>OZ021727.1:59785318-60350318 GCA_963978545.1 Linyphia triangularis
GAATACGAGATCTAAATCTTCTAGTGTAAACCCCTCTCTCCGACCCCACCACACCAACGAGAGGACATTGAGGCCACGACAGATTTAATGTGCACCAGCCCCCATTAGGTACACACCGATATTTGGCGAACCGAGGACAGAACCCGCAACCCTCCGGTTACGAGCTCGATACTCTACCGCTTAGGCTATCGGGAGCCCCCGAATTCGTCCATCGTCTCTATGGCAGAATGTAAACAATAACAAATGGTGGAAGGTTACAACGCATGTTTATATATAGGGAAAATATAATCAAAAAATGAATATAAAACGATGTTTAAGATCGTATTAATACTTTTCATGATAATGGGTGATATAAAAAAATAGCTTAAAGTGTTAAAAATGCTATTTTTTAAATCTTGATATAATTTTGACTGCGCCATCTCATGGCGATTCTAATAATGTCTGCAAACAAGTCGGGGAAAAATAGTTCTCAATATAGTTGTTATTTTATAAGTTATGTGCATATTTAAACGTGGGAACATAGTCATTTTCGTTAAAATGTAGTCATTAAAATGCTTAAGTAACAAATTTTTGTAGTTTTGTTTGATGGCAAACGAAATCTTTTTGTAAGCGTTTTTTTCTCTCTTGTCCCATAGTCTAAGAGGATAAATTTTGTGTACGGGTAACCGCTAGCCACTTTAGTAAGACCCGAAGTTTCAAGCCTCCAACGGTATTGGTTCTCGAGATAATCAAATTCGAAAACGGCAGAAAATGACTTATTTTGAAATTAGCCCAAAACTCACTCACTGATCATCAAATTACTAAGGTACTTCCATCAGGGCTAGAACTATGAATTGTAGTATGCTTGTAAGATTTAACATTTATACAAAAGAAAAATCTAAAAATTGTGATTTTCCCCTTCGAATGCCATAAAGGGGGCAATGTTGAAAAATTTGCATCTCAATTCCAGTATATTTCTATTGGGGCTAGAATTATAAAACTTAGAATGCAGGTAGCTCTTAGCATAAATAAATAGAGAACTAGACATTATAAAATCGCCCAATGGCGATATTTTATCACCTATGAAATGATCGCCAACTGTAAATTATGTTTCCCTCGTTGCCAACTTTTTTTGCATATCTGAATAAACTATTCATTTAAAATATTTTATCTTATCATCATTCATATTGAATGAATAAGTACGTCATGGGTTGTTGTCCGATAAATTTAACTTTCTTAGAAAAATCTTGTGTAATTTTCCGCGAATTGGATGTTGTCTAGAACGTCTTTTAAAACTTCTTTAAAACCAAATGATAATAAAAAAATTAAAGAAGTCGTCTAGCTATGTAGTTCTCGTAGTTGGTCACCAACAAAAATTTTGTCAACGGTCGACTGTGTAATATAATAAATAAGTACCAAAAAAAAAAAAAAAAAAAAGATGCATAAATAACCTTTTCAATCCCTGTAAGTTTTCTTGAAAACTTAAAATTATAAACAGTAAACATTTTAAAACTAGATATTGTTGTGCAAATAAGTAATAAATTTAAAAATTGTACCTTAAAAAAAGAAAGTGACGTCCTAACAAAAACATCTCTGTAAAAAGGTGCCAAGTTCTTCATGCAATGATTATGGCGGTGAAAAGTATTGAGGTATAAAGTAGAGCCAAGTCTAAAGTTGTTATAAATTACCGGGCAAGAAAATTAGTTCAATTTTCTTCTCAAAGACAAAACTTCTTTGCATAGGTCTAAATATCTAATTACAAAAATGCTTGTGTGACTTGGCCATTACGAGTTTGTGAACCAGAATACGTAATTGCTAAGTGTCACGAATATTTTTTGCAGCTAGATATCTAGACCTATGCAGGGGAATTTTGACTCTGAGAAGAAAACTTCACTAATTTTAATTGCCTGTAATGTACAACAACTTTAAACTTGGCTCTACTTTAGACCTCAATACTTTTCACGGCCATAATCATTGCATAAAGAACTTGGTGATTTTTTACAGAGATGTTTCTGTTGGAATAATATTTTTTTTTTCTTTCACCAACATTTGTCTGTCATGGTGTCTTCAAATTAAAATTATTTTTTAATTACTTATTGAAACATTTTCAAACGTTACTTTTGACATATCAGTCGAAAATAGTAATAAAAAAGTTCTCCAATTTTTTAACGTAAAATGCAAAATCTAAAAAATAGTATATCAACTAGAATATATCACATTGAAACAAAAGTTAAGAATTATAGTCATGTAGAGTTTAAATGATTAACAATTTAAATATAGTGTAGTTTGATGCGTATTGAAAAGCTAATAAGTTAGTGTGATCGTACAAAATATTTATATTGACGTAGATGGTTAAATCACTATAAACTACCAAAGCATTTGTTCTTAATACATTCATAACTTTACACAAAATCAAAATGTTTCTATCAATTCAAAGAATATCTAAATACTATGCCGCATTTTATTTATAATTTTGAAGTTAAGAAAACCTTCGAATTTCTTTTCAGCGTGTTCTGACAGATATTGCTCTAGATTTCCTTTAGAGAAACGCTAATATATCCAAATCCTTTGAGGAACATTCGTTTCTCCTCAATGAGCACAATAAGAAATTTGCAGAAGTTAAACTGCTGAGCTTAGTAAAATTCTAGAATAGTTAGCTCTTTTGAATATTCTTGAATTCGAAATCTAATATATCTTTATTGGAGAGGACATTGTCTAATTTCCCGAATAAAAGAGATAGTTTAATATACTTATTATATATGTTAAACTATTATAGTTTCATATATTTTAACAGTTAGCAAAACGTTGTATGAATTTTGTCATTTAATTATTTTTTTTCTGTAAAAGAATGATTAGTATAGAAAATAGTTTTTTGGCTCAAGGGGTAGAGAAGATAAACACTGCACCAGCAATGATAGATTTCTACTGCTATAAGAAGTGAATGTTTAAAGAATGGAATGTCTTCCAGAAGGACTTTCACAAGGAAACCACTCCACATATAAGTACAAATCTAGGAAAACCCTTGTAAACCAGCAGAAGTACTGAGACGAGATGATCTGTCACAATCTTTACCATGTCTACTGTCTTCGAAAAGATATTACAAATTGCAGTTGAGATTCGAACTTCATGACCTTTGAAAGCTATAATTCAGTGGTGTTTAACTTGAAGATACGTTAAAAAAATTCTCACAAAAGGATTTTTTATTTACTTGAAATTAAATCAATAAAACAATAATTGTCTGCATCCTCAGTATGATAGCAGAACATTTAAAAACTAAACTAAGAATGGTTAGTTAATTTTATTGCATTCTTAGAATTTCTACAGAAGGAATTACATTCCTAAATCAAAAATTCTTCTGTATTTTTGTTGAAGATGTTTTTGGTTATGTTCTTCAATGCATGAAGGCACATTTTTGTGAGTAAACAATCTTCACACATAAAACAGAAATGTAATTTTTTTTTTTTTTTTTACAAAAAACATTTTTACACAGATTTCTATAAACTTTTAAACATTTTATCGTAGGCATATCCGTATTTATATCATTGGGAAAAATGCTATACATAATATAAATCTTTTCGGAATTTAACAAAACTCATTTGGTATTATATGTCATAAGAATTATGTGTTTAAATAGTAGGTTCTTATTTTTTAAGTACACAAGTTAACGATTTTGGTTTTGTATTACTTTATCTATATGCATTCAATACCATCAATTCAGCTTTGATAAATAAATATCTTTTCATACGATTTTTTTTTCTTTCAATCTAATTTTACGTAACTAGAAAAATGCTTCTAAAGCATATGCGCCTCAAATATAAAATTTTGTATAATTTTCCTGAGGTTAAAAAAGAGCATTCTTATAATAGACATGACAAGGTATTACACAGAAAATGTATCACAAGGAAATATCTTGATCTTCAGTAAGTTTGTGGCTCTTAATAGTATGTCCTGTTGACATCGTTTCCTGATACCGTTACAACTGGACAGCCTGATATGTGGTGATCGATGACTGGATAGCGGTATATTAGATAAAAGGAAAGCCTTATGTATCACTGCGTACGATTACCATTAGTGATGCCCGTTAATCAATATAAGTTTAATGAAAGGATCCTTGTTCTGCTTGAGATGGCATAATCTGATGGGAATATCAATGAATCATCATGACACTAAATGTATAATATTTGGTGTTAAATGTGCCATTTATGATAGGAGATAGTGACTAGGTTTACTGTTTATGTGCTTATATTCGATAGGAATAAATTAGGATGAATATAATGAACAAGTATCGGGCACAGTTTTACCGTACTTTGTTTAATTATTAAAATTTCAGGAAATACGTAATTAAAGTGTTGTAGAATAATATCAGATGAATTAAAAAAAAAGTGTTGTAAAGAAAAACATCATATATTGAAATACAAGGTTTGATGAAGATTATTTTTCTATGATGATAGCGAATGTTTAATAATTTCACGTTATTTGAAATATTATTATTAAAACATTTCTTACCTACAAAGGGCGTTAAGAATGACGTAGCACCACAACACACATTATGATACAAGAATGACACATAGTCATTCTCAAACGAATAATAAATACTATCCTGCTACATTTTGATCTACTTGTTCCCTAGAACATTTTTACCTTATGATTTATCGGGTTGTAAAATATTAAAATAAAATACTTAATACGCATCATTTAAAAGCATGTTAAATAATGATATTTGACTAAAATTCTAAAATCAAACCTATCATTATATTTCTTCTTCAAAACAATAAAATTTAAATGTAATACATGTCACTTCTTCACCTTCATTATATTCTACAGAAACATCTAAGAAAAAGCCGAAGCAAGTTTTGCATTATAATTAACTTTAATTATTATTAAGTTATGGATATAAATCAATGTACTAATTTAAAACGTTGACATTTTTTACGAAGACAAATCTGTCATCAGATTCTTTTACAATGTCACTCGCTAATTTTTTCAGAAACAAATAATCTCGTCCTTCAAAGTTTTTATTTTCCCCCAGTACTATGCAATCTAATCTCAACATTTTCCATCCCACCCCGACCATCGCGTGACTATCAGATCAGAGCAAATACCAAAGAAAAAAAATTACAACCTACCAGCACGAATATTGACATCTCTGCTTCCGATAATCCCAACCGTGTTTGATGCGATGCACCTGTAAGTGGCAGAGTGGATATCTTGTCGGAAGTCTTCCGGTCTGAACGGGGCAAAAACGAGAGAGGCATCGGGCCTTATCTGGAGCAGTTCCGGCACTTCCTGAACAGGACTACCATCCTGTCTGATCCAGGACACTGTCGGGAGAGGGACACTACTTGCGGAACATGTTACGATAGCTCCGGTAGAGTTGTAGAATTGGACTTTACCTCGTGGTTCGACAGTAAATGTGGGTCCCACTGGGTTGCGTTCGCCTTTACACTCTGAAAATGAATTATGAATAGATTGTATAGTAATTTATTTTCAAGAGTTAGTTATTTTATTTCTATACTTACTGCTATTTTGTAAATATAAAAATTATGTTTTAAAATGGTAAAGATCTATTTTCTAACTGTTCGGATTATTTTTTAATAGCGACGTCTATTGATGAATTTTTCACTTTCAATTACCCATATGTAATGAATATGTACCCATAGGGTAATGAAAGTATAGCGTTCGGTTAAAAAAAATTCAATTTTTTTTTTTTTTTTTTTTTTTCATTTCTCCTCGTTTTGGAACACCCTGATTTCAAAAAAGTTATCTAGAAAAAATGTCTGTCTGTACATGTGTCTGTGGTCAGCATAACTCCCGAACTAACAAATTGACCTACGATGTTCAAATTTGGTATGTGGGTTGCTGGTGGCCATGGGACCTACCATTAAGGTTTTCGTCGAAATCGTGCATGAGCATAAGGTAGCTACCATTAAAAAAATCATGTTGTTCAGTAATTGCTAAAAAACGGTCCAAACGATTTTTTTTTCAAAATCACTGTGCTAATGCCTCTTAAGGTGTTTTAAACATCCCCACCTCCAAAATTCAAGTAAAAATGATTTAATGGCGTAAAAAGTTTAAAAACGAATGCCTTCAATATAGAGTTCTCTTTCCTTGAGCATATACCATTAATGATCGCTTTTTCTTCTATCATCAGATTTACTTACAATAAAGGATAATATAAGGATTATCGAAAAGTATATCGCCAAAATCACAATTTTGGCGAAGTTTTTTTTTCTTTCTTTAAGACCCACACAAGAATTATCGCAAAAAATACTATCGCCATACTGACTGGTAATTGAAAGTTGTGTGATGTTCAACACCCATAGTTATTTATTTTTTTTAAATTGATCTGTTAAAAAAGAAGTGGAAATTAATAACGTTTTATTAAAAGAACTTAAACTTGTAATTTTTCATAATGTTATTTACATTTCTACATGCTATATTAAGTCATGTTACATGTTATATTAATCTTTTGTGTTTAAGTAATAAAATATTGATAATTTTATTTAACTTTTTAAATGGAAATGTCATATTTGGAACGCAGTTGCCCCATGCAACCTTTGAGAGTTATTCAACAGTTTCTTTGTAATAAATCTTTACAATTTCATAGAAATATAAGTTAAAATGAATAACGGTAACATAGTACTTGTTTCCTATAACATAAACTTTTGTGATTCATTGGCGGATCGTGGTCGAAAATGTTAATGCAGCCGGGAACATGCGAATCCCGTGCCCTCCCCCCCCCCCCACCCCAACACACACTTTCCACAATCATAAACGAACGCAAATTTTTTAATACTTAATACTCAAAGCAAAGTTTGCTTTCAATTTGTATAAATACTTCCTTTATAACAAAAGATTATAAAATAAGAACAATTAATAAAACAATTTTGCACAGTTTTTATTAAATTCAACAGTATAAAGCTGATAGTTTTCCTTAATGTGCTAGCTATTTGAGTTTCACTTCCTATCAATTAAAAGTTCAAAGAGTTTTTTAAATTTTCGTTTGAGCCCTCTTGTGTTTTAAATGTTCATATGATGGTGGTTAATCCATCATATTCAGCACTAAACCAAATGCCTTTTTAGTTCTGACTATCAAACATGGCCAACAAAACCTTTATAAAAAAACCTATCACATAACCACGAGAAAAGCATATACCAAAATAACTGAAACTTATGATGCAGAAACATATCCCACTTGTTTTATGGATGGATAGTTTTGATGTCGGTCTATCATCTTTAAGTTGTTGACGTTTACTATCTTCTTTCTATAATCTAAAATGAGTTTCTTAATCATAACGAACTACATGTTTCAAAATAACTAACTTGAGAAATTAGAAGACAACACATGTGAAAACATCACGAAAACTATTTCCGTTTGGATATATTCTTAAAAGTTTCTTTGTCTCCCCCCCCCCCTCTTCGATTCACGCAGCCAATCAGTTCCTCGAATATCCAAGTACAGCCGAAATTGTAAAATTACAAACGAGCTGCGCCGCACTATAACGCCGTATTCAAAACGTGGAGGAAAAATTTCTTAGTAGCAACGGTTTCCATAGCAACATATCAGCAGTATCGTATAGGTTAGCTTTTTATTGAGGTTTTGTTCACTTACCGTAAAAATTCTATCTTCGTTTTCAATGCTAATCTTTATTTATGAAATATAGTATATTGTATAATTTTACTTTTAAACTAATAAATTTAGATGCAGTCCGTCTTGTACTTGCTGTATCCCACGAGTAGCCACTGATGGCATTTGTGGTGCAGTCTTTCAAACTGAATCACACAAAGTAATATAACTGTGAACCCTATAATTAATGTTATAAATCAAATTTACCGTGAAACTACAGTTATTTAAGTTTTTAAAGATGTTTTGAATGGGCCCGTCCTGTGACATGGCAAGATTCTATGCGGCATTTTTGTTCCTGCCACACTCGTCAGAGAATATCCCTTGTTAACGTGTGTAACGTGTGTATTAACGTTTAATTTAGAATTCGAATCAACGTTTTTACAATCATCAAACCTTCTCTGCTCAAATATATTTTTCTTTTTCACCAATATATATTCATCAATATAGCACGGGTTCTGTTGATGAATGAAATGAGGCTTTTTTATGTTTTCTCAATTTCGAAAAAGATGCCGAAATTAATTTCATTTTTTTAGTAATTTAAATTAAATAACTCTTTCAAATATGTTAATATTATTTTCTTTAATATTTAAAAACAGTATATTAACCATTTTTAACGAATAAATATTTTAAAATTTTAACATGTGTGCAATGATTTGCAATGATTGAAAGTGATGATTCCATTTGGCATCAGTTGGAGTTGAGTATAACTCAACACCTTTTCCCGGTTATATTATTTATTTTAGATTCGTACTGTTATTACCAAGTTATTGCTATTTTTTTCTAGCAGTATTCACTACGTTAAGATATATTTACGACTAAATAGAAGAAATTCAAATTTTATTTAAATTATTAAGAAATGCAGAAGCGAAATAGCTTAGACTTGTCCGATACTTAATGCCCAATGATGCCTTTTAGAATCATTTTTAATTTTAATTAGAAAAATTAAACCAAAAAAAATAAAAAATGCTTTCAAGCATGTTATTGTGGATACCAAATGAGTATATTTTATAAATTTTAGACTTTTAAAATGAAAAATAAATAATTGGGACTGAAAGGGTTAAGAAAACCTGACAGGAAAACCATCGCAAGGAGTAAAATTAATACAGGAACGATCTTCAACCTCATTGCTGAACTGGGTCAAATGATATGCTATTGCTTTTTTGGCCGCTGAGATCCGTAGATTTAACCCCTTAGTGATATCCTGTAGGGTTTTATTAAATACAAAGTCTTCGTACCTTCACTTCCATAGGACTTATAACAACTGAAGCAGTCGATAACTGACATGTTGAACTCATTATTCTATGACGAGTGTGGCAGGAACTGAAGTACCCCATAGACATTTGCCTTGACATCGGAGAGGCACACATAGAACATCTATAGAAACTTGGTTAACTGAAGTTCCCCGGTGAATTTAATTTATCAAAATAGATTAATTACAGCGCTCATTGGTATGCTTTATTTTTGTCCCATTCAATATGAAACACCTTACATCTTTCCTATCATAAGAAGAGGTTTACCAAATAAGTATTTTAGTGATATTATTGTTCTTACATAAAAACATTTACCATATGCTATATCACCTATACAATTTCTATTTTCAGATATATTTGAACACCCCGTAACGTATGAATTCTCTTTGTGATGTTACGTATAAACACCACCATACAACAAGTTTTACCATAACATATTATATTAATTAAAATTTAAAACTTGTTAATTTTCTATGCTTAGATGCGCAATCATAAAAAGACTGTTGAGTATTGCTTGTAGTAAATGACAATAACTCGATATAAACCGTTTGATAAATAAGTTAAATGGTTTAGATTGAGTTTCTGTAAGCATTAAATGGCAACATTGTATTTGATTTACAATACTTTACATATTCAAAAGGTCATAAACTGATTTATTGACTGCGGTGTAAATCGTAAATATTTATTAAAACTTTTATAACCAATCTATAATTATGCATTAAGGGACTATTCTCCAATACAGTAAATTTGCTTTTACAGCATTAACTTCTGACTCACGGTACTTACATAAATAATTATTTTTAATACTTTTTCAATCTAATTTCCTTGCTGATAGCATTGTTAAATCATTATACTTTCTAATGCTATACTTACAACTTATTTTGCATAATTTGATAGATTATTAATCATTTCTATTTTATTCCCTTGCTTTTTTTTTAAACTATCTCCGATATTTTGCCATAATTTGAACTACATTTAGGATTTATTTTAATTGAATATCGATACATTCTGTAATTCACGTATTGATAGTTCTTTCTACACGAATTTAAAATGTTTGAAGAAATTAAAAGGATTAATATTAAATATAAAAATAAAAAAAAATTCTGCATTTCTTACAACTAGTAATATCTGTAAGAAAATTACTATATGATGTAAGGAAATTTACTGAACTCAGAAAGTAAAGAAAAATGTAAAACAATACCTAAAATAATTAATGAAATAAAATTTAAAATAATTCTCATCGGATCATGTACATTTGTTAATTTTTTTTTAAATGATCTCATTATGATTTTTCAAAATATTTAGTCCTTAGATTTACAACGAAAGAGCACACATGTAATGAAAAGGGATTTTCAGAATCTCCTCGAGTCTTTAACTCAATTATTCCTGAAATAAAATTTCTTTGCAAGCATACTACCTTCATAAAGAAGATGGTTCTACAGAATACTAATATGAAAATTCAACTTTCTTATTCCCTTAACTCGAGTTCCTTGCTTTTAACCACGCGTCTCGCTAAAAAGAAAACTGTTTAACGGAATGTAACTTTAATTATTCAACTCGAAATTTTCGCTAGGGAAGGGAAATAAGAAACTTAGGTATTAAGTGTATAGTTCAAATGCTGAAATATAATTGTCTAGACTTCATTATATTTCGTTCCTTGAAATTGTTGAACTATTTCTGGATTCCATATTAACGGAAAATACCATATGTTGGGTCTTGGTTAACCAAAGTTGTGTTTATTGTAATCATACAAACAATAATAAATCCAATAAAGGGCATCAAGCATAAAGGAAACTCTATATATTTGAATTTTTCTCTTTCTTTAAAGAGTTCAGACTTGCATCTTAGTTAAAGTTAACTTATCAAGATACATTTAGTAAAAACATGAAGAACTCGACAAACAAACCTAGATTATTATATTCAAGTATAATTTATATTTCTGGGGTGATATAATGATTTTTTATTTAAAAATAAACTATAAAAGAGTTATAAAATAGTTATAAATTCGACATTACTTTTTTTTAAGTTGTCAAATGCCTTTTTTTAAGACACATTTTTACAGGTTGTTTTATTGATCTTGTGAGACAGCTTTAAAATAGTTAAACCATTTAGAAACAGCTATTAATTTATATAAAACGAACTACTATAAAGCATAAAAATAATTAAAATTATGCACCTAAAATTATTTCAATTTGAAAAAATTTATCATTAAATTAAAATTATTTAAGACAATAATCAAAATATATAACTTTAAATATAATACAGTCTACTAACACTAATCCATATACACAAAATTACAATTCCTTTTCTTTGCCTTTTACTGGAAAACTCATGTGTATTTGATATAGTGAAACACTTAACTACATTAAGGGTAATAATATATATATATATATTTTATCTTGCATATACAATGTGAAGATATTTGTGAAACGGAATATTAAAGGATTGAATGCCGTTATTCACTCTTACTTTTTAACTAGATAGTTAAATGCGAAATAGTTAAAAATATTTTTTCAAATGGCAAAAAATACAAGATTTATAATCATATTTTTTTTTTCATGTTTATTTTACCATTAAAAATTATTTATTTTACTAATGAGCTAAAAAACCTTTTTTTTACATCCTTTTTTTGTATAAATTAACTTACAGTCTAAGCAAAAAATTTTTTTTTAATTACTTGACCAATAGTGAGCATTTAAATATGTGCTTGTTCAGATAACGATATTTTGCAATTTGAGTACAAATGCTTCTTTATTTCAGAAAAGTTTGTTGTGTAACGTTCAGTGGGAAAATAAAATTGTCTTCCATCTAATATCCAATAAAAACAAACCTAGATTTCTATTTGATTAAAAAACTAAAATACATATCAATGAACATTTACATTCTACAAAAAATTGGTAAACATAAAATTAATAAACACATATTTCAAACAAGTTACTTTTTATTTGTATTATTTCACTTATTTGACTAACCCACGACTTCATAGATATTAAAATTAAAAAAAAAAAAATTAAAAAAAAACATAAAAACTATACTTACATTTAGTACACACAAGGTACTTTGTACATGTACTTTAAACAAACTTAACATATAATCTAAATACACAAAAGTACTCACCCGAAAACAACACCACCAGTGTGAGAAATTCAACACAAACAAATAAACCCATGTCCACAAAATTTCCCAGGAAAGATAATCACAGCTTCTCCCAAGTCTTTCAAATTTATTCGCACGCGCTTCAAACCACACCGGTTGATTGCTAAAGAGTAAACATATCTCAAGAAGTGTTTCCCGCGCCTCTGCTTTCGACCAGTCTCGTGTGGCAGTTGGAAGGACTTGGGTAGTACTATGGAGTTTGGGCCTGCCCTCTAGCGGAAAAACGGCTCATCGTTTGTCACCGTAATCGTTACCCGATGGAGAACTTTTGACATGTGGACTGCACTAGGCCGGAAAAGTTTCCTCGAGTATTGAGTGTTTGGTGATAGATGAATATATTGAAAGAGTAAATAAATGTTTGGTTGTTAGGTAAAATAGTTAGTGGAACTTTGATATTTATTAGTCAAGTATTTTATGAATTTAAATTATATATGTTATTAATTATATGTTTATTAAAATTTTATAAGATTTAGAAATGCAATTTTTACACTTAAGAAATTTTGTGAAAAATAGAAGATTCCTTCTAGTTCCGGTTTCTTTATTCTACTTCCGGTTTAATTAAATCTTTTCGCTCATTTTTTTTTTTTTTTCTTAAATAATGTAACTTTTTTTTTTCTATTTGACGCACATTTAAAGTTGAAACTGTTTTAGAAGCACAAAAAAAAAAAAAAAAAAAAGGAATCCTTTTGTACCATATAAACAAAATTTAAAATGTTCGTTAAAATGAACATTTTCAATGTATGCGTATACCTTAAAAATTAGTTCCTATAGACTTCTTTAAATAATTTGTAAATGTATGGATTTATAAATTTTGCAATTATTCTGATTTATAGAATGTTGTATAGTTTAATGTATTAAAAATATTGACATTTTAAAAATCATCGCTGACTGACTGAATTAATTTTTTAACAGATATGTGTGTTCCAGGAGATTTCACCAATTTTTACTCCTATTGATTAGGTGTTGTAGATTAAAAAGTAAACTTCATTAATTCGTTTTGAAAATAAAAGTGATTCAGGTTCTACATAAATGAAAAACTAGCAAGTTTAAAACGAAAGGGAATTGTTTATTATAATGTGTTAAATTTAGGGCTTTGAAGCACAGTTTTAATAACTGTTGATTAAACTATGCAGAATCCGTTCTGTTTTTCTTTAGTAAAACACAATGTAGAGCTTCTTACTTTATCTTTTACACATTTTTTTTTTAAGAAAATGAATTTAATTAAATTAAATGTCATGGTTTTTATAAATAAAATGTTTATAAAACTCTACTTTTGTGTGATATCAAGCCGTTTTAATTTTTTTACTGCTTTCTTAATAACAATTTAAAAAAAGTGCTTCTGTTGCCATGTCAAAAAACTTTTTATTTAAATTTTGAAGGATTTTTCTATTTTAATGAATTCAAGAATGTAAAATAATTAAAAAACGTTATTTTATTTTTGATAAATTAGCTCCAATGTTTCGTAACCATACAAGTTTAAAACATTTGAAAACTATTGCAATATAAATAGCTATGCAAAAAATATAAGTTGAATTAGATGACATCAAATTTATTTTTACAGTTATATTAAGAAAGTTAAATAAGTGTTACCTGATATCAAGAAATATGTAAACATATTTCACGCTTGTTTAAAATATCAGCTGAAGTAATAAAATTTTAATATTATATTAACTCCTAAATTAATATAAAATTTATAATGCAAAATTTTGATATTAAGATGATATTTTTCGTATTGATTTTTAAATATTAAATTTAAAAATATAACTTCCCCTTGCCTTTTTTATTGCCTTTTTAATATATTTTTTAGTTTAGAAATAATTGTGCTACAAAACCTTCTTAAAATCCATAAAATAAAATAAAAAATCTGTGAAATGGCCAGTGAGTTATAGCTGAAAAGTTGCATTTCTATTGAAAACTTCTCCTTGAGTGCGAATAATTCGCACTTCACACGCATGGGTTGTTTTATATTTAGTAATAATTTATGAGAAATTGAGCCGTAAATGTCAATTTGGACTTTGTCCAGAAAGTAAGAAAAATAATGGTTTCCGCTTTGATCATCAAGATCACAACATTTCACGCTTTTCTTGAGCAAAATGTTGTAAAACGATCAGAAGGTTTCAGGATCTCCCTAAGAATCCGGAACGTAATGGGTTTTTAGTGACAAAAAAAAGTTGGCACCGAAATTGTTGAAAACTAAATATAAAATATACTGCAAGGATCTTTAAAGTTAAATTTAATTGGGTATAAGCTAATATTAAAATATTGATATATTCAACGTGTTATGTGATTGTTTTAACATTCAAATGTGAATCCAGTGTGTTCTCATCAACTAGACTGTAGAAACTTTCGACTGATATGCATTTTAAACAAACGTTAAAAAAGGAAAATTTAGTTCAAATATATAAGCAATTGAAAATTGATGGCTTCATAATTTATTATGTCTAATATAAAATTCAGAATGTAACAAATAATATAGGTTTTAATATTCTTTAAATATAAATGCATGCCATCCAATTAGAAGATGCAAATATAATGATATAATATAGGAAGGTTAAATAAGTGTTCTGAAAGAATAATATAATCTTCCAAACAACAGCTAGACGCTGTAAAAAAAAAACTGCCAAGTAAAATAAACAGTCAGAAAAAGTTATAAAATTTAATGTTTGCCGCCAAGCGACTGCGTTTAGTTTCTTTGGGGTACTTGCACACAATGAACTAATTTGGAATTATTAGGGAGAATGCCCATAGGCAATCAGTACTTGGTAAGCTAGAGTTTTTATAAAATTAATCTCAATTCAGGGCAATGGGGGAAAAGTAGATGAAGCAAATGAAATGCGATTCATCCAAAATAACTCAATCCTGTCAAGTTCTGATTGATTATGGCTATTCCCCCTTATAATCCCACTTTAGTTCATTGTGAACAAGTACTCTAAAACAACTAAACGCGGCCGCTTGACGGCAAACATTAGATTTCACATTTCTTTCTAACTGATTATTTTACTTGGCGGGATTTTTTTTTTCAACGTTGAGTTGTTTTTTAGTAGATTATCATTTTTTTTTTTTTTTTTTGTTCTAAATGAGAAAGATACTACCAATGAATATTTTAGCTTGATTAATCATATCGTCGCTGTAAGAAAAAAATAGCATAAGCGACAACACCATTAGATTCACATACTACTTTTTGTATGGAGAGGGACAGTAAATATCATGATTAAATATAGTAGAGAGATTTATGTTTGCAATTCAAATCCTTTTAGTTAGTTAATTAGTCTCATTTAAGTTTTTTACCGCAACAAGAAAAAGTTTAATAATAAAAAGTATGTATCTATTGTAACTTGGGCACAAAAACATTCAATTATATACTAAAAAATATGTAATTATACAAAGTAAGTAAAACATATAAACAAATTACTTGCTTTTATGCAAAATTGAGGATTACCAGCTTTTACATACGAGTAAATAAATAAAAAATGCGTCTCAAAGCAACTTTTGCTTTAAGTTTGAAATATAAGACTTGCTATTATTTTAAGAGAAATTCTGCAAGCTTTAGTGAATGGCGTATTTTCAGAGCTTTGATAAGCATGCAATTTAATTGAAAAATAATGAATTTTTATTTGTTTCTAATTACACTGTTTTGGTAGTTCAACTTAAAGTATTAAAGTCGCTTGTTTATAGTGAGTGAAAAGTAAATATCCGAAATCCATTGGCCCGTTTTCATTAGTCATTATCCGGGCTAAATTTTCCAACTTTTGGGATCATTTCTGTGGGTTATAGACTCTCTAACTCATTAGTTTATACAAAGGAAACTTCCTCTAATCAAGCTGAGATGAATAAGAAAAGAATGGTATAAATATATTAAAGCGTTTAAGTTGTAGTCCTGGCTGAAATTCAAAACTTTTGGGATCATTTCTGGGAGGGGGGATATAGACCCTCCTACCTATCAAATCATACAAAAGGCATTTCCTCTAATGAAGCTGAGAAGAATATTAAAAGAATGGTGTAAAATCATCAAATAGTTTTGACTGTAGCTCTGGCTAAAATTTTAGTCACAACCAGAAGAATAAGAATCAAAATTAGAAGAATAACAAAATTTCGGGGACTTCAGCGGTTTTCAAAGGATTTTTTTTATCATGTTCCCTTGTTCAATGTTAGAAATTATGTTGCTGTTTTTCGTCTACTCACTAGGGGCAACATGATGGCAACAAAATCAGGGTTCTAGCTATAACAGAAACTGAGCTGTGAGAGGTCGAAAACAGGCCTAAGATATGTCAACATAATATACACTTGCATGTATGCCGCTTTGACATTGGACTTGGTGGTGGAACACTGCCGCGTTCCTAGATTAAAATACACTTGGTTGCCATATTCAATTGTTGACCATTGATTTAAATTCAGATTATTACTTTTTAAAGACATGAAATACATGATTTTTTTTCCATAAAATGTCTACGATAAAGTTTAAAATGCGAATAAATGTGTTATTAAAATTATTTGGAACAAAGTACACAAGATTACGAAATGCAGTTAATAAAATTATAATAAGACATTTTGTATAGTATTTCCTTACAAATCTGTCAAAGTAGCAGACCCCTACAATTGCATTTTTAGTTAAAATTTATGTTTATTACTTAGTTTTCCAATGACATAAAAGTAGAAGTAGCGTGTTCTTCATGTCACTAGTGGGTGTGGCTCTTCACTTCTAAACTTTTTCAAAATACATTTCTTTTTAGTTATAAGTTTAGGCGTGGCTTGATTTTACAGGAAAGGAAATATTTCACCTGTCTTATTATACATTATCTAAATAAGACATTTTATTCATTTGACTTTCTTGTAATTAAGCAATCTATTCAGATTTGTACTTTTATTTTAATAAAACATTATTCTAATAACGTTTTATTATAATATATAGGTAATATTATAATTAAACATTATTATAATGTGTTGTTTGTATATGTATTTAATTTTGAAGTATCCATTTTCTTACATAACTAAATCTTAAAATACTCTAGCATTTGATTTTTTAAAAATAATAATTAATTTCCTTTTGAAATTCATGTAATATTTCATTTACAACTATTTTTTAATGACATAGTTATGAGTACTGAAAGGATTAAAAAAATTCCATTTTTACTCTGTATTGAAATACTCATTTAATGATTTTTTTAAGAAACTATTCATGGCAATAATTAAAACTATTAAATATAAACTAAGTAAGCTTTTTTACATGAAAAATAATAAGTAAATTAATTGCGAACAAAGTTTGTTTTAGAATCTAAAATTACATTAAAATATAATTCCATCACACATATGCATATATTTGTATAAACGCATTATGTGAAAAGTTTAAAATTAAAATATGTAATACATTTTATGTAAAAAATACAAGTAAAAATGGAATTTCGGGAAAACATCGTTTCAAAGTATACATAAACAATGTAACTAAAAGAATGAAGTAATTGAAAACCAATTTGTAAAACTAGTTTTAATAAATACATTGATTTTTAAATCCTTTATAATACTTTTTACTTTGTTTGTATGGATGTGGTAAGAAAATCTTCAGATGAATATTGAATACATTTTGAGTCAACGAAACAATAGAAATCTTGAAAGGTGAATTAGTTGTCGTTGACTATTTAGTTTTGAACGAAATGAAGTTAGTCAATGTTATAGAATGGATTTTTCTTTGTATTGATCAAACACTATGAAAACTCATCTAAACACAAAATCACTTAAATAAGTTACGCTTACAAATAAACGTCGGCAATGCATTGTAAAGATGAATTGTAAAATTTATGTTTTCATCGGTTAGACTTTTCATTATTTTGAGGGTAAGATTTTAAGAACTGTGTTAACCTTAACCTTATACTCTCTTTAATTTTAATGATATATATTACATTTTATTTTTAAGTTGAATATTAATTTAAATTGCTCTTCTTGATATGTGCAATATTTATTGTTCATAAAGATATAAAATCCTTTCAGTAGCTAGAAAATTTCAAAAAATTTGTAGAATTTCTTTTATCATCTTATACAGTATTCATCTTTGTAGAATGAGCATTTTAGCATTGCAAATTATTTTATCTTGAGAAAGTGAATAGTTTTTCTCATATTTTCATAAGATATATTATCTATATGTATATATATGCAAGAGTTTCAATATTTAGAGGACAAATAAAATGTATAACTCCTTTTATTAAGTTCGAACTTTATTTGCATATTCAATGGCTAGGGAAATTCATCAAGTGAAATATTAGATTCTACTTCTTTCATTGCATTGTTATAAAATATGGCTGTGAGTTACTGCGGTTTTTATTTGCTTAAAAAAAAAAAAAAAAAAAAAAAAAAAAAAAATTAAAAAAAAAAAAAAAAAAACTGCATAAAAGTATTGCTGCCTCATGCAGTTTTCTAGTCTCTATTTTGTTTGTATTATCTTCAATTTATGTAAATACAATAATTTCATTTTACTAAGTTTTTTTTTAAATATATATATATTTATTTATAAAAATGCAAGCTACCGTTACTATAACGTTGCAGTTTTTAAGATCTTAAATTATATTGGTAAGGTAGTGAAATTTGTCGCCTTTTTAAAATAGACCAGAATTCTTATTTATATTACTACGTATAATAAAATCTTGTTCTGAGCAATAAAATATGACTAGAATAGTTATTGAAGTGAGGCTTTGAAAAAGCGTTGGCTACAATGATGTTTTGAAAGAAGTTTAATTGAATTTGAGTTATATAGTCAATTGTAGATAGAGAATAATCTCATTTGTTTTTGCTAATATACAAGATATAACTTATGATACAAATAAATAATAAGTAAAATAATGTTTCTGATTTTTTTTGTAGTGGAGTACAGGAGGAAAGAAAACTTATCTTAAATTGCCTAAAATTGTATACTATTCCGGCAATTCTCAAATTGCTAACAATTTGAAATACAGTTTTTGTTTTACTTGTGACAAAAAATATTACCTCAATTGTAAGTACAGGGTATCAATATACAAACAAATTATTATAAATGCAGTTTTGACTTTAATCATTCTTTTACTTTTATTTTAGTGCTTTATATCAAATACATAAACGTGAGAAACTTATAAATGATTCTACTTTAATTATTTTCTTTTTTATTGCCTATTTATCTGTCTTCAAGTCAATCCAAAGTAATAAAAGTTTTTTAACTTGGGAACCATTTATAATAATATAAATGACATTCTGACAACCTTATTTGGATATAATAGAAGATACCTGAGTACCTAGGGCCGTCATTTTTCAATGCACAAAAAATGAGCCACTGAGCCATTTAAAATGTGAAACTGATACGCATACATCATTATAGTAATTACTTCCCATTGGGATTAATACAAATACTTAAATGATGGATTCTGTCAAATAGAAGGTTTTTAAAGAAATTTCACAAATGGCCCTAGGTACAAGACCATGATGTACCTAGGGCTATTCTCTTTAAGTGAGGTTTCAGTCCATAATGAATAGAAAGCACACATTCACAGATGAATTTATAAAAGAAACAATATCAAGTAATTATCAGTAATTGGTTTATCATGTAATAACTATAATCAATTGCAATGTGCACAATTATTAGTTAATTAGAAGCGTTTTCATAACTTGAAAAACTGATTCCAAAAAATGAACTGCATGCATCATCGCTTTGAAGCTCCAACAGATTTCGGTTTTGACAATTTTTACACAATAAGCAACTAATACATATGTGGCCCAAAGTACACAATTTGGTAATTTTATATAAAATGTGTTCTACTAAAAATGCACATAGAGAAAGGTCTTATTTAAACATCTAATTTAGTACTTAATGTTACAAAACAAAATTATTTATTAGAATTCAAAGAAAAGTATTTGTCTTAACTTTGTAAAACAATAAAAGACATGAGCTGCAAAATGTTACTGCAAACCATATAAAAACGTTTTCCACTTATAACTTGTCACAGCTTTCTCTAAGATTTCAAAATGGCTGCCAAAAGAGCAATTGGGTGTTGCCACTTACCCAAGTAGTAAAAAAACTTAGAACTAAACATTATTCAATAAAAGTAGGGTTGCCCTAGCTACACAAGTCTCCACTACTTGAAAATGATAGAATAAAAAAAAATACGTATCATTTACTTATAAGATTCTGTTTTTATTAGATTTTTTTATTAAAATTATTTCTACGATATATTTTAAAAAAGACTTTCCTTTCAATTGAACAAATTTACATTTGATTATGAATTAATGTTCTTCAAGCAAATTAGTTGCTGCTGAATTAAATTTTAATTCGGATTTTTTTTTTCTTAAATGTCATTGCGAAGAGGTTGAAAATTGTGTAAATAACAAAACTTTTCGAATACAACAGTAATTAGCACCAACTTTTACGGTCCCAGGCTCACAGAGCGGGTGTGTCCAAATTATGAATTTCAAAAAACACAAATTATGAATTTCAAAATTGATAAGAGGGCAAGACTAATCAATAAGTCATACTTTCAGGCAAATGGTTTAATCCTTGATGCTTAGAAGAAGGTTCAAAGTGTTAACAAATAAAATATCAGAATTTCTAATAAAATATCAGAATTTCTAATAAAATATCAGAATTTCAAATAAAATATCAGAATTTCAAATAAAATATCAGAATTTCAAATAAAATATCAGAATTTCAAATAAAATATCAGAATTTCAAATAAAATATCAGAATTTCAAATAAAATATCAGAATTTCAAATAAAATATCAGAATTTTAAATAAACTATTAAACCTATCCAAATGATATCTACCCGAGTTTTTATGCATTAATATACCATTTCTAAAAACACAATTTTGATGTCCTGCACTATCCTATAAATAATCCCTCTTTAATTTATCTAAACACTAAGGAGACAAGCCCCAGGCCAAGACACAAGAATTCCGATCCTCCATCTATGTAATAGATTATGACTTGATCAGAAACTGAAAATAATTTTAATGTATTTTAATACTTAACTATTCCTCGTGATAAATAAATTTGATTTTGTTATTTCATGTTTTAACAGTCGGGAGCATCTTTAATTGGTAACGTATTGAATGAACCTTCCCCCCGCCCCAGAATTCTGAAATTTATATCGATTCGAAATGAGCTCTTAACTATATATATTTTTCACGTATACTCAAAAATAGAGTTTTCGTAAAAAAATAATTTTTAAAAAGTACCATTTTTAAGTATGCTTGCTACTTTCAAAATATAATTTTAATATTCACTTATTTACAAATGTACCTTTTATAAAAACTATATTAAACTACATAGAAACCTTTCAGAAAAAACTTAAACATTATTGGAAAGAGAATAAAATGGAGATTAAAATATAAAAAAATCTTAAAACTGATGTTTAAAATTTTTTCGGTTCCAACAACTTGTAGTTTTAGAATTGATAGTACTCTAGGAAGTTATATTTAGATATGGAGCTCACAGATAAATATATGTTTTTATGTATATTTTATTTAGAAAAAGAATTATGTTGCTACTTAGACTGTATTTCATGTCTTTGAATTTTGTGCAACTCTTAAGTAAATGGTTGCTTTTAAATTGACAACATCTAAGATCTTTTTGTTTGCTTTAAGGTTAGAAGGGAAATAAAAAGATAATCTCTAATGACTGAGAGTTGTTTGCAGGATAACGGATGTACCACACACACGTCAATTGAAATTTATTAGGAGAGCTATTGAATTCTGTAAGATAGTAAATACTATCTCGATAAAATTTATATCCTGTCCTCAAGATGTGATATCGCGTTATATAGAGTAATTTAGAGAGCATAATTTTCGATATGCCTTGTGTACTGTTTAGGTCAGAAATAATTCTTGGTTCAAAACTTACTAACTCTTAAATCACAAAATGACATATTTTTTATAAGAAAAACTTTTAAAAAAATCAAGCATATTGTATTAAACATTTAACAAACACAAAATACATTGTTGTATTAGATATCTTATAACTAAATAAAACGTTAAGGCCAAATAATTAAAACATTTTAATTCATTTTTAATCATACATTTAAAATACGTTTTGAATAATTTTTTCTGTTACATGTGTAAATACTAGTAAATAGGCAAGACATTTAGATGCAATATTATACAACATATGAATTATTAAATAAAAATATATTCATTGAAAATAAGTTAGTAACAATACCTAAAGCACTGATGTTAAACCCTGCTCCAACAGGTTTTAACCATCCCCTCCAACATCGCATCTTAGCCTTACACTAAACATCAATTTAAGTTGAGAATATTTAACTTCATATGTTTCCAGGGAATTTATTATAACCAAATAGTTAGTTAAAAAATACATAAAAGGATAAAAAAAAAATCAGTTTTGCTCCGTTTAATTCTATTTTCATTCCCAGAAAAATATAAATATAAAAAGAATAAGTAATAGCTTGCAATCTTATGAAAGCAATTCAGTTTTACAAATTAGGAATTTTAGAGCCTATACCTTCTATGACAATTTTTTTTTAAATCATGTATCTTCTATAACCTTTTCAATTAAGTTTCATTTTTTTTTAAATTTTGTTGTAAGATGACTCAAAAAATAAATCCTGATTTTTACAGAAATATGTTTGATTCTTTTCAATGAAAATATATATTTTTAACTTTTAAAAACTTTAAAAAAAGATGAGTATAATAAAATTGTTTTCATAGCTATTTCAATCATTCTTTGTGAAATTTAAAATATAATTATACAAACTTATTTACACCAAAAACTTATTTCCAAACTTCCACAGTATATACATTATTAGGCATATGTTTCGATGTAGAAAGAAGATGTCACCTATAAAAAAAATATATCAAAAAGAAATATTACTGTTTCACATACAAACCTATTGAATTACCGCTTTACAATCCACATTATAGATAATTTATTTAAATATTTATTTCATATTCAATTTATTTCAATACATTTAAAAATTAATATGAAATCTTAAACCATGGTTTGCACTGCAATAATTAATTATCTAACATTCGGCTTTCGAATTGTAACCTTGAGGTCTCCTGAGCAATTAAAAGTAGATTTTTTACCGATTTCATTTGAGTAATACGAAAACCGTGCTGGTTTGCTTTATAGAATAATCTCAAATGTATCAATTAATTGTAACTTGACTTATACAACATTCAAGTATGTTTTTAAATATTCCTCAGTTTTTTTATAGTAAAATTATTTAACAACTTATTAGATTTTGTAATGGAAACTAGACATTATTTTGGTTATTAATTAATTAAACCTTCATAAAAAATAGTCAATTTAAATAATAATTGTAAAAATGAATAAATAATATAAAACTTATAATCAAGTTAATTCATTAACCATTTCAGTAATAAATGAATAACCACTTAATAAAATGTATTTGGCAATTAGCTAGAAAACACATTACAGTAAAAATGTATTTGTACAAAATAATGTAAGTGGAGATATAATTACGATCCAAATTTTCTACTTATCCTAAACGTTAATAAGAAAGTTAATCTAATTCTAAGATAGAAATGAACCAATGATATGCATCTTTATTTGTTACATTGGGACATTTAAGGAATTTCTTATCTTCGCTGGGTATTTAAATAAGTATTTCTCGGAGAGAGTTTTCTTTGCCCTGCACAACTAGCATAATGGACCCATTAACTTTTCTCTAATGTGTTCAACATAATGTGAATCCATGGCGTCTGTGTGAATCCGTGTGTTATTAAGAGTTAGTTAAGTATACACAGCAATTGCATTTAGCTTAGATAGCTGCTTCATGTAGAAAATTTAGTTAACTAGTGAACTGGAATCTTTCGGTTGAATCGTCAAACCGTACAGATTTTCTTTTTACGTTTTATAGCCCCATCTTTGTTTATGAAGGAAAGATTGCGGACACTCTCTGAATGTAAATTTATATTTACTTCACTAATAAAATGCACGTGTGGATGATTTCTGAAGATAAGGATCTTTTATATGAAGCCAAACAAAGATTATTTTAGTTAATTTCAGAATGAATTTTCTCTTTAATTTATGCACTATATGCCAGATGCAAAATGCAAATTGTAGAAGTCTGTATATCTAGTTCATTAATGCATGTGTTTATAATAATTAATTCTAATATTTTTCTGAAATTATTCGAAAAATGTATAATTACACTATTATCAATAAATTATTTTTGGTCGCAATAATGATAAAACTTGCTGTCTAATGGCACATTTAAAAACTTTAATAATTGATTACAATACATACTATATGATATAACTTAGTTTTCTCAAATTACACATATAGAATTTTACATGTATAATTAAATACGTGATGATTGCATACAAATTATTTACAATGATAACTTTGATAAACTACTCTTTCTTATATTTTCTACGAAAAACTAGCATCTAGTAAATTATATGATAAACTAGTTTCCTTTCTTACTTGTATTCATAATAATATCCTTAAAATTGATCTATACTTTATAAAAGCATGGATGCGTTGATGAATTTATTAACAATTATTAAGTAATCGATGATACAATGGTATAGTAATGTAATATAAATACGCACGCTTACAACTGCTGAAACCCATACAAATGCTTAAACATTAATTAATGTACATTACACATTAATTAATGTACATTACAAATACATAAATTAATAAACTCATCAATTTTAAATAGCTCATCAATTTTTATACAGATTTTCTCGACTTAAAACGTGTTATAAAACATGTTATGTATTTCGATAATTCCTTACTTAGGGTGTCTGTATGCATACCATTTTTTTATTTATTTATTTTCGTGATGCTATGGGAACTTATTTATTTTGCCAATTATCTAAACTTATTTATTTTTAAAAATACTTGACAAATAATGTATACTTGATATTTATGTATGAAAATATAAAATCAAATTATTACATTATTTTTTCTCTCTATAAATTCAGAAATATTTTGGTTTATGTTTTTGAAATTATTGCTCAAATATCAATCCCATATAAAAAGAATAATTTAATGATATAATAACATTCACTATTTAGATCCCTACCAATTGGAACAAATAAGTTAATGTTAAAATATATAGACAATATAGATTGATATACTTCCTTTCTATTGTATTCATAAATATTATAAGGAATATAAAATAAAAAAGAACGACTTCAAATGGAATCTCACATAAATTAAATTATATTATTATTAGTTATTTTTCTACTTTATTTCTATTCATAAAACAATAGGATTTCGAATACTTCGCAAAACAAAGTATTTAACAGACAAATATGTCAGCTAAACTAATAAATATCTCAATGGTTTTGCTTTTATAAACTTGAACAGAATATAAAACATGTTTTGTGAACAAGCTTGTTAGAGAGATCATTTAAAATATTTTGTTTTGAAAAAACGGAACTTATATATCGGCATCATATTAGTAGAAAATATGTCTTGAAGCAACGAATATTTTATACAAAGACTGATCGTTATCGACAAATTCTTTTTGTGCTGCAAAAGGGATTTTGTATAAATAATTGGTGTCCATGTTTGTTATTCTTTTATATGGCTAAACTATTACGTCTAAGAAATTGCTTTTCAATAAATTGAAAACTATTACATTTAATAAAGTAAATAAATTATAAAAATTTTAAATTTTTATATTAATGGAGCATTAGTAATACATTTTCAATATTTTTCATTATATAAAAGTAGTGCATCGCATGAAATATTAAACATTTCTGTAAATAATTATTATAATTAAAAAAATTAAATTTAATTTGATACAATTATTGTACTGAATTTTTTTAAATAATTTCGTTATGTGTATGGTTTATCTTCAAATTATATCTTCTATAGTTACTTAAAAGAATAAAAATGAAATTGGTTTGTTTTTTAATCAATTAAACAACAAAAGTTTGTAAAATATAATTTTTGAAACATTATAATTTTCTATTATAGACATAGGTTATTATTAATCTGTTCATCTATATAGATTCTCATAAAAATAATTCTGGCGTTAAAGCAACAAAATGACGCCGGAACATCCTCTGACATGATCTATGCAAGAAACTAATACAAGAAAATATACTAAGAGAACTTTTCGTATCCAGTTACTAAATATCTTTACATCATTATGCTTTTTAATTCTCATATTTCAGATGCTCTAAATATAGTTTATGTTATTATATACAAAATGAATCTCTAGATTTCACTGCAATATATTAATATTTCTTAAACAGATCAATTTAATATGTACTACCTATACCTATTTTTTATGAGGACAAAAAATACAGTAATATTTAATTGCATGCTTATAATAACTATTCTTGTATATAAATATTACAGAACATATGCTGCACTATTTGTTTAAATGATTTATATATGCTTACACAAATGCCTAAAACAAAACAGAATATATATCTATACTCTAGATTGGTAAGTGTGTACACATATTTATCAATTCATACTCAAAATATAAACACAGGTTCATAAAGTTAGAAAACACATTTTGCTTAGTACAAAATACAATATTCCAAATCTCATTGAAACAAAAACTTGTAAAAATATTAGTAATGTATTATATTTTTAATTAAGTTTAGGTTAAGTTATTTTGGCAATCAATATTACCCTGCCCTAAAATCCTAAACTTCGAGTAAAATTGTATTATAAATTTGGACATTTAAAAGCAAACATTAGATAATTACTACAAATACTTAAAATGCGGAGCCCTTAAATTTGTATGATTGTTAGACTTCATGCAAAACACATTTTTATATAAAGCCAGTGCTACTTAATATTATATGCATATAAGAGAAAACTATGATTGCTGTAATGCCTTGAATTTTATCTAAAAATGCACTTTTTCTTCATCTAAAAATCAAAGTTACTGGAATTCCTGATGGACAAAAAGGGTTTCACAATTGAAATGGCTTCTGGAGACCCATTAGGAAGTATTCTAATGGAACCATTATATATACGAGTCTCGAGTAATAGCTGCCATAAAAAAGGGAAACACGGAGATTTGGTTAAGGGGATTCTTAGGGGGTTGATTGATCGACTTTTCCGTTAATGGATTTTTAGAAAGTTCGGACAGCTATTAAGTGTGTATTTCTTGAGCATTATACATGGTACATTGTAATGAAAGTGGTGAAAAAAGTTCCCATCATTAAATTCCATTTTTTATGATATGTCTTTGTACTTTCTTATTATTTTTTTTTCAGTTTTTTTAATGTCTTATGCAGTCTCAACGAACATGGATATGGAAAAAAATAATAACAATTTTTGATCCTTGGCACCCATTTATTTTTTATTCCCTAATATACAGAAGAATTTATTCAAAACTATAAAGAACAGCCTCTCATTAGAACCTGGGTTTAATAAAATGAAAGGAATGTGAAGAGTACACTTTTTATAGGGAAATGTCTTTAAATGCAGCTGCAGGGCATCAAACAACGCTTCCAAATTGCAGTTTAATGCATCCATTTCACTATATATTTTTTTGCTTTATCATATAAAAATTAAACATCTTCAGACGTAGAAAGTTCATCGAAAATAAACATTTCAATTTATAATGTTAATAAGTGCAATGAATGATATTTTTACGTTTCTTTAATGTAATATTAAAGCATGAACTAATCAAAGGCTATAACATTTAAAACGCTATTTTTTATTTAGATTTTAATTTATATTTATGTAAAGAAAAATTTTAAATAATGAGGTATTGTTTTATCCTCATAGAATCCTCATGAGAATGAAACAAATTTTCATATTTAAGTAGGTTTTAGCTTTTATGTATTCATTTGAATAGAGATAACTTGAGGAAAATTAAAAATAAAATGTATCGGATAAAATTTAAAAATTTATATAATTTGTTTTCTATTTCAATCCATGCATAAAGAGAGTAAGTATAATGTTAAATTTTTGTAGCTGGTAAAACAAGCTTCGCATATATTTTATAATCAAAGGTTAAATAAGGTATAGTTATCAAATTGTATTTTAAACTAAGTACTGCGAGTCATTAAAATATTATTAAAATGTGTTATGAAATATCGGAGCCGTTTTTGGGAAGTATGTGGTCATCATTTCCGTCAAAATGTCCAAAAAATGACTAAAGAACGTCAAGTGTCCTTTAAGAAACTATAATTCGTGACAAATTGTAAACACTTCCAGAATATTAATGTTTTATTACAAGAAAATATATCCAAAACATTCATTTTTTATTTAGTGGTTTTCCACCCTATTCTTTCCCTACTCTCGCTGCTCACTACAGTAAGTATTAAGTACTGGTACAATTCACTTAGCATTAAAAAAAATGAAAATTAATTTTTTTTTATTATTATTATTATTATTATTATTTTTGCATTTCTACAAGTTTGGAAATGTTGAGTTCACAAAAATGAACTAGAACATAACTTTCAAACGGATTGACCTACGTTGCTCAACTTTGGCATACGGGCTATAGGGACCATGAGACTTGTCATTGAGGTTTTTGCCAAAATTGGGTATACAAATAAAGTACCTGTATTTTAAAAAGTTATGTTTTTCAGCAATTTCCAAAAAAGGTTTCCGACGAGGCCGTGCGCGAAAAACCAAGTATCTTGCTAGATGCTCAGTATACAAGGCTATAATCCTGAATTTTTAAACGAGTTTGACGTCACAGCAAAAAGCTATGAAATTTCGTGCTGATGTTCTGTTGACGTAGTTTGCACTTGTAAATGGTTCACTTTTTTCTTATGGATTAAATTATTATTTACAATATTTTCGGTGAGTAAATTTTTTTCAAAATATTAATATAAAAGTATAACACACCAAATGCGATTCGGTTGAATTCTATTTCAAAAGCCATTTTTAAAAAATCGTTTTTGAAATCTTCAATTTATACTGCAATAAATATGTATATATTAAGATTAAGGTATTTTCTTGTCAGATTTTAGGTAGATATTTATTAATGATTTTCAATATTTGAACTGAGGAATCAAACCTAGTTTTGGGGTAATTTTCTCGTTATTGTTCATGACATTCTTCATGTAAGTATATTTTTGTAAGGATTGAAAACAGATGTGATGTAGAGCATTTAGCATTTTTCTTTTTCTTTTGGCGTTTAGAAAATTCGCCAAAATTAAAAGCACTGTAACTGATAGAAGATTAAAATATAAATAATTAACTGAATTAAAGTTTAACTTAAAATAAAATCCGTCACCAGAAGCAACATTTATCTGGAAAAAAAAAAAAAAAAAAAAAAAAAAAAAAAAAAAAAATGACAAATAAAATTGCGCCAAAGAAATGTCCTATACTACATCTGTACCAAGGATTGTTTTGAGATCTTTCTATGGATACTGTTATGAATTTTTCCACTGAGGCAATGATGGCACAGTTTTCACGGTTTAAAAATATTTATTCTCTCTTCAGAAAACTCACAAAATTTATTCACAGGCAACAGTTTAATTACTCTCAAGCTTCAACACAAGCTTCAACAAAAATAACTTCGAATTCAGCGATTATACAAGCTCACTCCAATAAACAACAAAGCGATCAGCTTTCAACGAAATCTGAAGTCAATCTGAAAACTTTCCCGTTCTCCAGTCTTTTTATATACAAGCGCGTGAGACATTCTCGAAATTTCCAGCCAATTCATAGAAAAGAAATATCTCGAAACTTCTCGATGCTTTAGGTGTTGCCACCTTTTTCTAACTTGTATAATCGTTATTAATTAATAAATAAAATAAGATAAAAATAAATTACAATAGAATTTTGAAATAATACGTCACTATTTACAATATATACAGACAATTTGTGCAACATTTCCCCCTTCTTAAAGACTGCACGTCCCGGGCAGTGAAGTCCTTAAGCCATTCAATGACTTCTACCATAATATGGGGCTAGCCTATTGTAGTGTACAACTCTAGGTTTACAGGAAGGTGTCCTTTGAATTCTCACCACGACGTCGTTGATCTTCTTAAGGATCCCATACGGCCCTTCCCAGTTCGTCTGGAGCTTAGGGGAGAGTCCTTTCCGACGTTTGTCACCTTCCTGGAATGAACGGTCCATGGCCTTGGCATAGTACCGGATCTTCACGCGCTCCGTCATGATGTTGTTTCTCTCTCTGACGAACCGATGTACGGCTTCCAAACGTGCCTGCAGATCATCTAGATACTGGACAGGCGAGGAAGGAGTGTCCTGTGGTTGTCCAAAGAGGAGGTTGCTGGGGAGCCTAAGGTCTCTTCCACACATCGTTAGAGATGGAGAAAATCCGGTGGTCTCGTGAGTTGCACTCCCGTATGCCAACAGAAGCGGTGAAAGTTTCTGATCCCCATCTTGCTGGTTATATGATTTTGAGATTGCGTCCGAATCATCCGCGGGTGCAGCTGATAGATCCCGGGATCTCCGTTCGATGCTTGTAACAGGAGTGCGGATGTCGATTCCCTCGTCACTAACTTTGTCCATTTCCACATGAACCACTTCCTGGGAGGGTTTCATCAACGTCGCTTTCTTCGGTTCTCTCCCCGAGGCTGAAGAGGTACTTTCCATAGATGTGGACTCTTCAGCATTCTCTATGACATTGTCTTCATGAGCTACAATCCGATATACGCACAGCTCTTTCATGTCTAGATCGTGTCATGCTGTATATCCACAGACATTTTACAAATTTTATTAAGGGGTCTGTTTAAAACTGCAACAAGTGCATAGCCCCTTAAGTTTCTGTCCGAAGCTTTTGGGGGAATATTTAAACAGGGGTTTGGCCAATTGGTCAAATAAGAGTTGGCGATTCCATAAAGGATTCGAGCCGCTCCAATGGCGTAGAGAGAGAAGTTTTGATGTAATTATGAGGGGGATCGTAAGAGACAGAAGGAAATTGGGGAGATAGCAAGTCGGTCAAGCGGTGATGCCTGAGTGAGAGATGCATTTTTATCGGACGCAATTTCATGCACATGAATTCGCCATTTTCCTGACCCTGATATGCCAGTAAGTGAAATTTCTTGATTCAAATGCTCAGCCAGTTTTTATACTGTATAGTAATCAAAAGTGTCAATATGATTTATTAGTTGTTCTATGATATCTTTATGATATGTTATATTTTGCTTTTAATCTATGGATGTCAGCACTGACTTAACTAAGCGTGCTTTGAGGAAATGTTTTGTCTAAATACCTATTGTTCATGAATAAATATCATTTCAAGTTACGAATTTGAGTTATTGCAACGCTTTAACTTATGCACGAAATTAAGTTCCTTTAGATTAATTCTGACGTTTGTTAATTAACCACTATACTCACGGCATATAAATGGTGCCTTGGACTCAGTTTGAAATGCATATTGTTCAGTGAATAAGTGGTATTTGATGGAAAGTAAAATTAGAATGATAGTGATTTGCGAAATTGTTTTTATAATTGAATATGGTTCGTGGAAATAGGACGCTTTCAAATTTCAAAACGAGGTCAACTACAGCTAATATAGTCAGAGCCGAGACAATTAAACAGCGTGCGAGCGGAAGTCAAATTAATAAAAAAATGGCACAGGAAAACATTGAAATGGAGAGCGCTAACAGAATAAATGGTTTAGCTTTATTAACCTCAAATTATGAGGGCAATAAAGATGAGACGAAATTTTTTTTTCGACAATTTGACGAAGTGGCTTTACTGGCAAAGTGGAAAGACTCCGAGAAACTCACGATATTGAAATCGAAATTACGGGGGAACGCGCTTCGCTACCTTATGTCAGACAGAGAATTGATGAATTCCCAAAATTATGATCTGGTTAGGGATAAAATCATGGACTTTTTCCGGGACGAATTAGATGTGGGACAGTGCCAATTAGATTTCTCCAACTGTCACATGAGAGAAAATGAATCAGTCAAAATGTTTGCACATAGACTTGTCGTGGCTTCGAATAAATATTTGGGCACCTCGCAAACGGAAATCTCGCAAGATACGAAAGCGGTAATTGACAAGCTTAGACTCTCAAAATTCGTAGGGGCGCTTCTACCAGAAATTCAACGAGACGTACTAAAATTGAACCCGAAATCATTCGAACAAGCTATTGAAATAGCAAAAAATTCTCAAATGGCGCTTGACACGGTTGCGAGATGTAAAATTAATGCATTAAAGGTGGAAAACTCCTTCTCACAATCAGAAGAGCAGCAGTTACAACAAATCAATCGCATGGAAACAACTACTCAAAACCCTCCTGGGCAAGTACAAGCGATGCAGTGTTATTTATGTGGAGTGTCGGGGGATCATTTTTCAACGGAATGTGAGGCATTTAAGAGTATGATTAACATACCACAACAAAATAGACATAACCAGCAATATCCGAACACCCAAAATGCGAGAGGCGGTTATTCCGGTCAACGGGGTGGTAATAGAGGTAACATATCACAAAACAGGTACTTCAGAAATCCGAATCAGCACGTCAGGGGACAGAACAGACAAAATCGTGGTAATTGTTACTACAATAATCAAAGCAGAGGTAGATATAATTCACATGGTAACAATAATTCACAAGCTTCAAATCATTTTTTAGACATAGCACAGGGGGACATGGAGAACACTTAAACAGTTGCTCAGATCAAACCAGAAGTGCAGGTATACCCAGACAATTACAGGTGGGAAATTTGAAAATCGAGAATTTAAACAATTTTAACAGTTACAATGTTTTAAATTTACCTATTATTCAAACGGAAATCGCAGGAATACAATTTAAAGCACTTCTTGATACAGGAGCAAATATCTGCTTATGCTCAAAGGAAGTTTACATGTTAATAAAACAGAAAATCAAAACTAAATGTGTCGCTTCAAATGTGGTAATTACGACCATAACAGGATCAGTATTAAAATACACAAATTGCATTGAGACGATTTTAAAAGTGGGAAATAAAAGGCTAAAGGTTACGTTTTTCGTCTCAAGCGAAAGGTTTCAAGAGCAATTTCAGATTATTTTAGGCATGCAGTTTCTGAGTGAAAATAGGGTAATTGTAAACTTACGTGAGGGTAAACTGGAGTTTCTAGACAAGACAACAGTCAAATTCTGTGACTCTACCCTTTGCATAAAAGGGGAGTCAAATTCTGTTTTCTTGACACATGCAGTCATCTTAGAGCCTGGTGAAGCGAGTTTCATTAAATTGAGAAGCAAGGATTACACAAATAAAAATTTTGAGGGGGACATTTGTTTCACACCTATGCAACTTAATAATCGACTAGAGTGTAGCATGTCCATTAACTACATGAAGAATAATGAATTTAGTACATTGGTTCAAAACAAATCACCAGACACTCTTCACTTAAATAAATCGATGAAAGTTGGGTATTTTGAAAAAGATTTTCAAATTGATGATTCGCAAAAATCAAACACACAAATGATTAACTTGATTACGGCTACTGAGGAAATTAAGCATTTGCGTGAACGGGAATTTAGCATCATCGATTTTGATTTGAGTCACCTCAACGATAACAACAGCAAAATTCTGAGTCAATTATTACAGGAAAACTACATGGTGTTTTCAAAATCCATGAAAACTTTAGGCCATTGTGATGCTATAAAACCTAATATAATCTTAAAACATGATTCTGCAATTGGGTGTAAGCCTTATCCCATCCCCCATCTTCTAAGAGAAGAGGCAAAAATTCAAATTGACACTCTTTTGGAAGCCAACATCATTCGAAAGTCAAACACGAATTTTTTGGCACCTGTGCTTATGGTCAAAAAAAAGGCAGAAAATAATGACGATAAGAAACGCTTTCGATTATGTTTGGATATGCGTCTTTTGAATTCTTTAATTGTTAAAGCACCACAGATCTTACCAAAAATCAAAGATTTGGTCACAGATTTAAGTGGGTACCGATTTTACAGCATTATTGATTTTAATAGCGCATTCTTACAGTTAAGCATGGAGGAACATTCTGAAAAGTTTGGATTTGCCTCAATGTGGGGTACTTATAAATTTGTCCGTCTACCTTATGGTTTTGTCACAGCGTCATCTATATTCCAAAATTTGATACATGAGATATTGGGAGATTTGATAAGTTATGGAATTCGTTTCTTTATTGATGACGTAATAATTCCTTCAAACTGCTTTGAAGAAATGATACATAAGCTGCAGTTAGTATTCGAGAGATTAAGGGCTAACAACTTAACTTTAAGTGCTGAGAAATGCAATTTCTTTAGGGAGAAAATCACATATTTGGGATAATAAATTTCACAAACAGGAATCACTCCAACAGAATATAACACTCAAAAAATCACCTGCTTCCAAACTCCTAAAAACATCAAGGAATTACGTCGATTCAATGGTTTGACTAATTTTTATCGTGATAGTATTAAGAACTATGCTAACTACACAAGTGTTTTGGAGGAATTAACAAAAAAAAACACACCGTTTGTTTGGACAGAAAGGCATAATGTAGCTTTTCAAAATCTACAAAGACAATTTTTTACCAAACCCTTTTTAAAACAGGTCAATATTAAAGAGAAATTTTATCTCGCATGTGACGCTTCGAAAATGTCAGTTGGAGCCAGTCTTTTTCAGTATCATGGTGACAAACTTTGTCCTGTTGCGTATTTCTCTAAAAAGAACTCACAATTTGAGGAAAAGCAGCCAGCGATTTATCTTGAGCTTATTGCTTTACATAAATCAATCTTACACTTCTGTGAGTATTTGTATGGGGGCACATTTACTGTTTTTTCTGACCACAGACCACTACAGTATTTCTCCAAACTTCAAAACAAGTCAAATAAAATTACAAGGATTTTAAATGAATTGGCTTATTACTCTTTCGACATACAGTACATCAGAGGTATTGACAACGTTTTACCGGACTATTTGTCACGTATGGTCAATATACCAAATATTGAGGTCACATTGGACACAGATACTACGAGAATTAAAGAAATTCTTTCAGAGGGTTCTAAAAATGTAGATGATACTATACCTAAAACAAACCTTGCTTCTGTAAATACCATACTCAGTACACCACAGGCTCAGTATAACCAAAACATTGGAACAGTTTCACAATCCGAAGGTTCCGTTCACATCAACAAAGAAGATCAAGCTTGGGAGAATTGTGTAGTCAATCAGCTGAAAAGCTCAAACATCATACATCATTTATCTGATAACAAGGGTCATAAATTAGATGATACTAATATTCTTATGGAACAAAATAGGGATCTTAACATTCTGGAAATTAAGGAAGCTTTACACAAAGATAATGGCAAATTGAAGGCAAAATTTAAAAATTATTTTGTGGATGAAGATTCTGGATTACTTATGTTCAAGAGAAAAATTACAGAAAACGATGTAGATAGCTACATGTTTAATGTGGTTCTACCGGACACATTACAAATTCACGCAATTCAAAACGCACATTTTACACATTTTGGCATAGCTAAAACGTTTCAATTTTTAATGCAAAAATTTCACTGGAAAGGGTTATATTCGGATGTCACAAATTACATTAAGAGTTGTGAAACTTGCAATAGAGTGAAGCGAAGCTATCAAAAGTTCAAACCGCAAGGATTTGCACATATTCCAAATAGAATTGGAGCACAGTTATCTATGGATATTTTGGGACCGCTCAAGTGTGGCGCTTACGTATTAAGTATCATAGAAAATTTTAGTAGATACTTAGATCTATATAAATTAGAATCAATTGGATCACAACAAATAGCTAAGTGTCTCATGCAGTACATTTCTAGATACGGCGTACCAGAAACCATTTTATCAGACAATTGTAGTAACTTCATTTCTAAGGGCTTTATCGAATTAAACAGATTATTAGGGGTACACCTTATACACACACCTGTTTACGCTCCTTGGTGCAACGGTAAAGTCGAGTCCACGAATTTAGAGATTAAGAACACCATCTTAGCTTTAAAAGAGCAAAAAATTGATCTACAATCAGCATTAGATATTCATAAGGCAATGTATAACAGTTCAATTCACTCTACGACAAGCTTTTCCCCTTCACAGCTATTTTTTGGTCGTAAAATAGAACCTATATTCAGCACAATGAAGGTTTGTAAAAAATCAAATTTAGATTGGTTGGGATATCCTAATTACGTTGAGAAAACAATGCTACAAATAGAAGAATGTAGGAAACAGGCTTTTAAACACATTGAAATTGCACAATTGACACAGCAAAATTATGCTATCAGTAAATCACACAAGAGACATTTCACAGTTGACAGTATTGTGTACTACAAAACCCCAGGCAAGTTTAAAAAGTATTTCACAGGACCCTACAAGATTACAAAGATACACACAAAAAACCTCTTTGACATTCAATTGTTAACATCCCCCCAAATCGTTAAGACACGCATCCACATCTGTAGTTTAAAACTAGCAGAAAAGAGATACGATAAATTTATCTTGGAAAAGGGAATAGATCACAAAAATAATTCTGACCTTCAGGCATCTTTACCACACCGGTACGATCTTAGAAGTAAAGATCGCGTTCAGCGATAACTTCTCACGATTCCTAGGACAAGACTTGGATTGACAAACAATAAAAAAAAGCGCTGTCATTCTCTGGCTAGACGAGGGAACTCGTAAATTTAAAAGTCTTAGCTTTTGTCAATCTTTGCTACGGGAGTATTCAGCACGCATGAATTGGTCATAAATATTGTCGCGTAGAGTCTTGTTGACACTAATGGCGAGGGACGCGTCGGCAAATGACTGTCTGCATTTTGGCGGGAAAAAGGGCGAATGTTGGTCACTTTCAGAACAGGTTTTTTTTTTTTTTTTTCTGTGGGGAACATATAGTTCTCCGGTCTCAGAAAGGGTGTGTGACGTCATCAGACGGGGAGAGGTCTGACCGCTTCTGTCACGTGACTTGCCAGGGAGAACGAAGTTTGTGTTTTTGTGTTGTTTTTCTTTTTGGAGAGTTCTGAGGGGCGATTTTTCGTTTTTTTCTCTCCCCACTTTAACAGAGGTAGCGGAAGTCGGTTTTTGTTTTTTTTAAGGCCAACGAGGGGGTCGTCGAATTTTTTTTTTGGTAGCGATTTGTTGCACTGGAATTAATGAGACATTTGGTCTCTTTTCGATTAATGTATGGCATTGTTTTTTTTAATGGGTTAGATTAAGGCGTTTTTGAACACTGAAACTGATAGGAATCTGCTGTTAGGCAGGCAAAAGGAGCGGATTTAGTGTCGGGTGTCTTACTTTTATGTGCTCTGGATTAATTTGATCAACAGAACGCGTTCACGCTGTTGATTTTGGATCGTAGCTCTGATTATACGAGTGTGTTGTCTACGATATTAGTAATTAATTCATGATTGGAATTGGTGATTAAGGATGTTAATTATGTTGGCAATTGGTGGTGTAAATTAATTTTTGGATGGAAACTTAATGCTTTGTTCTGGTTATGTAATAAAAAATCAAGGGAAGTTTAAGAAAAAAATGATATAAAAGGGAGATAAGACTAAGTATATTTGTATTTTTCTACTTTGGTTAATGAAAGTTAAATGGTATTTTTTTTTTCTTTTTTCTATTTTGATTTTGAGCAGTCTTTCATGTGAGGATTACTAATAATAGTTGATTAGGTTAAAAGTTTAGGACTGGCTGAGTATTTATGAGTCTTGGAATTGTCATTTTTCTGTATCAAAAAATCTAAACAGATCTGCTTTTACAATGAAGTAGAATGGCGTGCTGCCTTGCGCAAAGTAGCATTCCTAAATTTTTGCTACAGCTGAATATCACCGCTGGCCAGAGATTTACAGTGAAGCAGAAATAGTTCTTCAGAATGGTCAGATTTCGTCAGAGATACAGTACTCGCTTTCCAGACTACTCAGCGATTTCAATCAGACCACGACAACGCAGCAACAGGTGCAACAGATGTTTCCATACCACACCACCAGATGGCAGTCCTCAACAAGCTACACCGAACGACTGCGAAATTCCAAGCAGCGGAGTCCGAGAGACGTGGACCGTGGACATACGAATTGATGGGAGGACCCAACATGCCCCATTCGACACCTGTGGGACAGGGCGGAGCTACCTTCCGGCATCATCACAGCAGACGACACACAGAGAATGTTCCGATGTTCCGGTTACAGAGATCAGCAAGCTTGACCTGGCCATACAGTAGGAGGCCGTCACTCACCCAAGTCCGCGAAGTTGGAGAAAGGAACAGGTAGCAAAGCAGGCCACACCCCTCTCAGTTTTCCTTTGACTCCTCATCACCAATGCAATGGCAACTGAACACATTTTCCCCTGGCCATCCACTTTGATTGAGGGCCACACGACATCCAGGTAAAACTATTCTTTTTTTGCTCCTGGGTAACTCGATCTTCAGGGAACAAGAGAAGACAGACATTCTAGTGACATTGCAAGTGTGAACAATAAACTGTTTTCTTTCCGATGCACAAACTTTTTGCTAGGAATGTTCAACACCTTTAGGATAACACAGAACAACAATACTGTGTTAGATGGTCACAATAAACTGAACTCTTTGACTATGGAGATTTACAAACTATGAAACTAGAAAAACTTACACAATGACGATTGAGAACGTTGTTCATGAACCAACTTCTTTTTCTTTCCCTTCTAAATTATACCTTGTGTTTTCCTGGTTACATCTTCATGTTGTTTTTTATTTATATATTTTTGCTCTTTAACAATGTTACAAAAAATTGTGATTGGTCATATTTCAGTGTGCAACTATCTGCTTGTAATTTCATGCTTTTACACATCATCTTTCATTCTTGTGTATTTTTTTGCAGTTACTTTATGGAATGCTGTGAGTGTTTTATTTTTTAATTTTTAGCTGGCTGAGTGGAATTTCTTTAAAATTTTTGTTGAGGTGATAAATGTCATGCTGTATATCCACAGACATTTTACAAATTTTATTAAGGGGTCTGTTTAAAACTGCAACAAGTGCATAGCCCCTTAAGTTTCTGTCCGAAGCTTTTGGGGGAATATTTAAACAGGGGTTTGGCCAATTGGTCAAATAAGAGTTGGCGATTCCATAAAGGATTCGAGCCGCTCCAATGGCGTAGAGAGAGAAGTTTTGATGTAATTATGAGGGGGATCGTAAGAGACAGAAGGAAATTGGGGAGATAGCAAGTCGGTCAAGCGGTGATGCCTGAGTGAGAGATGCATTTTTATCGGACGCAATTTCATGCACATGAATTCGCCATTTTCCTGACCCTGATATGCCAGTAAGTGAAATTTCTTGATTCAAATGCTCAGCCAGTTTTTATACTGTATAGTAATCAAAAGTGTCAATATGATTTATTAGTTGTTCTATGATATCTTTATGATATGTTATATTTTGCTTTTAATCTATGGATGTCAGCACTGACTTAACTAAGCGTGCTTTGAGGAAATGTTTTGTCTAAATACCTATTGTTCATGAATAAATATCATTTCAAGTTACGAATTTGAGTTATTGCAACGCTTTAACTTATGCACGAAATTAAGTTCCTTTAGATTAATTCTGACGTTTGTTAATTAACCACTATACTCACGGCAGATCGTGCAAAGGAACTTCGCCTCTCCATGTTTGCAGCTGGCTTTTCTCAAAATTCAGCGTAATTCCATTTTTCTTCAAAAAGTCTTGTCCGAGAATGCACGGATCTACAATTTCGGCAACATAAACGGTGTGCTTGTAGGTGTTAAATCCAAGGGCAATGTCCACTTGCAATTTCCCATGAACAGAGATATTACCACCAGACACAGTTTGTAGAGAAACAGAGGGCGCTGTGTAGAGGAGTCGGCTGTTCAGGCGACGAGCCACGTCCGTCCTTACGATCGTTACGTTCGCTCCCGAATCGACGATTAGACGACATGGAGTTCCGTTGATCTCCCCCTTCACGAATAAACCCTGGTTTCCTCCTTGTCGGGATGAAACGTGGAAACGACTGGTCGGGGCTTCACCTGTTCTACATTGCAGCTTCTGCCCTGCGAGATGGCATCTTCTTAGATTCAGTTGTGGAGAATCCGTGGTAGTGTTATCCCTTCTCTTTTTCAAATCAAGGCAGTTTCGTCGTAGATGCCCTTCCCGTTTGCAGTGCCAGCAAACGACTCTGGTCCTTCGATCCCTCAGGAATATTTCTCATAATTCGCTCCATCTTGTTTTCCAGTTCTTGAAACTTCTTCGTGAAAAGTTCAGAGGAATCGTCTGCCAATGTTCCACGTACGAAACGCCGGTCTTTTCTAGAAGCCTGCTGTGCGGCTTCTACTCTCATGGCATAGACGAGGGTGGACTTCAGATCTTTGCTGTCTGACATCCTGGTAGCTTGCTGTATGTCGGGATCTTTGATGGCATCCACGAAATACTGAAGAGACAGGTTATCTCGTACGTCCGAGGGACAGTCTGGGAAAGCGAGGAGCGACAGTCTTTCTATATCCGATGCCAATTCTTGAAGAGTTTCATTGGCCTTCTGTTGTCTCACTTTCAATTGCAGTCTGTTGTAATCCTTTAGATGCTGCTCCCCAAACCTTAACTCCAACGCACTTGCCAGCGCCACGAATTCTCCCCGCTTCTCTTCAGGTAGTGTCTGTAAAATGTCAGCAGCTTCACCTCGAAGAGATGCTGCGAGATGGAATGCTTTCGAAGTATCGTCCCAACCATTCGCAGAAGCAATCATTTCAAATTGCGTTTGATAAACGCGCCAAGACGACTTCCCATCAAAAGGGGCCACTTTGATGTTAGAGCGCGGCGCCATAAAGGGGATGGAAGCGTTATCCCCATTAGGTGACGCTATGGCCAGAGCTTCACGCGTTTCCATTTTTCGCAGCCTTTCTTCTACAACGTCAATGAATTTGTCTTGCTCTTCCTTTAAGGTGGACACTTTTTCTTGCACGGTGGAAACTTTTTCTTGCACGGTGGAAACTTTTTCTTGCACGGTGGAAACTTTTTCTTCAACTTCATTTCTCACTGTCTTAAGATCTTCTCTGACATCCAAAATATCCGCCTTCATTGATTGAAGAACACTCTCTGTGCGCTCTATAAATCTATCAACGGACGCAGAAGATGATTCTTGCTTGGATGCTAAAGCTTTAATATCCGATGATGTTGCTTCTTGGCTGGCGACGATTGTGGCGGCAAGTTCGGCGTTAGTCGTTTCTTGGCGGGATTGACCAGCGGCGATTGATTCTTGTCCGGCTTTTATTTCAACCGCGGTGGTTTCCTGTTGGGCCTTCATTCCAACAATAATTTCCATCAACTGCTTCATTTGGTCTTCCATCATTCCTCTAGTTGTCGGCATTCAAAATTACGAGAACCCCACTTCTGACACCACTGTTATGAATTTTTCCACTGAGGCAATGATGGCACAGTTTTCACGGTTTAAAAATATTTATTCTCTCTTCAGAAAACTCACAAAATTTATTCACAGGCAATAGTTTAATTACTCTCAAGCTTCAACACAAGCTTCAACAAAAATAACTTCGAATTCAGCGATTATACAAGCTCACTCCAATAAACAACAAAGTGATCAGCTTTCAACGAAATCTGAAGTCAATCTGAAAACTTTCCCGTTCTCCAGTCTTTTTATATACAAGCGCGTGAGACATTCTCGAAATTTCAAGCCAATTCATAGAAAAGAAATATCTCGAAACTTCTCGATGCTTTAGGTGTTGCCACCTTTTTCTAACTTGTATAATCGTTATTAATTAATAAATAAAATAAGATAAAAATAAATTACAATAGAATTTTGAAATAATACGTCACTATTTACAATATATACAGACAATTTGTGCAACAATACTTATCTTCGTTACCATTTAAGCAACGTCTGACTAAGTGCTTCGTTGAATCATAAAAAAACAGTAATGATTGTTGACATTGTATGGCAGTGTTTGTCAAGCAGCTAGAGTTAAAATTTATATTTTTCCTGAGGATCACAAGTTTAAGCCCTCACTCCACTTAAAGGTTGGCTTGTAGAATAAGGTGTGATTCTGTACTATAAATTTGTATGTATTGTTGCACAAATTGTCTGTATATATTGTAAATAGTGACGTATTATTTTAAAATTCTGTTGTAATTTATTTTTATCTTATTTTATTTATTAATAGCAATGATACATGTTAGAAAAAGGTGGCAACACCTAAAGTAATCGAGAAGTTTCGAGATGTTTCGTTTCCGACGAATTGGCTGGAAATTTCTCGATTATTCTCTCTTATTTAAAGACCGGGAGATCGGTAAAGTTTTCAGATTGACTTCGGACTTCGTTGAAAGCTGATCGCTTTGTTTACCTATTGGAGTGAGCTCGTATAATCGCTGAATTCGAAGTTATTTTTGTTGAAGCTTGTGTTGAAGCTTGAGAGTAATTAAACTGTTGCCTGTGAATAAATTTTGTGAGTTTTCTGAAGAGAGAATAAATACTTTTAAACCATGAAAACTGTGCCATCATTGCCTCAGTGGAAAAAATTCATAACAGTATAATGATAGTATAATTACCGAATACTAAATAACAAATTTTCCTATAAGAAACCAAACGCATGATGATTTGTATTAGCATATTCTAAAAGTATTAGAAATGTTGAAGAATACTGGTTAGTTTTTATTCATATTTTCTAGAAATTTCAAAAAGTTATCGGAGTTAAACATAAAGAATTTTTTTTTTTTTTAATTCAAAAATCAGAAACAACTTTTGAAGGAACTAGTTTTGAAAAAGATGGATCTTCTTCTTGACATTCCTGATCGACAATGTGATTGTGGAACGAAGATGAAAATTTGAATAGAATCTTGTTTGTCAGTGAGCATTACTTATTTATTTAATTAGGCTCTTCACACTGTTAAGGTTTCCAGCCTACCTCTCCATACCTTCCGATCTTTTGCCAGGGATCTTGCTTCCTTTAGACCATTTAAGCGATCCTTTTTTAGGTCTGATTGCATTTAACTTTGCCACATTGTCCCCTTCCTCTTTTCCTCTTGCCATCAGGAGTCCAGGGAGAGAGAAACGCTTGTTAGAATCTCTTTTGGCATTCTTAATACCAGATCCGTCCATCGCCACCTTCTCTAAACGATTTCTTCTTTGATTGATGTAATGTCTGCCCTTTCTAAAATTGCTTCATTAATAATTTTAACAGGCCAAAAGATTTTAAGGATTCTTCTAATACAATTATTTTGAAAAACTTCAAGTTTAGCATTAACATAAATTTAAAAAATTATGTCAAAATTCATAATGACAAAGTGAAATCTCAAAGTTTGAAAAGAAAACTAGACACTCTTTCTGTATGATTATATATATATATATTTTTAGTTAACCTACTTTAAAATTAAGTTACTAAATTATATAAACTATGCTTTGCTTTAAATCTAGATGAGTGAAGTTTCTTAAATATTAAAGATCTTTTCATATAATTAGTCTCTTAAAGGGAAGAATTTGTGGATAAATGTTCAATTTCTTCGTAAAGGAATTTCTGGTTTTAAATAAAAGATTATTTATTGAAGTACAAGATTATTTAAATATTTTAAATATTTTTTTTTAAATAATAATGTTTTTGTATTTAAGTTTTTGAGAAAAATTAAACTCAAATTATTTCAGTGTACCACCAATCAGTTATGAAACAACAAGCTTTTGAATAAATTAAATTTGAAAAAATTAATTTTGAAAATTTATTCACTAAAATTATAAGAATTTTAAATTTATTCCTATAATTTAATTTAGAATAGATTATGTAGTTAGGCATTGTAAATATTCCAACTTTGATGCGTCTTCATCCATCTTCATATTCAATTTTACCTAAGTAATGATTTGTGATGGGTTTGCGCTGTGACGTCACGATCTGGTTGTTTCGGGCCTGTTTCAACTATAACACTCTGCTCGTGAAACTGAGCATCTAGCAAGATACTTGGTTTTTCGCGCACGGCCTCGTTTCCGACGATTTTAATCAAAATTTCTGTGAATTAATAAAGTGTGTTTAATACATTTGTGGCCGTGCGAGCTATTGGTATAACATTTCTACTCCATCGGTGTTAGATGAGATGACGAGGTCTGGTGAGTTGCGTAGCGACTGCGGAATAACTTTCCTTGCTAGCGGGTTTTGTTGATAGCTTCATTCCATAAATATTTTATTCGCATGTATCATTTTAGTTTATTTAGTTAATTGAAGTCTAGTAAATTTATGTTTAAATAAAATGGATTCAGATTTCTAAACCAAGGATCGCAAAATCGATAAATCTTTAAGGTGTTGTAAACATGACCGTATCTGAAATTTCTAAAGAGGTTCGATAAAGGAAAAAAGTTGAAAAACGAATGCCTTTACCACAGAGTTCTCTCCTATTGAACATTGTTCATCAAGGCCTGTCCCTCCTCTGTTTGCTTACCTGAAAGAATAATGTAAAGTTTATCAAAAAAACATATCTTTATAATTATCGCCATAATAGTCAATTTTTTAATTACTGGAATTATGAACAAGAAAGCTGTAAATAACAACTAGTTATATAAAATCCTCTTCTAATTTTGACAGTGTGATATAGCGATAATAATTTGATTCTATCAAATTTTAATTAACTCTAATCATCACTTAACAAATATAACTAGTGATATTGTATCCTAAAATAGTAAGAATTTTCAATACCGTAAAGCATTAGTAAATAGTAACCTTATATATTTGTTTCAAGTGCTTTGAAAGCTAAACATTATTTTTCTATGTATACTTTAAATAGTGTTTCAACGAGGTCATTCATTTATAATGTATAACAATGATATAAACTAGTTTGTTAATGCTTTGCATAATTTGACATAGTTCCAATTTTTACATTTAGTCCAAACATTTACAATCAAAAACAAATGGCTCAATTTAAAATTCAAATTCAGCAACGATTTACCGAATACTCCAGATAATGATCAATTAACGCAGGCTTCATCGGATCACACTTACAAAACAAGATACGCTAATGATCTTGTTTTAAAAGTTATGAAACTTGCATGCATCCTGCTACTCACAAACTCATCATCGTCTGGCGCACATCAGCGATTTTTGAAATAAATGTAACGACCCGAGGGCAATCTTGGAACGATTTGGGATCCCTCAAGACATGGACAGAATAATGTATTTAGGGGGAGGATCCTAACAAGTTTCACCGATTGACTTCTAATTCCCGCATGGCTGTGGCTTCATTTTGATGCGCCCCTAATTGCATAAAATTCATTTCCCGACACTCCAGCAGTTCCTTTTCTTATAAATCCAATTTCGCAATCCAGGGTGAGATGTTTACATCGATTTATGGGATGTATCCCCAAAGGGATCATTTCCTCGCAAAATGTCTCGTAAATAAATGAGTCGGAGCCGTTTGAGGAAATGATCGCTTAAATTATTAATATTTAGAATTATTATTTTGATATCAATTTCTCAGGTAACCGTAGATTTAAGTTTACTTAATGTTTGAAGAGAAATAATTAATCATATCTTGGATTATGCATGGAAATTTAAGCGTTCGTAGATTGAGGTTTGATATATATTAAAAAAAAAAAAAAAAAAAAAAAAAAAACACTAGAGACTCTAACTGAAAGATTACGACATCCCCCCTTTATGTGCCAGTCCAGCTGCGACCCGTAGAAGCGGTGTCTGACCAACAAACGTAAATCATATATTCAGTTGTCAGGGAAAATAGACATAGATAGGCATTGGCGACATTTTTATACACTTTTTCAACAGTTAAGGATTTAGGACACCCACACAACGCCCCTACAAGGATTAACCCCTTTACCAACCAGAGGTTACGAGGGTGTGTTTGAGACAGTCTTCTCTTCTAAGAGGTGACCAATTGTAAGTAATGAACACACTTCTCTCCGATACGACCAATAAGTGAGTTTTAAGAGGTTTGAAATTGTCAAGACGAGAGAACACACATAGTATATTGATATTCATATTCTAAGACTCTTCACTTGGCAGTCATCTTAGAAACTTGACTCTCTTAGGACCTTTTGCAGGCCAGAGTCCTGTAATTATTTTGAAATCTAGTTTTTGATCCCTGCCGTGATGGGTCGCGTACCTGTTTCCACATGCCCGATCTGGAGTAAGTCTGATTTGCATGTAGTCTTATAACCCTATTATAAATTGAATGAATTGCTTAAATTTTGATCCAGCTGCTGCCATTTCTTTGAATTTTATATATTCTAATTTTGGCAATTTAGGACTATATTAGATCTGGTGTTGTAGATACTTTTATCCACTATACGAGCTTGCAGGTTTTCGGCAGCGAAATTAATAAGGATGCTGATTTTAAATACAAATACTTAATTAACTTTATTTATCTCAGCGGCCTTCACGACATTTAGTATTGTATTTACTAACGCATTTTATCCTAAAATTTATAAATATCAACTTCTGGAAAAATTGGTTTTCTGGGACTTCTATATCGTCGTATAAACAAAGATAATTTTTTTTTTTTTAATTAATATATATTTTATGTTTCTAAATTATATCCACCAAATAAAAAAACTACATTGCATATATTTATTAATAAGTTGAGGCTTTTGAATTGCATACTGTTCTATTGAAACAAATTACTTCCCTTCTCAAAAATTGAACTTTGAATGCGAATGAAAGGTTGGATGAAAATGTTCTTTATATTCTTAAAAATAGTAGTCTGTGGTTTTTATTAAAACATCGTATTGTGAAGTGTAACTTCAATACGAATACAAATTTGAATTGGAATTGGTAAAATGTACGAAATTGAACCTACAATACAATTGGAAAAAACTCTTCCTAGAATAAATTTGCTTATGTATCCTCCCATGAAATCGAGAAGTATACATTAAAAATAATATTTAGTTGGAAATTAATATTTTTGAGTTAATATTCTTCAAATATTTATAAATGGTGTAAATAAAAAAAGATACAATGGGAAATATTAATGTTTTTATAAATTTTTAAATATTTTTTTAATTTTTTAAATGTGTGTAATTTTGTATTTCTTTCTTATAATGTTTTTTCAAAATATACTAGACTAGCTGAATACCCGTGCTGCGCTACGAAATTTTACCATTAGCATTTTAGCGATCAAAAGACATTCATGTATTCTACACTTCAGACGTTTGCTCCCATTTCGATCCCGACAAATTGATTTATCAAAATAAAACTTTCCTTTGTTGACATTTTAAACGAAATTTATAATTGTGAATAGTAAACTGGTATAGTTTATTGTGTTTATGTTTGCTCTTAGTTCTAAATTTCAAAGTAGTAGCTGTATTGGAATTGAGACATTAAGTTAATTCTCGTATAGTTTCAATGTTGCGTCGTCTTTTCATCCCTTAAAAATTCGTTAATCGATATTGGAATGACTTATTTTTTAAACATTTGCAAAAAAATATCAGAAAAATGACTACATTGGAAGAGGAACATTCGGATATCCCTCGTTTGGAACATTTAACCCCTTTTCGACCCCTTAAAGTTGGTTAATCGAGAACAGAATAGCTTACTTTTTCTATGTTTAATCTTTTTTGACATTTGTACCAAATTTCCGAGTTGTGACCATATGGGAAGTGGTACATTCGAATATTCCTCGTTTGGAACGTTTAACCCCTTTTCCACCCCTTAAAGTGGGTTAATCGAGATCGGAATAGTTTACTTTTTCTATTTTTACCATTGTTGATATTTGTGCCGATTTTCAGAGTTGTGACTATGTGAGAAGTAGGATATTCGAATGTCCCCCGTTTGGAACGTTTAACCCCTTTTCGACCCCTTAAAGTGGGTTAATCGAGATCTGAATAGTTTACTTTTTCTATTTTTACCATTGTTGATATTTGTGCCGATTTTCAGAGTTGTGACTATGTGGGAAGTAGGATTTTCGAATGTCCCCCGTTTGGAACGTTTAACCCCTTTTCGACCCCTTAAAGTGGGTTAATCGAGATCTGAATAGTTTACTTTTTCTATTTTTACCATTGTTGATATTTGTGCCGATTTTCAGAGTTGTGACTATGTGGGAAGTAGGAGAATAAGTGATGAGTGAGTCAGTGAGTGAGTGAGTGAGTCAGTGAGTGAGGGCTTTGCCTTATATATATAGAGATTTCAGAGTTGTGACTATGTGAGAAGTAGGATTTTCGAATGTCCCACGTTTGGAACGTTTAACCCCTTTTCGACCCCTTAAAGTGGGTTAATCGAGATCTGAATAGTTTACTTTTTCTATTTTTACCATTGTTGATATTTGTGCCGATTTTCAGAGTTGTGACTATGTGGGAAGTAGGATTTTCGAATGTCCCCCGTTTGGAACGTTTAACCCCTTTTCGACCCCTTAAAGTGGGTTAATCGAGATCGGAATAGTTTACTTTTTCTATTTTTACCATTGTTGATATTTGTGCCGATTTTCAGAGTTGTGACTATGTGGGAAGTAGGAGAATAAGTGATGAGTGAGTCAGTGAGTGAGTGAGTGAGTCAGTGAGTGAGGGCTTTGCCTTATATATATAGAGATTTCAGAGTTGTGACTATGTGAGAAGTAGGATTTTCGAATGTCCCCTGTTTGGAACGTTTAACCCCTTTTCGACCCCTTAAAGTGGGTTAATCGAGATCTGAATAGTTTACTTTTTCTATTTTTACCATTGTTGATATTTGTGCCGATTTTCAGAGTTGTGACTATGTGGGAAGTAGGATTTTCGAATGTCCCCCGTTTGGAACGTTTAACCCCTTTTCGACCCCTTAAAGTGGGTTAATCGAGATCGGAATAGTTTACTTTTTCTATTTTTACCATTGTTGATATTTGTGCCGATTTTCAGAGTTGTGACTATGTGGGAAGTGGGAGAATTAGTGATGAGTGAGTCAGTGAGTGAGTGAGTGAGTCAGTGAGTGAGGGCTTTGCCTTATATATAGAGAGATTTATAAAAGTTATATTACATCTGCAAAACCAAACAGTCTAATTTTGTAAATTTGAAAGCCTTCAGATCCACATTAAAATAATTCTGGGTTTTTAAGAAAGAAATTGGTTCACGCGCGAATACGCTTTTACTTTGAAATGGATATTTAGGTCTACAATTTTATTTTGTCCCCCTTTTTTAAAGGCGCATTGATGAAAAGATACAATAGTCTATATCCAATAAGCTTGCCCCTAGAAACTATGTTTTCCTATTAATAACATATGACATATATGTAAAGTATCATGCAGAAATGGTGCAGTATGAATTTCAATTTAGTGCGAAAATTGATAGCTGAATCAGACAAAGTCCGATTTTGTATGTAGATAATACAACTTTAGAAGGGAATGTTCTATGATGTTAAAAATCGGTACACAAGTCAGTAATTCCCAGAAGACGAAAAAAATTACATATGCACAGAAGGTACTTGTCATTGAGAAAGTTCGATTATCTAGCGATTCCCAAATTGCGTTTCAGACGATTTTTATTATAATATTACTGGAAATGTAAAAAGATGCATGTGCAAATCAAATATTGTCTGTTCATAAAATATATAATTTTAAGTCTAACCTCTGAGCTACTTTAATTAATGAGCTGATACAAATATTTTTATATCTGTATCTGTTCAGGTTAATTTTTTTTTTTACTCGAACTATCCAGTGAAATTGAAAATTGCGCAATCTTCCAGATCCATACATAACTTTCAATAAACCAATCTTATTCAGAAAATAATTTCAAATTGTTTTGCAAACTCTCATTTTAAACTCGTTTAACTTCAATGTGACTGCCCATATGGTCATTGTATTTCAATATCAATTCTGAGCCAGATTATACCAAATTTCTATCAAATTTTATTTGTTACTGTCTTATTACTGTTGTAGAAACATATAACTAATTTTCTCCATACTGAAATACCATAATATATAGACAGTTTCTAGCTTTAAATATAAAATTCGTTGGCATTTGACTTTTCTATTGAAGATTTAAAATATGGAATTAGATGTGTGAATTACTATTTCCGAGCTAACTAAAATAATTATAAAATATCATAAAAATATTAGGTTAAATTTTTCATAATATTTTTTAAATGAAAGAGAAAAAGAAAATAATCAAAATTGAGCACTGTAGAAACAATTGTAAATAATCCATATATTTAAGAGAATTCATTAAAAATCGGAAAACGTGTTTCTGTAACTAATTTTTTGAACGAAACTTTTCTACGTTTTTGATGAAAAGTATGGCACACAGTTTAAATGTTTTCTAATTACTGAAAATATTTGAAGAAAAACTTACAATTCCTGTACTTAAGATAGTTATTTATAATATTTGATTTTTTTTTACATGACTTTTATTTGACATGCTACCTATCATGAATAAATTGAACTTTACTGAAATAGACTTTAAATAAAAAATAAATATCACATTACTGTATTGTTTTGCTGGAATTATTTACTCACCATTTACCTAACTATTCAAGTATTAGAAAAATATTTGCTTTTTTTTCCCTCCATTTTAGAAACACTCTCGGTTATCAATGAAAAAATTTCCCTATTTAAATTTTATCTATGAATTGAAAATTTGAATGATAAACAAGAGAGTTATAAAATTGAATGCATTACTATCTTTATATCCAGGAAAACTTACATTACAATAGTTTAGCCAACTAAAATGTGTTAGAAAATATTGCATTAGTTATTGCAAAAAATTGTAAACGCAACTCGTTTTATAGACCACCCCCATGAAACAGAAATCTACCGGTAAAAGAGAAGAATCTGCCCGGGCAAAGCTGTTTAATTTTCCTACATGTCGTTAAATATGAAGTCGAGCGGAATGGAAGAAATGAAATTTCTCTTCTCTACTCAACTGTGGGGCGACTCCAACACTCTCTGCCCTCCATTTCTCCTTTACCGATATCTACTACGATTCTAGGACTCAACAGGGCGAAACGCAACCTGCGAAATACTTCCGCTCAGCTCAGAGCGGAAATTCATTGAAAATAAATGTTTTTCTTTGAATATTCGTGTTTCCTGCTGTCTAGTCAATATTTAATTTGAGTTCATGAATGTGGTAAATTTTTTCTAGGCTAGATTGTGGGCTTATTTTATTAAAAAGTATTCCTGAATTTAAATACTCTCAAAGGATTTGTAATATTCTATTCATGCTGTGCAAACATTGACGTTTATGTTATAAATGATAAATATACATGGTCGTGTGATTTTATTTGAAATAAAATGCTAAATAAAATCAAATTTACGGGAGAATTTGAATCATTTGTATTAACATTGAATTGAAAGAAATAGACAAAACATTTAACATTCCATTGTTAAACTGAATAAAATTTATATTTTTTAATATTTAAATTTAAAGTACTTCATTTCTATACAGAGTTGGTATTCCGATGAGTTCTCATAAAGAAAAACAAAACTAATATTATTTTATTATTCATTTCTTCAAAATGTTTCAAAATTCGTAAGTATGTTTGATAACATTGTTTTTAAATTGTCATCATGCAAAGTTACCTTTATGAGCTTGGTGCAAAGAATATTAAATAAAGCTCTTTATACTAATTACTATCATTAATAAAGGATAATAAGACACTAAATGTAGGTCGTATTTCCTAAGCAAAACTCGTTCATGGCACATTAAGTTTTTTTTAAAATGAAATTATAATACAAAATTAAAGAAAATATTTTAACATAAAGGATAAAAAAATTATTGCTGTCGTTTTATGTATTATATGATTTAATCTGTAATATATGAGCATTTTTAAACCTCAATTTGTTTATAACTGAATCCTTTTAAATCCTAAATTGAAATGTGTTTTAAGAACATGAATTAATATGAACTTCAGAATCTCAAATTTGTATTGATGAAATAATTCACCACTTTTTCTACCCAAAATTACTTAACGTAAAGTAAAACTACAAAATTAGCAAATTATCAATACTCCCTATACTAATTTGATTGCAATCAAATTTGTCCTAGTCAACAATATAATCTCTGAATTATTTGTCGTACAGTTCGTTTGTAAAATTGCACTCACATGTGTTTCTAATATTTTAAACCACAGGTTATGAACTCATTGTGTTATAATATAATGCAAATTCATCTGAAATTTAATTAATATAAGAATAAAATATTTCTCTAAAATATATGTTACTCTGCAGAAGATTTAAAATTTTAATTTATTTACTCATACAATTATTTCTTAAGATACAATTTAGCAAATAATTTAAGTAAAAGTATCACAAAAAATATACATACGTACACCATTGTACATTTCACTTTTAACAACACATATATTTTACAAGTGAAAATACATTACATTCAAATTATATATGAGTAAATAAACAGATTGTGTTTGATAAATTTGTTGCATATGTATTTTTTTAATATTTTTTTATTACCAGTTTAAATTCGTATTAAAAAACACACATATATTTCCCATCCAGCAATACCATAATATTTGGGTTCAAAATGTGCACATTAAATGTTTGGATTTCAATGTTTTGATATATCTCAGCGTCTTGAGAAATTAGTACGTTAAGTTAACTACTATTTGAATAAATGTGTTATCTAAGTTATTTATGTTTGGTTTTTGTGAAACATTTTAATTATTTGAATACTGAACTTTTAACACAAAGCAATTTATTTCTGGTTTATGCGTGTATAACTTTTTTGTACTTATTATAACACGTACTTCTTGGTAATCTCCCAAAAAACAACTAGACGATGTAAAAAAACTTACAAGTAAAATGGTCAACCAGAAAGGGTTATGAATTTGCTGCCAAGCAGACTAGTCTAATTTCTTTAAGTTACTTGTGCGTAATGAATTAAATTAGGATTTTTGGGAGGAACAATCGTAGGCTAGAGATTTTAGAAAATTAATATCAGTTCTGTGAAATGGGTAAAAAGTAGCTCAAACATATCAAATGAGATTATTTCGAAATAACGCTAGCCAGTTAAAAATTTATTGTGTATAGCGGTCCCTCCTAATAATCACAATTTAGTTCATTGTGTACAAGTACTCTAGAGAAATTAAATGGGGCTGCATGCTGTCAAACATTAGAATTCATAAGTTTTCTGACTGACCATTTTTCTTAGCATGTTTTTGTATAGTTGTTTATTGGGAGAAAATCTTTTCACAATTTCATTGATAGGCATTAAAGGAGTATAAGTTAATTATTTGATGTTCTATATGATTATGCTATATTATTGTGTGTTTTTTCAATTAAATGCTACATGTTTTTTTTTTTTTTTTTTTTACTTTTTTAATTTACTTGCCGATTTTTAGCCACTGAGTGTAATGTAACACTTTCAACTTTTAAGGTCAGTTTTTTCCCAATAAATGGTGAAAGATACTCAAGTTCCTCCCACAAAAATTTGCTGACACACTCGGCAGGTAGTTGATGATGTCCAGCAACATCAGGATAAATTTCAAACAAAATGACATGATAAGCTGTTTTGTTTCCAAGAATTTGTGAAGAAAAGTGTGCGTTAAGTAGTGCCATTATGCACAATTTCGATTTATTCATAAATCTCACGTCCAGAAAAAGCACATTATATGAGTCTTTTAAACTATTTAGAACTGAATTTATCTGTGTCAGAAATTTTGTTAAATATATATTTTTTATTTAGCTTTAACAAAATGAGAGGATTTTGCTTTGAACTACTAAGGTTTTAAGAAAACTCAATACTTTTGGTAATATCAAAACAGTAAAATTCAGTAATAATTGAAAAAAAAATAGGAGGTTGCCCCCAAAATACATTAAATATATTATGTATAAAATTACAGTAGAAATTATAATAAATATTAATTTAGGGAAGTTTTTATAGTTCATATATTCATCAATGAATTACTAAGCTGAAATAAATATTAATTTTTGCTTAAGGTGGGCCCTACAAATTAGAAAGATCGATCAAAATATTGATTTTTTGTTTTGTTATTATGTCATAATATTCTCTGATTATTTAGCTTTTAAACAACTAATAACTTTCCAACATTCAAACAATCTTTCAAACAATCTTTCAAACAATACTAAACTTTCGGAAAATGTCCTTTGTATTTGTAGTGTTACAATTAATTATAGGTAGGTACTAACGCTGTTGGGTACTAGTCTCCTAAAACTTTAAACCTGTTTTTTGACGAACTGTATTTTGATTATGTCACGCGTTATTCAAACAATGATAATTTATTAACAAAATGCTCAATTATAATTTTTTTATATCATAGTAATCTATATAATATGTTGGATGTTTTGAAACTCAAGTATACAAAATTGGTTAAGAATTGATTTTTTAATGATTTTTAAATCTTAAAATTCATTGAAAATATTGATTTTTTTCATGCTTTCACACAAAAAAATTGTAAAAATAAAACTATTCTATATTAGAAACTTAATTGAGTTTCAAAACATTAAGAACAACATTTTGAATGATTTCCAAGTGGAATTGCGTTTCTAAGTAAATTAGAATTAGACATATAATTGTCTTAAGGATGGGCTAATTACTTCTTGATTAAAAAATAAATTGGCGAAATTTGAATTTTTTTTATGAAATGACTTTAAACATATACCCTATAACTACTGTAAAAAAGAATTGAATTCTTAAACTCAGAATTTAAAAAAAAATTGTTCTAGGGTATACCTACGCCTTAATTTATAACTTATATTGAATTGATAACTTAATATAAATATATAGGAAGTAATAATCTATTAATAGAATGTAATGGATGTGAAATAACAAATAAAACAATTGTAAATCCAAACGCAATTTGTAAATTGTCAATTGATTTTGTGTTGCATACTCCCTCTCTTGTAAACTGAATTGCCTAGGCTTCCATCTTAACTTATCATCAAGATCGATTTTTCTTTTCCTCCACCAAATAACTATTATGAAATTAAATTTGAAATCAAGCTCCATAAACCTCTGCAATCTCATTAGAAGCCCAACAAGAATGCATGCACTGTTATTCAAACACTTAAACACAAAACACTGTATAACTTAATAAAAATATAAGTATTTCTTATCAACATGAATTGATAAAAACACATTATTGAAAGCTGAAATGCTCTATCCAATCGATGTTTATTCCATCTTACATTAAAGGCATGGTTATCGGAAAACAACAGTTTTCACATGCGCGATCCAATCCTCCCATCCTTTTCAAATTCCGATAAAAGCGATTCTTTTAACTCTTATTTTTTATATTTTATCGTGTTTTATTTTATTACTTCACTTCACCAACCCCTCCATTGTTACATTAAGGAATACTAAAGGTAAATCGCGCACGACCCTTTTTCCTCAATTATATTGCCTTTTCTTGCGCGCCTCGTTTTAAAAGGAAATTGTTTTGCCGACTGTAAGAAACAAAGGTAGCTGTTAATTGGATTTGAAGCTCCCTCCCAGCACTCATCTTCTTTGGGTGAAATCACTGCTTTTAAGCATCGATCTGGGGAAAGCAGGCAACTGCCCCCGCGTTAACTGGGAACTTTCAGCGCTGGCCTGTGAAAAGCGGACTTATTCTCCGGAAGTTTAACGTTTTCAGTTGTACAAAGGGGCTGTAGCCAAAATGCGTAAATGCGTAATGTCAAGCACTGTATATTTGAAAGTCGATGCAAAATTGTTTCTTGATCTTGCTTGATACTAATTAGGTATGGATCATTGTAGTAATCAAATTATAATATAATAGGAATGTGTTTAAAATTAACAATTCATATTCATTGAATGATCGTGGTTATAACAATTTTTATGGAAGCGTACACATTAATAGCATAAAAGCATACATGTATATGCAATTAATTATATTTTCAAGAAGATACTTTTTTGTAATCATCTATGATTTGATAATATTCAATAAAAATTATAAGTTTTTATTCATTTTATATCTTTATGTTTAATAAGTATTATTAATAGGTATAATATACTTCTTGCTTTGATTATAAGCAACATATTTATCTACTTTGATTTTTTATTCTTTAGATTATCAAGCATTCTTTGCAAAGAAAGTTAATGTTAATGCATCCTAAATTTTAAAAATAATGCAATACTTGATACTAAATAATAATATGCAATACAGAAGGATAAAATAAGTAAAAAAAAATAATAGTTAATATTTAATATGATGTCAACAAAAATAACTATTAAATGCACTTTATTGTGATACTTACTAAAAAGCTATTTGCAAAAATATAGTAATACTTTATTTACTAGTGAAATTCAGCTTTTTAAATAAAACAAAAATACGATTCACTAAATAAATTTAAAGTGTACAAAAATAGAACATTTAAGGTCACAGTCAAATGAGATACACAATGAATTGCATTCAGGAGAATAAAAAAGAAAATATAGATGCTAAGAAATATTCTTAAAAATGAGTTAAATTTCACAAAAAAAAAAAAAAAAAAAAAAAAAAATAGACTGTAGAAATACTGAAAACCCAAAAGCATATGCTGTGCAAAAGTTAGCTTGATTTGAATTCTTATATTATTTTATCTCACAGCTGCATAGATATAGATGATCGAAATATTAAAATCACTACACGTTTCAAAATTTTAATGAAATAAATAAGAATTTTCCAATAAATAAAAATCCCAATTATACTTAAAACTTTTTTTATAACCAAATTAAAGGGGTTAGTATGTTTTTTCCTTAAACTATTTGGATCGATAACTGTTTAAATTTTTATTGGTGAATGATTGCTTGTTGCTTAGATATATTTAAAGTCATAAATTACTCATTACTTCCATTAATTAAAAACTCAAAAAGATTATTCCTTCTTTCAGTAAATTATTTTAAAAAGAAATATTATTTAATTTTATTCAGTTATCAACCTTATCGTTGGAGATTTACTTCCCTTTGGAGATAAAATCGGAAAATACTCATAAAAAAATGAAAAAAGGTATAAAATAAAATCATTCCTTCTAGAAAGACAAGTTAATAAGAAAAATCGATTATCATATTTTTTTGAATATTTTACTGTGGTCCCGAATTTTATTTCCCTTAAGCCAAGGATATTTGTCTTATTAACACAAGGCAAACAGCAAACGCCGAAACGTTGGGTTCAAAAGAGAGAATTTTTCCGATCCTATTAGAATGAGAGTCCAGGAATTCATTTCTTTTTGGAGAAAACAATGGGAAGATAAATTGATTTGCATAAAATATTTTGAAGAATGTACTGTGTATTTACTTTATTCCATTCCATGTATGTTTACTTTAAATGCCTTTAATTAAATGTTTCGATGGAAAAACAATTGAGGAGGAAAGGAAATTCTAAACAGAGAACTTCGGTATGTGTTGATGTAATTGAATCGATTTGAAATTTTTTATTCAGATTGCATAGTAAATCAACCATATTTGTGTATGTTATTTCTTAAAGTTGAAGTTATTTTTGAAGATAAAGATGAGCTAAATTGCATAATATTTAAATTTACAAAACTTCTCAAATTGTAAAAGTAATTTTGATATGTACGCTGATAACAGTTTCAGGTAAATTAACACATGCTCTAATAGTTCTTTTGTTTATGTTTTATGTTTTAATTCAATAATTTAATCTGGGTTAAAACTATTTTCATGCAAGACAGAATTAATTAATCCTTGCTTAAGATAAGATAATATAGATTCTCAATAGATAATTAATATAGATTCTCAAACTAAAATCCTGTTATTAATGCATTTTTTCAACAAAACTAAACACAAGCCACACTTTCAAATTTATTAATTAAACTTTATAACTTTATTCTTTGGTATGCTTTAATATATTGAGTAAATTTTTGAGTATTATTTCTTGCGTTCCAATAATATTAGAATTTAAAATTTAAACCAATATTTTCTTATCTCAAGGCTAAATCACAGTGTTTCCTAGGAGTCATGCCAGTGCAGCAAAAATCCCTTAATAGTTAAAGGAAAGAATGTCAATCATTAAGGCAAAATATTTATGGTTTCTTAAGCATTTATTTAGCATCTCTTGTTTCAATTTGACTAAGTTTAAACAAATAAATATGTGGTAAAGGCACAGTGATAAATAGTTCGTATAGTGGATTTCGTAGTATTTTAAAACACCAGATATTATACCATCCAAATTTGCCATAAATTAAAGTCAAAGGAATGACAGCAGCTTGAACAAGAGTTAAATACAATTCATTTAATCAACAAATGGGTCACAGATTACAAGTAATTCGGACTTACCCGGATAGTGGTCACAGTTACACGACCCAACATGGTCGGAAGTAGATCAAATTAAGTTTAATTTTACTAAGAAGCAGGACTATGTCCCTCAGTCTAAAGATAGTGTTGGAACTAAGAGAGCTGGGAGCGAAGTGGTTTAAAATCTGAAAAGTCAATTCTCCTCATTGCTTTTCAAAATTACTCTAAGGTCCAGCATTGGTGGCATCATCGAGAGGTGTGTCATATTCCCTCTATTGGTGATTTCCAAGAGTGAAGGTGGCACAAAAAAACACGTCCTTGTTCTCTGGTTGGTAGGTCGGTAGGTCTTTTTTGTGACCGGAGAGAGGGACCCTAAATTCGTAAAAACCATCAGAAGTGTCCAAAAGGGGCGCCAATGTCCAGCTATGTCTGGCTTCCAAGACAACTGGATTTATTATCCATTCTTCTGAGGAGAGATGTTTCTTTTGATCAGTGAGACACCGAGTCTACTCGTAGTAGAATTGACATAAGAAGGGGAAGGGGGGGAGGGAGGAAAAGTCGTAAACTTTCGGAGTCCCTCCATGAATTTCTAGTGTGATGATACATAGCTTCATCACAGTTCCTCCCCTTGCACACGTTTGCAAAAAGCATATGACAACAGGAGGTCTATACCTCGACTGGTGTACATCTCAATTGGAATTCAGGCACAGGTGTCGTTGAACCACAGGAGTAACATGTACCGAAATGAGGTCTATACCCCATTGGCACAAATCAGGCACATCTGGAAGCTGAAAACCATTTCAAGATTTGGTCTATACCTTGTCTTGAAAGTAGACTGCACGGACCGACGCTGGTGTTGTTCCACATCACAGAATCTGGAAGTCAGCAAGGGCAGTTATCAACGCTTGTCCACATCATATCCGGGCCAGCCGGATGGCGGGTGGACGAAAGGATCACTACTCGTCAGCTAGATTCCCGTCGCTGGCTGTTTGTCGACCCCCTAGGACTCCGTGGGTGGCTGCATGGGTTGCTGGTCTCTGATGTGGGAAATTGTGCTCCTGTAATCCTCGAATGTGGTGTGTGAAACAGGCCTGGGTTGGGTTCCTGGATGTATGTTGCTTGGATGCTGTACTGTAGATCATCCCTCTTTCTGGTCAGCTCAGTCATGCGACGGTCAGTCTGTATTGCATGTCCTCTAGTCATCTGGTTGTCTGAAGCTCGGGCACAAGCGAAAGCTTTGGAAGAGAGCAAGAGGTGGACCGGCTTATGTAACGGCTTGTCATCCTTCAGGAAAAAATGGATCCTGGTACGTCTCTGGGCTGTGATTCTGCTCTCTCATCACTCCGGTAGGTCCTCATCATCTCAGGAGTAGGACTCCACTGTCAGACTCAATTGTCAATGCATAGGCAAGAACTGGGCCTATAAAATTACTAAGACTCTCTCTCGAACTGTTATTGTCTATCAGTTATATAAAACTTCATTAAAAGTAAAGTCCAAATTTACATGTCATCAAGTAACCCAAATTAATTACTAATTATTTCTGAATAATACGCGCACAAAAAAAATCACTTTGTTTTTCTCTTTAATTTACAATTCAATCTTTCAGATTTTTCTCTGTAAAGAGAAAAAAAAAACCTTCCTCATTCACCTCAAGAAAAAAAAATTCATTTCCTAAATTACCATGTATTTTTTTCTACTTATACTTTTTTTTTCTTCAAAAAAAAATTCACAAACGCGCAAAAAGAAAAAAAAAATCAAAATACACATACATTAATATATCAACTGTGTTTCAATAAGTGCCTCTCTCGATTTTTCTCATAAATTGAAAGGAAGAAACAAACGATTCACCCCCTTTGATGCATTCTATAGACGAGAAAAAAGAAACCAACTTTAAACAGAACGCAAAAAAAAGCTGCCTGCATTCGCGAGAAGAGGAAATCGAAACCAGTTCTTTACCATGGCCATCTTCTAACCTGGTCACTTCAACTATAACTAGTTCGCCAGCCTGTGGCACAGTGGCTTCTCTAAAACGAGGAATCCTAGGTACCGGTTTAGCCTCACGACCAAACATCCGTACTGAACTGAAAAGCTAAATTGTTTGGGTGATACGATTTTTTTTTCCCAGCTTCACGACTCACGTGGGAGAAAAGAAATGGATTCTTTAAAAATATAAAGGCGGTAACGTTGCATTTCTGTTTTTATTAATATGACCGAATTGATTTCATGTACTTTAACCCTATTCCTTATAGGATCGCAGCGGAAATTTTTTTCTCTAATCCAATGATTATAATCAATTTTTATTTCAGAAATCGACCCCTTAGCGACAATATTTAGTACTGTCACAAAACAATTGTATATCATTGTATTTCCATTTTTTTTTTAACCTGTTTGAAAAAATGTATTGTTTGCCCTTTCTTACTGTATAATTTAAAGAGATTTTTCTACCTTCTTTGATATTTCAGATATCCCTTTAATTTTTTTTTTTTTTTTTTTTTTTTTTTTTTTTTTTTTTTTTTAAACGGCAAAGGACAACCAAGCGTTAATACATTCCCTTTCTAGGCATCAATCAATGGTCCTTGATTGAAATAACACAATTTTATAAAAATGCTTATTTATCTGTCAAATCAAATCGTGCATTTCATTTTTAATATTTCCATCCTGTTAATATTCGTTTTATTCCACAAGTGCTCCATCGCCAAACGAAGCCATCAGAAATCTATGCCAAAGTAGTTTTATAGCAACCCCCAAAAAAAAAGAAAAAAGGCCCCCCGAAAAGAGGGTGTGGCTTTCCGTAATCACTTGCCTCCCCTCCTAAAAAGAAGGTGAGATATTTTGCAATGTTTGTAAACAGACTGGTTTTGTGTGTTATGATCGTTTGTGTCTGTTTTCTTTTTTTTTTTTTTGTAAAATGTTACAAAAAATCCTTATTTATTTATTTTTACCAGTGTTTTGTAATTTTATGAATATATCTCTTGATTTCTTGACACCTACCAACATTTTTATTTAATTTTGTATTTATATTGCTATCAAATACTCCGTTTTGCTCTTAAACGGCATTTCTACATTTCTTTGTGGGCCTGGGTCTTAAAAAATACGGATTTACACTTTTTTCCCTTTGTTTTTGCTTTGGGCATTTTTTAATTCGAGCGACGGATATTTTTTTGTTAACTAACCCATCGGCTATCGAAATAACGTGCGGGGAATTTACGTGTGTTACGCTATAAGGACCTGTAAACCTTTTTTTTATAAAACGTCCCGTAGTTTTAATGTAGACCTGATCCCCGACAGAAAATTTTCTTTTTACAGATTTCATCTGATTCCTTTTACATCTTGTATTTTTTTTCTGTATTAGATTTTTATGAACAGTTTGATAGACGCCATCCATCACTTTTTTTGTTCTAGCTATGTATAACGGAATTGCTAATTGATCATCGTTTTCCTGTACCTTATAATTATCAAAAATATGAGGTATTTTTCGTCCGAAAAACACGTGATAGGGAGAGAATGAAATTCCTGAATGAGTACTGCTGTTATAAAATGTCTTGTGCAACATAATTTTTAATTCCAAGTTTAGAATTTCTTCGTCTAAAGCATATATTGTTGTCTTTATGCTGCGATGACAGGCTTCGATTACATTTTCATACGGAGCATACGGCAAAGAGTGCATAATTTTAATTCCCAATGCTGTATTTAAATATTCCCATATTGCCGATTTAAACTGTGTTCCCCAATCTGAGAATATTTTGTTGACCTTCCCATAAGTTGTAAAATAAGTCAGAATTTTCTCTGCTATTGTTTCTGCCTTAATATTAGATATGATATAAATTTCGAGGAATTTACTATACGCATCTAACAAAGTAATTAAATACTTTCCGCACCGGAGTGGTCCTACAATGTCTACATACAATAAATCTCCAGGAAACTTACCATGATGCGTTATGCCATGAGGAATATGCCTTTGTCTTCCCGTTTTGAATATATTGCATTTATCGCAATTTCCAATGAAATTCCTTAAGTCAGAGTAAAGATTTTTCCAAAAAAAATTTCTCTTTAAAAATTCATAACATTTATGCAACCCGAAGTGAGTTTTATGGACTAATTTAAGGGCATTCTCTTGTAAGGATTGTGGTAAGACGACCGTTTCATTATAAACCAACTTTTGGAGTTCATTTTTCATTTTGATAACGCATTTGATCAAATTTGATTCCTGGTCTATAAAGAAATCTCCTGTGCGCTTTTTTAAAAGATTCTTAGTCCCTAAGTCCTCTCTCAGTTCGATGAGATGTATATCTTTTAACTGTTCACTCAGAATTAAACCATCTGATAATTCAGCCTTAACATTAATTTGATTTTTGTTTGAATCGACAGTCAAAATATTAACATTTTTGCTAACCCTTTCATTAATAACTAAGTCCTCCGAAGAATTTTCCCTCAGGACCTCATTGCGTGATAGAAAATCTGCCAAAACATTTTTTTTTCCTGCTATATGCTTAACTGTGAAATCAAAATTTTGCAAATATAATAACCAGTTACATACAATTGAAGTTGGATTTTGCAACTTTTTGTGGTATTCTAATGGTTTGTGATCTGTCAAAACTACAAAATGATTGAACATATAATTTCTAAAATGTTTTATTGACTCTACGATACTGAACAATTCAAGTTTTATACTTGGATATTTGGCTTGAGCAGAAGTCAAACGTCTTGAAAAATAAGAAACGGGTCTTAGCTCCCCGTTAATTTTATGAGCTAGAATACTGCTTATAGAATAAGCAGATGCGTCAGTGTTTAGATAGAACTTCTTGGTTATATCGGGTTGGATCAAAAATGGTTTCTCAAAGAATTTCTGCTGCAAACTCTTAAATGCTTGCTCACATTCAGTTGTCCATTTAAATTTCTTATTTTTACCTGTCATACATTCCAAGACCCCTGATAATGTAGAATAATCTTTAATCATATGGCGGTAAAATCCTGCAACTCCTAGGAAACGTTTTAATTGCCTCACAGTATTTGGAACTGGAAATCCAATAATTTTGTTCAAATTTTTATCTATTGGAGAAACCCCTTTTTGAGAAATATTATAACCCAAAAAATCTATCTCTGTTTGTGCAAATCTACACTTTTTCGGCGATAAAGTTAAATTGAACCTTTTTAGTGTACAAAATACTCTTTCAAGTCTCTCTATCATCTGTTCAAAATCATTTCCACCCACTAATAAATCGTCAAGGTACCAGTAAACTCCTGGTCCAACATCTTTGAAACACTCATTCATTAATGAAATGAAAAATGCAGGAGAATTCACAAAACCGTAACACAATCTAGAAAAACTATAATTACCAAAAATTGTTGTGAAAGCCAATTTTTCCCGCATTTCTTCAGGTACACGGATTTGCCAAAAAGCCTGTTGAAGGTCACATGAACACCAAAGTTTATTCCCACTAAGTTCATTAATTATGTCACTGATTTTTGGTGGATAAATTGGAACCTTAACTACTTTAGAATTTAATAACCTCATATCGAGAGCTGTCCTATAGCTCGGTTTTATCCCTTTTGCAACATCACTTATGGTCTCTCTGCTACATTTCCTTACCAATAACATGGGGGCAGCGTAATTGGAGGTAGATTCGGAAATTATACCTGTTTCTAATAGTTCGGAAATAATTCTCTTTGCCTCGGGTCTCAAAGCTATCGGAATGGGATAGGGATGGCAAGCCACGGGTAAATCATTGAGCATCTGAATGCTTGGTTGGATCGCGTCTGTTTCACCTAAAGTCTTCAGACTTGAAGAAAATACATCTGTATAATTTTGCAAGAGATCTTCCAATTCAACTTTATCAGTTCCTGATAAATGGGATAATTCAAAATCCTGAATATTAAATTCTTGTTTTCGCAATTGTATGGTCTCTTCAGAGGCTATAATTAAATTAACCCTCTCACTGTCTTTTGAATTGCTATTTGTTGGAAGCTCAATGTTTTCCTCAAAATCCAAATGTATGGTACCCAATTTCATATGCTTATTCAAAGTTAACTTATCTGTCTCCAAATTGGTAATTACTGTACAGATTCCGTTATCTGTTGTGTTAGAAATTGAAGGTTGTAAATCCCATTTATTGTGCAATATTTTTGGCTCAAACATAACCTCGGTATCATTTGGAATCGTATTTTTTCCCAAAACTAATTCTATTACCTGTGTTTCTCCTGGGTTTAGAGTAACTTTCCGTTTTAAAGAAACTGGATATTCTTCAATTTGTAATAAATTTAGGCTGTTTTCATGGCCTTCTAAAAGTGGTACCTTAGCATTTTTTATTTTTAGTGTCTTTTTCTCAAAATTAATGTGTACCAAATGTTTTTGAAAAAGATCATAACCCAAAATAGCTTTATACGTGTCAGGAAAAGGTTGTTTTGCAACAAAAAAATCATGACAGAGGTTCTGATTGCCAATTTTTAAATTTATGGTAACACATGCTACGTATTCAACTTTTGATCCTGTCATTGTTAAAATTTGGCAATGCCTAGCAATGTATTTCAATTTCTGTACTGTTTTTACCTTTTCAAATACTGTAGGACAAAGTATACTGATAGAACTTCCGCTGTCAATTAAAGTTTTGAATTTCGTGCCTGTCATAATAACTTCAATCATTGGTAAATTTGCCCCTTTATCTGTATTTACATTTGACAGTACCTCTTTGGGTGTTGTTTGGCAGTTAGAAAGATTGTTTGGGTTGGGAGGAACGGACGAATTCAACACTAATTCGCCTCCCCCGCTCTCGGTAAAAAATAATTGGATTCTGCAGATAAACGGCTTTGATTATTTTGAACTGGCCGAGTTGTTTCTTCTGTTGGAACATTTTGTCTATGTTCATAATTATTGGCCTCATGATTTTCATCAGCGTTTTCCCGCCTATCATTATCTCTTCTCTGAAAATTGTGGCGACCCCCTCTATATCCTGTTCCGCGTCTATTTTTCGACTTTGAACCCTGAATATCTCGATATACGGAGCACGTTTTGGCCCAGTGCGAAGATGCTCCACACAGCATGCAAAATTTGTCTCTTTCAGTTTGTTCCCCACGCAAATTATTTATCTCTAAAGTCAATTGCGAAATTTTTCTTTCCAAATCATTTGCCTCATGAATGGTATCATTGCTTGCGCTTTGCGAATACAATGCATTAACTCGTAGTTTAGTGACGGTGTCTAGAGCTGTTTGTGAATTTTTGGCTACTTCAATTGCTTCTTGAAATGTTTTTGGGTTACTTTTGAGTACGTCTTTTTGTAAGCTTGGCAAAAGAGCGCTAGTGAATTGCGATAACCTGAGACGGTCTATAACATCTTTGGTTTGCCCAGTTACCGACGATTCTGACTCACCTAGATATTTGTTAGAAATCATAATTAATCTATGAGCGAAGTTTTTAACAGATTCGTTTTCTCTCATGCGACAATTTGCGAACTGCATCTGTAATTCACCCAAACTAGGCTCCTCCGAAAAGAAATCAACCAATTTTTCTTTTATCACCTCGTAATCCCTTGAATTAGATAATTCTGCATCTGAAAGCAGAAATCTTAATGCCTGACCCCTCAAACGACTTTTTAAAATTGTAACTTTCTCGGTTGGCGTCCATTGTGCCAATTCACCTACATCATCAAATTGCTTAAAGAAGAATTTTGTATCCTCTGTATCACCGTCAAAAAAAGAAGTCAATAGAGCTATTCCATTAATATTTGGCTTTGATCTAATAGTATCATACGGGTTATTTATTTGTGCATTTGCTAGTGGTAGCTCATTAACAGACTGCCTTGTTGCAGCTGATCTGCTCTGATCACGATTTTGCACCCGATCAGGTATGCGCCTATTACCTCTTCGACGTGTTAGTACCATTATAAATCAAAGACAATCCTAATACTAAACAAATATCAGTTTTTTTTTTAACTCTTTAAAAAAACACCAAAATGCAATTTTAAAATCCTTAACTAGCAAGCAATTTCATCAAACAAGAGAGACACCAATAAACACAGTCGCTACACAAATACAATCATTTAAAGTACTAGTATGTACTTTGTAATTCATCCTAATGAATCCCTTTTTCATTAACTCCTACACAAAAAATTAAATTTAATGCGAAGCATGCTGTCTTTTCTTAGGCAAAACAGATTAGTATCAGTCACCAAAAAAAAAATGTGACTGACTGGACTTGGCACCAAAATATGTGGTAAAGGCACAGTGATAAATAGTTCGTATAGTGGATTTCGTAGTATTTTAAAACACCAGATATTATACCATCCAAATTTGCCATAAATTAAAGTCAAAGGAATGACAGCAGCTTGAACAAGAGTTAAATACAATTCATTTAATCAACAAATGGGTCACAGATTACAAGTAATTCGGACTTACCCGGATAGTGGTCACAGTTACACGACCCAACATGGTCGGAAGTAGATCAAATTAAGTTTGATTTTACTAAGAAGCAGGACTATGTCCCTCAGTCTAAAGATAGTGTTGGAACTAAGAGAGCTGGGAGCGAAGTGGTTTAAAATCTGAAAAGTCAATTCTCCTCATTGCTTTTCAAAATTACTCTAAGGTCCAGCATTGGTGGCATCATCGAGAGGTGTGTCATATTCCCTCTATTGGTGATTTCCAAGAGTGAAGGTGGCACAAAAAAACACGCCCTTGTTCTCTGGTTGGTAGGTCGGTAGGTCTTTTTTGTGACCGGAGAGAGGGACCCTAAATTCGTAAAAACCATCAGAAGTGTCCAAAAGGGGCGCCAATGTCCAGCTATGTCTGGCTTCCAAGACAACTGGATTTATTATCCATTCTTCTGAGGAGAGATGTTTCTTTTGATCAGTGAGACACCGAATCTACTCGTAGTAGAATTGACATAAGAAGGGGAAGGGGGGGGGGGGGGGGAGGGAGGAAAAGTCGTAAACTTTCGGAGTCCCTCCATGAATTTCTAGTGTGATGATACATAGCTTCATCACAATATTATATATGTACAAATAACTAAAAATACAAACCTTGTTGTCGCTGGAAATGATGGTTATTTTGAAAACATCATTTTATAATTTGTGCGCCATGTTCAGACCAGTCTGTTTTTCAGCTTTTCAATCAACAACACCATCTTTTGGAGTATTTTACAACTATTTTTGAAAATTGATAAGATAAAATTCTCTAGTTTCCCGAATACGATGAAAGAAAATGTCCATGTCTATTGTTTTCCATTTTTCTTTGAAATTTATTTCTGGAAAACTTCAGTTCCTTTTGAGACACCTTGTAGCATGTCCAGTTCTCGCAGTTCGGTGAGTCAGCAAAAGCCAAGATAAAGGTTCTGCGAGATGAGAATAAGTATCGAAATAAAGTCGGAATTGAGACTTAATAAAAACTGAGAACAGGATCCCGTTATGAAATATCTTAGACAAGGTCAAGTCACTTGACAATCATTTGTTGTAGAAGAAGGGGTGCGTGGGATGAATCTCAATTAGTTACTTCGAAGTTTCGGAAGGGGAGGCACCATTCGCCTGTCAAACCAATTGTTTAGCATTATTGCAGTAATTTTTAAATGCCATAAATTTTATTCCTTTTGGAAGACTTTTCTTTGGAAAAACTTTTGACTTACAGCGTCTTGTATTCTGTGATCAACGATATATTGCCCTCAGACTTACATTTTTCAGATATCCAGACATTAAATCGACCTACAAGTTAAACTACCAGGACGTTGGAGGAGCTGTCATTAAATTGCTATAAATTACTATTTATATCTACAAGTTCACAATAAGCTGAACATTGCTTCATCACAATACTGTAAAGTCACCCTTTTTCTGTTTGGTACAGATACTTCAGGTAGGTTACTAAGTAGACGCCTCTCACCTAAACATTCTCTCTAATTATATTGCAAGTTTCAAAACCAGTTCTGTTCTCGTTAGTGTGAGCTACTTGTAAAAATTTTCTATTGAATAAAGTATCTTTCTTAAAAATCATAAACTATTCCTTAACTATTATCAGTAAATATTTTCCTTATCCTATACTTTCAAAAACAGAAATATATATTTAAATCAAAGATAAATGTGACATTGGAAATTCCTTCCTCAATCTTTATAAGTAAAATATATTATTACCAAAGTACTGATTGTGATTTGTGATTATAAGGTTCATTTTGAATCTGGTTTAGGAAAGTCCTTATCACAAAGAAATACTTTCTGTTATAAATTGAAATAATTTTACACAAAAAAAAAATTGTGATTTCTCTTAATACAACATATAATTTTAAAAATATTACTTTGTATAGAAACTATTGTGTATTTTGCAAGGATATTTTATAATGAGCTTCGTATTTTAAATGAAAATATTGTTGGGGTCCCAACTATAAGTACAAACTTCATAACAGAAAAGGTACTTCGAGAAGAAACTTGTTATTTTATGCGATTATTATTTCCAAGTTCTCTTACAAATATTCCAATTTATATTTCAAAATCTTCTTTCATTTTCATTTCTCATGGATTTATGCATGACTGCTGTTTCTTTTCGTATTTGTCATGCACATTTGTTTATTATACTTTATTCGTAGGATGCTATGAATGCACTGATTTTCTATTCTCTTTAGTGCAATCCGAAGGAATACACATCATCCTGCGAAATAAGACTTTTCAATATTTGTATTACTTGACTTTTTATTTTCGTTCCTAGAAATCTGATAACAAAAGGATATTTTCGAGTTTATATTTAAAGGAGTACCAGCTTTTTCTCTTTTTACTTAAAACTCTTAATTAACACAAATGACATTAAGAAACATCTAAATTTACATTTTTGTCTTTTTATAAAAGAATTAATCTAATGTATATTAAAAATCTAGAATAGTAGGTTATTTAATATACTTTATTTATTGTATCTTGTTTATTAATAATGATCAGAATCTCAATTTATAAATTAATAAATGTATATCATATAAAGAACTGTTTATTTATAAATTCAACATTGTTATTTTCATTTTCCATTCTTTTAAGAAAAACACTTGTAGTAAAATTTTAAAAACATTTTTATAATCATATACGATTGCATTAAAATTCCAATTCAATATTAATTGTAGAAATAACCAAAGCGAAAACTATTTACATTCCGTTTCCATTTTGTAAGTTTGATTCTATACATATTTCTCACGCAAACTTCTACTTCAAAAAATATTTTTTAAGAAAAATCATATTTATTCTCTGATTCATATTAAACAAATCGAAAATATTCTGTTCATTCAGTATATGTAATGGAAAAAATATATGTGATGGAACATTTTTTTAAATAACAAAATGCACTTCTGATACAACTTCTTTAAAATAAGCGAAAAATGGAAATTCCATACAAAATAGAGTTTTGTAGGATGAAAAAATATATCAAATGTAAGTTAATGATGAATTCAGTAAAAGACACTACTTTATGATCTTAAACAACTAACTCCATATTAGCGTAAACCTGCTCTTCGATTTTCTTAAGATATGGAATTCTTAACTAAAAGAGTAACTTGATTAATTGCATATGCAGAGGTTCTTTAAGTGCCTCCCTATGCACCCATTTATTTCTCATAAATCTTATTTTGTAATTCATTTTATCTTCGGAGAAAAGGAAATGAAAGAAATACAGCTTTACAAAAAATGCAACAAAGTACAATGAATGGGAAGGAAGTATTAGATTATATCCTTTTAATGCTTAGATGATATTATTTTTTCTTATGAGTTAGTTTCCTCAACCTTAAGAACCAGTTAGTGAGGATTATTTTTATGTCTTGAATCCAATAAAATGGGTTAAATCCATAAATTTAGAAATCATCTCATATCAACTGGAAATCGTATGATTGATAATTAAATTTTAACTACGATCAGTCATGTGGCCTAAATTTCTTGGTTTGAAGCAGTATTAAAATACATTATATAATTATTATAAACATGGCAACATTATTTATAGGATGTTTTTAATAATAGCTTAATGTGTTGCTATTTTTTTATATTATTAAAAGGTGTGAAATTAGTAATTGATTATTCTTTTCCATACGCATGTTTATACTGTGTAGTGTCCATCTGCTTTAATTAATAAATGAAATAAATTTATTTCACGAATATATGTTCTTTTAGTGTCTTAAATTTTTTGTAATATGTTCATAGATTTACACTCGTTAGCTCTTTACATTAAAGTACCAGTTATCATTAAGCAAAAAGTCACCAGGCATATTATTCTAATTTTTTCAGAATCATCCGTTTTTACAGGATAATTAAAATGTTATTTTATTTTTATTTTATTTAATTCACATAATTTAAAACTAATGTAAAGACATTAAAAATCTCTCCAATACATTTTAACAGATATGGAAAGCTTTTTTAAGCATATAAACAACATAAACGAGATACGTAGACGTTTATGTGACAGATATGGAAAGATTTTTTTAAGCGTATAAACAACATAAACGAGATACGTAGACGTTTATGTGACACTCGGAAATATCAGCAAAGCAATTTCATTTATTAAGTTTACTATTTTGGACCTATATAATATTTCATTGAATACTTTTAGATAATTAATTATACTAATTGGACAAACTATAAAATTTGAAAGAAACTTATGCTGTTTTTTCACTTTCCAAGTGTATTTTGAATATGTTTGCGCTATTTCAAACCTTATATCTGAACTTTTTTTGTGATAAATTTGATTGTTATTATTCGAAAATAAAATTATTGATTTAAATAAAACTACAGTAATTCCTTTTGTATAAATTATGATTTTAACTTTCCCGTTACTTCGTTATTTAATTATAATACGACAAGTACATGATTTTTAACGGAACATAATCAAGCTATGCCATTTGGAAAATTTGTTGGAAGTGTTTTCTTGAGATGCTCTATCCACACATTTTCTCACTTCCGAATATTAGTGAACGCATACCAGTCTTCTCTTAACACTTTTTCTTTATCCCAGAATAAAAGTTCAACGAAAGAGCAAAAATAGGTAGACTTTCATCTAGGCGGGACTGATTGACAGCTTAAGTTCGGGATTGTGTAAGTGTCACTTTCGAATAAGACAAATGTAAGAAAGTGATACCTCAAGCAGTTTAACTTCTTTTTTTCTCTACGAGACTCTAAATTTGCAGAGAAGGGTTGAACTGATTTTTGGATGAATAATTTTGGAAAAGACAAACTATCTCAGTACATTTTTATCAATGTCTGTACAGAGAACAAGTATAGCTACGTTTCGGCCAAATTGGTTTCCTAACTAAATTTGAATAGGTTATGTTACAAATTGAAGTGTAGCCGTAAGGTTTTCTTGTTGAACGGGATTTCTGATGAAGCAAGTTTTAAATGCTTTTTACCATCATGTAACTTGGCTGCACATATCCTAAACGTTTTTTTTTTCTCAAATGGTATATTAATATTAAAAATAAATACTTGACAACTAATTACATTACAATAATTATTCATTCCCATTAATAATGAGTTTTAAATTTCTAAACTCAAGTTGAAATGTAAAAGTTACAAATATGGTTTAAAACTTTCTTCTTCATATTTGAAGTAATTACTTCTGTATTTCAATTAAAAAAAATACACCTTTTAAATACATATCCTGTTAGAAAATACTAATTTTCACTGAATAAAATATAAAAAAGTTTAAATGTAGGATAAAATATATAAAAGTTTAAACTGCCTAGCCCCACTACCTACACCCCTGATAGAAGTATCATTTGTCCCGACAGCAAACTGTGAGTCTTTACACTTTCCTAAACTACACTCGGTCAGATATTTGTGATTTTCCTATATTGTATTGGGATATCAACCGGCATTGTGCTAGGTTTTGAAGAGTCTAATTGATATTTTAAATATTCACTTTACTTACTTGATTATTTCTTCATGAATTTCTTTGTATGAATAAATGGATGCGTTATCCATCAAATACATTTCTGTTTTTTTGTGGTTTTATGTTCTATTGTACAGCACTATACGATCTAATAAGCCCATGGGAATTACGACAAAGATAACATTCATTATTTCACTGATTACTGACTGTATTATTCTAGTAGGTTCTTTGGCTTGCGTTCTGCACTTAGTTAATCAAACAGGTCTGGTAAAACAAATTTTTACCATTATAATTTATTTTTTTTACAAAATCTAGTTTACATTTCTTAATTTAAATATTTTATAGTAAAACCAAAAATTTTAATTTCATAAAATTTTTTAATTTCCAAAGTATACCGGTTCTTTTAATTTAATTAAGAAGAAGGAATAGAGTCAGAAAAAAATCCAGAGTTTTTTAAAGGAATATCTGGTAATGGTTCACCTCTCAAATTTGATCGTCTTATTTTGTATGGATATATTTTTTTTTATATATTTGCAAATTCTTTATTTGGACACATAATTAATTATAAGACTCAATCTGAAAAAGTTTTAAATACGTGCAAAAAAATAACGGCGAGTTCTTTCAAGCAAAATTAAACGGTTATTTTAAAATAACAATTAGCATACCGATTATTCTCAAGTTTTTAATATTAAAATATTAGAAAGAAATCCACACTACATCCTCCTGTATAATACCACGATATACATAAGTGATACCATATACTATGGTATACTATGAGCAGCATAAGTTGAACCCGAAAAAAAGTCACAATGCCAAGTAGGCAGTAGATAAGAGTTACATGGATCAATCCCATGAGTTATACAGGGTGTCCGTAAAAGAATGTCCCAGTTATAAGTTTGAATAGTATCAACTATAAGCGTTGTAGAATGTTGGTTCAAGGTCACAATTAAAGAGTAACTCATACAGTTTGGATTGGAGTCTCTTTTTACGAGAGTGGTTGAACGTCGAAGTCCCTGACCGTTGGATTGGTCGTAATGGTCGAAGCGACAGAGCTCTTTGTCGTTGGCCTCCACGTTCACCTGATATAACACCATGCAATTTTTTCCTATGGGATTTTATAAAAGATCGTATCTACGTTCCGCCGTCATCTAATGTTTTCTCAGAGTTGAGACACAGAATTGAAGAGGCTATTGCTTCCATTACACAGGACTTGTTAAACAAAATGTGGGACGAACTGGACTATAGGTTGAATGTGTACTATGTAACTAGAGGTGCACATATTGAACATTTGTAAAAAAAACTAGGTTAGTTTGCTTTCAATTTGATGCATGATTTATTGTAAATAGTCAAAATTAAACTGTTATAATATACCATTGAAACTGGGGCACCCTATACTTTTAATTAGGATTATAAATTTACCCATACATACATATCAAAATATTGTTTAAAGGTATTTAACATTATTATTTTGATATTAAAAGTCATCACTTAAAAAACAGTTAAAACTCCAGTCAGTCGCTTCAGTACCTGAAGCACGATCAGCCTTGCTGTAATCACAATTTTTTGATTTTCGATCTATTATGGGATATTTTACAGAGTGCTAAGCATTTAACTTGTTTTTATGTACCTCTTTATACCAAAATATCTCGTATTTTTGTTCTTTAATACAGCATAATCATGTACGTCCTGCAACTAATAAACTCCAGCTTCAAACGAAAAGTCATCTGAAAAAAATATAATTTTTATTTTTATTATATATGTTATTAAAATATAAACCATTTTATGTTGAGTGCAATAAAGGGACTTAACCAATTAATCAATAATTGTTTACACGCAAAACCGTTTAAAACTGGCTTTCAAGTCATGCACAACCATTCTTACCAAATATTTACCACCTGGCAGTTCTCGTATCTCGTTCAATACGAATTGTGTGAGGCGGAAGCTGACTTCCGCAAAGCGCAAAACTTCAGCATACCTCAAAATGACTTCGCGGTTGATTTTAATTATATGTTCAGCGTGTTCCCTAAGTTAGCACGGAAATCTTTACTCGCTGGATGTTTTGGTTGCTGATCGCTGATGAGAGAATGTTTATTATGCTCAACGAAAACTATTTCTCAGGTGGAATTTAATCATTTTGAAGTTCATATGGATGCTAGGACCCATTAATGTGCAATACTTTTCTTTTGTTTGGAAGAGGAAGGAAATGAGAGCGTTTAATGTTTGTTTCTGATGGAAATTGTTGTTTTATGTTGATGATATCTGCCGAATATGTGAAGAATAAACTTTACTTAAAATAGGTTCGATCGTTCTTGTAGTGGTTTTTAAGAAATACAAAAAATTGTTTTGAATAATTAATGTTTGTAAACAGTAAAATGAATATGACATATGTATACTTTCGCTGTGTATTTCAATGAAATTCAAAAGCACCAATATATTATGCTTTTTTTTCTTTTAATATAATGCACATAAAATATATTACGACAAAACTGTATCCTATTATGCATTACTGAATAGTTCCATGAATGAAAATTACTTTTCAAGTTAACAAATAAATGTTACCAAAACAACTTTTTATGTAAGATAAATGTGCATATAAAGACATTATCCTACTTTGTACGCCTGTGTGTGTACGATAAGATTTAAAGGCAAATATTAGTATTATAAATAAGGAGAAATTAATAACCATAACATTTATAAAATACAACTACTAAACTGTTAAAAAAAACTTAAAATCTTATTTACACCTATGAATTCTGCATTTTAACCTAATGCCACTTAATAAAAAGCTATTCCATACACATTAAATTGTTCCTAAATATTTCCCTCAAGCATGACTTTCATTACATACTGTTAACTTAATCTTGTTTTTACTTCGGTAAAGATAAAGTACAATCTTTAAACTAACTAGTAAAAGGAAACAGCCCTGATTTAAAGTTGTTGTCTTCCAAATCGACCTACTCCAGTACTATACAATTTGAACAATACAGACATTTGCACTCTAACACCTTGCTACTCCAGGCCTTTAAGTTAATGACCAAACTAAAGATAGTCGCTTTGAATTCCAGTTATCTCGTTTAGTTCATTGCTCCCAAGGTACCTATAAGTCGCTTCAATCGTATCGCTGCTATGATCTTTTGGATTCCCAAAGGTGTTGTTTTACGATTTTAAATCGTTCTTCTTATGTACTGAATGAGCTTAAAAATTAGCAGTCATGCATTACGAATGAAAAATGTAATTTAGGAATATGATAATTCATGAGAAATGATGTTTTACGGCACATTTATTCCACAAAATATGCGTTAATTCTGTATTAAAATTGAATTATATTTAAGAATTGTTTGATAGATAATTTGTGTTGGATAATTTACTTGAAAACGTGATATTCACTTTTTTTAGTATCCCGCTTATACAAAATAGTAATGATGCTTTGATGCTTGAGAAAGAGAAAACTGCATTTGTGTAATTACTTCTCAGGAATTTGAAGCTAGACACTTATTAACATTTCAGCATTATGATTGATTACGAAGGAATAAAAAACTTACTGTACTCTAAAACTTACTCTATTCATATATACAACATAATGTTGTATATATGAATAAAGTAAGTTTTAGGGTGTAATTATTTTTAAATTCATATTTTCTGCATCAAAAATAAAATGTAATACATCTCTAACAGATAGGCATATACTGATAATTCGTTAAAAAAAAGTGCTGTTTGTACAATTTGCTTACATCATTAATTAATAATTTTATTATTTCTTAATTTATAAATAGTATATATAGTTTTTATTCCTATCAGATATATCTGATGTAAAAAAATACATGCCAATGAAATGGATGAAGGGATTTGTATCCATATATATAAAAAAAAAAAAAAAAAAAAAACTCATTAGAAAATGTTACTACAAATTCAGAGAAATGTTCCAACAACTTCCTTGAGGTGGAGAATTTTTTTTCCACAAAGTATATTAAAATACAATCACAAGGTTAAAAAATATCGCTTCATTAATTTAGAATGGGATTGTTTTATATATGATTTAAAATGAAAAACAATTAACATTCTTTGACAAATGAAATTACCATTATTTTTTAAAAAAATTACATTCTTCTAAACTTAATAATAAACAGAAGGCAACTTTCATTCAAAACATAGATGTCAGACTCGTTACAAATTGGCAGCACATATATTTGGCATGGCAGTACCGATACGCAAAACTAATACAAACACAATATATATATAAAAAAAATATATCTTTTTAAACAACAATAATTGAAAAACTGTCATGGCTTAATTTGAAAACAAAGAAAATGAATGTTTTCTTGTTTATAATATAAAAATATAGTCAAGTAAAACGCAGGCATTTGCAAAGAACATTGGAATAGGAAAGTGGTCTAAGGTAACTACTCGTAATAAATATTAAAATATAACATTCCTAGCACAAACGAGCACCTAGACAAGTGATTGACTTGTCTTGGCGACAATTATGAAGCCATCGCTGGCACTTTTTGCATGTGTTGGAAATTGAAATAATCTCCTTTTCTTTTCAAGATCTTTATATTTAGTCGCATTTGAGCAATTAGAGGACGAACAACAACCCATTTTATAAGAAATATTTTAGTAAAAGGAGCACTTTTTAGAAATATTAAACGAGGAAAGCGCACATTCATTCAACTCAAAACCACATCGAAGTATGAATTGCAGCAACCCTTACGACATAAGATGGCGTTCGATCGGGTCTTCCTTTTATAGTGGCTCTAGTAAATAGTTTTCAAAGTTGGATCTTTTTTACTCAAAGTTCCATCAAATTGCTTTAGATTAACAGTGTACGCTATGATTTTTTTTTTCAACCGTGTAATTTATAGTGTCTAAACAAATTATCATTGGACAATGTTGAAATGTTGTCTACTTTTCCATTAAAAATATAACCATTAATTTATTTTTTTCCAACACTGTTTACCTTTCATTTTAGAATAAAAAATAGAATAATTCAACGAAAACTAAATTTTTATAAATAGTTACAATACCATTTTCTCACACTTTTCATATTCCTCATGTGGCACCTCGGTATTGGCAAATGCCGAAACGAAAAAAATTGTTCTGGTTAGATTGACCAATCCTTGTCAAACTTCTTTCCAAAATACACGATTTTTTTAAAAATTAACCCGTCAAAACCTTCAAAAAACATTTTTTCCCCTCCATCCTATCTTGTAAAATATTTCAATTTTAAAACTCTGCAACAACATTTCAAAACTTTCAGTATATTTTATCCAGCACTAGGTGAGATTGGCCAAGATAAATAGCAACGGCCAGTGTACAACGGTCCATATCAGGATTGGCCAGTGTTTAATGATATTGAGCAACATATTAGCGCTACTGGGGAAATTAGATTAACATACATTATTTTGAAACAAATTTGTTTCCATATACTCATTCAGATAAAAATGAAAAGATTACATTTTGAACTGAACCTTACGGAATTTAGATTCGTCATCAAACTTTATGCCATTTTTGAAAAGTTTGAAGCGATATCAACCTTATTATTTGCACAACTGAGGCCAATGGATATAAATTACGTTTGAAAGTTTCAATGAATCTTTCTTATCTGTTATTTACTCACATATAACTGTTTTGATTTTGTGTTTTGCCTTGGTTTGACTTACTATATTAATAAAATATCTATTTTACAATTACGTTTAAAAACAAATGCAAGAACACACGTTTAGCTTGTCTGATTGTTACTGGGTAAGAAATTTCTAGCAGAGAAAAATATTTTATACTAAGCATGTAAAAGTGTTAAAATTGCAATTACAGATTATCATTTGTTAATTTATACAAATACGTTCATAATTAATTAAATAATTATCATGCAACTTTCGAAACAACGCGACATATTCCCTTCGTTTACCAATTCATATTTCAAATTAATTTAAAATCAATTACGATAGGATATTTTACCAGCTTAGATATTATCTTATTTCATTTTTGCGAATAAGAATAAATTATGTTAATCTAATAATCCTTCAAAAATTTATGAATGATATATTTCAAGCGAGTATATCCTAAAACGGATGATTAAGCAAAATCCGGGAAAGTCCTTTACTCAAATGTCTATTCATCATTGATTAGCCAATCATGCGTACCTAAAAGTTGCAATCCTCGTTTCGAGGATATCAAAAGCAAAGTTTTCGTTTGCATTTCTAAACCAATTCCTCAGCAGAGATGATTCCAGCAATTAAATGGATGAATGATTCTGGGTATGTCATTCAACAAACTCGCAGCGTAATTTTCTCTTAACTCGCCGAGGTATCACCGTAATAATTCCTACGAATCCCTTCATTCCGGAATGTCACTCAAGGGACTTCTCCTGATTAACTCGCAGTTTCCGAGTCACTTGCGATTGGGGGATACCAAATTAGTCGACATAGGTCCTGACATAATTAGTCTCCATTTCCACTGTTCAGCCTTCCAGGATATCTGCCGACTGAGTGGCTAAATTTTATGGATGCACTTGTAAGATATCGTTTTCTTCTGTTTGTAGTTATTTATTGATAAATAATTTGAGCTGGGTTGAACATTTCCATCATTAAGTTTATTTTATATTATATCTAGGGGGATATTAAGAAGTTTTCTTAATTTAAAAGATGACTGCTACTATTTCAGTAAAGGCTTTATCATACATTATTCATACGAAATCGTTAGTTTTCTAAAATATCTTTTTAGAATATGACGCCTTAGGACAGAACGTGAAGGGGATACTAAATGCACTAATTTGAAATATTGATGTAAATATTTGTGGAGGAGAACCGTTCTGGGATTTATTTACAAAAGTTTATTTAACCACTTTGATCGTGTAAAATTAAATAATTGTCTGCGGGCACCGGAAGATTGAAAGTTGAATTGCAATTTTGAGTGTCTTTTTTTTTACCTTTCAAGGATGTTGATGTAGATGTAAACATAAACTGTTTTTGAAGAAGGCAATTATTATAGGTAATTTTCCGATATCAGATCCACAGGGTGGGTGCAGGAGTTAGACTGTTTTGGTGAAGTATATCGTAATTAAGGGTTTTCTGGGATCCAGGCAGAGTTTTAAAATTGAAATATAGTGTTATAAGAAAGAATGGAGGAGTGATAAATATGTTTTTTAATGGTTTTAATGCATGTATTTAAAAAAAAAAAAAAATCGTGTACTTGCATTTTGGGATGATGCTCGAGCATCGGCATGCACTGGCTAAACATCCCGTAACTCTTGTTTTCGACATTAACTAGTACCGCTGTGGTATAGGGAAAGTAGAAGAGAGGAACAGCCAGCAAATAAGTCGTATTTTTATACAAAAGAATACACTCTGATGTTTAGAGGTATGAACCAATAAATAATCAGAATTTCCTAAGAAATTATTGAATCGATTCAATATAAAAGTAACAAGAATTTTAACGACTGGTACACTTGTTAAAAAAAAATGAAGTTGTAGAACCTTTGCACACAACCCTTTATAATTCAACAAAACTTGGGAGAGTCAACCCCACTTCGAGTGTTACGAGAGTCAGATCCCCCATCCAGCAAAAATATTTCCTCTTTGTACGTATATTCCCTCTAGTAATATGTTCTTCACTGAAATATTCATTAAAAACCTACTGCATGTTAATTTAGTCTCATAGTCATTTAAAGCATCTTACTTTTGCACGTAAAGTTTTTTTTTTTGTATTCTTTCGAGTAAATTTACCTTTGGGATGAGGTGATTTTTGATATCACTCAATATCATCCAGTCATCGATCACCATCATATTTCTGAAAAATAGTTTAGATACTTACGTATTTTACTGGGAATAATAAACTATTTTGGTATTATTCTATCGGATATTATAGTAATTAAGAACTTATTTTTTTTCTTATGTGTAATTAATATGAGTTTTGGGGATTTTGAGCGGATTTAATATTTCCTCAGTTTAATGATTGTAGAATTAATATCAATATACGAAAGCATTTTCAAATATGGAGCTAAAAGATAAAAATATAATTTTCATTAATTTTAAATGTGATTGAAGAAATGAATTTCAAGTATTTGTTTCGAGTAATAAACTTTTGTCTAACAATTAGATAACCACAGGTTTACAAATACTATACTCTTCCGTTAGCCAGATAAAAACAGGCAAATTGCAGCAATAACTGATCCAAACTAACAACCTTCAAATCATTTATAATTAAAAAAAAAAAAAAAAAAACCACAGATATAGGGTTGCTATAACAATCCTATAACAAACCGTAAACACTTAGGCTTGGCGATACATTTACGAGTCATTTAAAAGTGCAAACATTTAGGCTTGGTAGCTAACAGGTACCGGAAGATTAAATGGAAGAGCATTCAAAATACCAACAACTACTCAAAATATCATAAATTAAGAGTTAATAGTTTATTAATATTAATTAATAGAGAGTTTTTTAAACTGGAAACGAGGATTGTAAGTAGGTAATGTCTTAAAACAATTTTGAATAAAGCAATTATATACGTTGCAATTGAACCAACAGTGAACCAACCATCAGGTGCAATCATCAAATCTTGCATTTATTTCTTTAAAACAACAAATCAATGAAAATTTAAGATTGAATAATTATAAAACAACAAAAAATTGGAATAAACCTTCAAAGCAATAATATATGTTGTCGAATTAAATTTGGAAATAAATTTGTTGTGGGTAATTCAATTCTAGACTAAATATATGCGCAGTGTTGAGTTGAATTGAAATAATCATCAATTTCAATTCTAGTATGCTACGCTAACAAAGAGTGACAGTTTTAAACTACCAAAAGACCTTACTTCATTAACTAAGGTGTCGGTCCCATGAACGGAAGTTAATGGGATCGAGCTAGAACACTGCTATATTAATGGTGTGTAAGAATGGTAGTCGCTGCAGGTTAAATCCCATTGGAGTTATGGTGCTCTCTTGATGCTGTGGTTGGCTTAAAGGCAGATACGCTAATTCAGATGTTTACATCGTCATCGTCGTGATCACTAATGCATCAGAATATCCCAATCAGAATCAAATTCAATTAAAATGAATAAATTTGCAAAGGTACTTAATAGTAACTATAATGCTTTAGTATGAATACGGCTCATTACCCTATTTTGAATAAGTAAGATTTTGCTAAAACCTTAGATTCAGTAGTATTTAACGCAAAAATTATAAGTCAAGAGATGCCAATATTTTATCCAATATATATATATTTTGATATATATATATATATATATATATATATATATATATATATATATATATATATATATATATATATATATATATATATATATATATTTCACATTTTAAATATTAAAACTTCAAAAAAAAAAAAAATATATAGGACATTTTGAAAAATATTTAAGACCTATATCTTTTTATACGAGTTCAAACACAAATGATAAGTTTCATTGAAAGTGCATTTCTATTTTAAAAACCTATACTTGTTTCCATAAAGAAACTTAATTATAAATATTTAAATTAATTCAAATATTTTATCTGTAACATAAACATCATTTAAAAGATGCTTAATGAATTTAGGTCCTAACATAACATAATCTTTGGAAATGCATAAAAGGAAAATATATTCTGAAAGTGTATCTTCAATTTCGGAGAAAAAAAAAAATACTTTAAGAAATATTTGAAATTAATAGCGCAAATAAAAGTAGAAACACATTTATTTAATATAAAAAGAGAGAAGATAAAGATAAAAGGTTGAGAGTGATCTCATTAAAAGTGCATTAAAGAGAAATATAAGGATCAAATTAAATGATATTTTATGTTCTTTGACAGATGAATGGTTTCAAGCAATATGTGATATCGATTGGAGCATTTCAACTCTTTTCATTTACATGCTTTAATTTTGAAGTTATTGATTAAATTTATCTATATTTTACTGACATATCTAAAAGTAAGAGATGGCCAGAGAATAAACTTAGAATGTGAAAGAATAAATAAAAGTGTAACGTTTTCATGAATATAAATTGAAATATAGGACTATTTATGTTTTACGCAATTCTTATGAAAGAAAATTTATAAATATTTACTAAAAAAATATTGTCCAAATTAATGCAGCATTGCTATTATAACTCGCTTAAAATAATGCTTATTTTCTGTTTTCAGTGCTAATACGTGGTGTCTATATAAACTTGTCTGCTTAAGTGCACTAAAGTAATACGTTTCATTAAAAAGCATTTTTTCATTCAATATATTTACCAAGGAACATTATTAGGATACCATCTGGGGAAAAGAATTGTGAGGTACAAATTTTGTTTATCAAATAACATTTATTTACCCAACTACATGGGGTTTTTATAACTGTAACTGAATATTGTACTGTAATAGTTTGGTAAAAGTAGATATATAACGAAAAAAATAGTTTTGAATAAAAATTTGGTTTTGTATTTTGTGACCCAAGCGCACATGGAAACTTAAAAAATAATAATAATTAGACACATATCACTATTTACACTTTTTGATATAAAAAAAATCCACAGCTTGATATTCACTTTTCCTTTCAGGTGGAAGGAGGGGGATGCGAAGGATATGCCTATTTAATGCTAAAAAGGGCTCTTTTATGTGCCTTTTTCTCAGAAACTACTTAATGTATGGGTTTAGATTTTACCCAACCAATAATATACCCCTTTTGCATGGGTTGACAAAGGCTTTTGTATTTTTTCTTTCTTTCTTCTTTTTTTTTTTTTTCTTCAATTTATAATGTTTTGAATTTTTTTAATTAAATTTTCACCAAAAAACGATTAAGAATTTAAAAAAAAAAAAAACAATGTAATGTTGATTTCTATTAAAGTATGTATCAGTTTGAGTAAAAGTGTAATATGTGAGCACAAAAAAATTATAACCGCAATACTGAGCAGCTTCCAGGGAAAAGGTGTATTTGTATGAAAATAAAAAGTATTTTGAAGAAACAGTGTTTAATATATAAAGAAGTGTAAGTTTTATTGTAGTACTTTTTTCTAAAAATCTTTAAAAAAAAATCTGATGTGCGAACTGCTCACCAAATTGTATCATTTTGTAAAATTTTATGCACTGCAATGCACAAAACCTTAAGATATATTTTGAAGGAAATCTTTGTCTTTCGATCCTCCAGCTTCCTCTAATTAATTGGGAATTGCAAAACTATTCAGAGATATTCACATAATTTATGACTTTCTTTTATCGAGTTGAGGGTAGGTAGATGAATTATTGTTTACTAGGAAAAATCCAAGTAAAATACATTATTTAATGTGGTTTAACGTTTAGAATTACTTCGTAAAAACGGAATCTTCACACTCATTATAATTTGGAAAAAAATGTGCATGTCACATTGAATCTCAAATGACATCTTTAAAAAAAAAGGTTTATGAAAAATAATTAACAATAGATGTCCATAAATAATCTATAGATAGTGAAGGAACCAAATGAGTTTTGAAAAGTTTCATTTTATAAAAAAGAAATTTTAAAATAAAAAAATTCTAATTTTAAAAATGCTTAGAACGTATCATCGCTTTATTTGGATATTATGAATAAATATATTGTTTAAAATTTCTACAAATATGTACAAGCTGTAACATAAAATAATTGTTTCCAAAAGTATCTGATTCCAATTGACATGATCGGTAAAAGAAACTAAAAGAAATGTAACCACTTTTATGATATTCCTTATCAACTAATTGCTGTAAATAAGTGATGGCATTATAAAATTTAATTTCTGTATTAGGTTATGGATTTTTATAATAATCCTAAGTCTCATACTTGAAATTACGGCTGTATCTAATATAGTAAGCATCATATGTAGTTTTCAAAAATGTATCTGGGAATGAAACTAGGGGGGGGGGGGTGACTATATTTAAATTACACATAGATTGGTATAATTTACCACTTTCGTTTTCATAAATGTATTGATTTTTTAAAAAATGGCAGTTTAGTGATACTTTTTCGATAATTTTTACATTCCCTAAAAAACTAGCCAAATTCGCAAAATTGCAATGTCTGGTGATAGATTATGCATTATTATTTTTGAATAAATAAAAAAGAGGTGGAACATGGTTTAATAAGCAGTGCTTACGGTTATGTGTTAAAATTTCATTGAAATATACATTTTAAATAAAAAGGTTCAATTTTCAACTTTTCACAACTTATTCGAATTTTAACAAATATTTTAGATGCGGACAAATTTAGACGCATTTAAAATCATTACTACAGCTATCTCGATAAAAAAGCGTTATTGTCGGTTTTTGACAAAATCATAAATTTTTTAATACCATCGACCTTATACGCTATTTTGAAGAAAACATTATTGACATGTGCCATGGTAAATCACTGACTAGTAGATGAAACTTGAAAATAGTAGGTCAATCCTTTAGGGAGATAAACTGATAAAAGTTATTTTTCGAGTCTTTTTTTTGTAGTAAGTTCCAAAAGGTGTGAAAATGCAATTTTTAAAAAAAAATTCTGACCTAATGCAATACTTTCATTAAATTGGAGGAAGATTATTTGATTGATGACCCTTTGAGATATGAAGGGTCTTACAATGTTTTTTCTGGAGAATGTAAAGTTTAATTTCTAATAGAATGAATTAGTTATTTAATTAACAGTCTATAACAGTAAATAGTTATGGAAGATATTATATTTAATTGTTTTTATTAAAAAAGTTATCGTTTCTACAAGATTTGTTTAAATATACTTATAAATACTTATGTAATCATCAATGAATTACCGCAAAATTTATTTACTGTACTTTGAATCTAGTAAAAACATGTTACTTTTTCTTAAAATTATTTTACATAAGAATTGAATAGGGAGAATTTCAACAGTGCTCATCAAGTAATATTTTTTCGATTTTTTACTTGAGTATTTACAATGAAAAAGGTTTGTAAACTTCAATTTAAAAAAATAAGGGGTTTTGAACAGTTAATAAATGTCTTGCAGGTAATAACGTTGAAAAGAAATCCTAAACTCAACGTACCCATTAGGTTTACTTTTTAAAATTTTATCCTTTCACTAAAGACTCATTTTGTGTTTTAAATTAATGTGGCATTAACTTAAACCAGGGGTTTATTTTCGCTTACATCGTCGACTATCGTAGGAAGTTCTTTGTTTGATGTTCAAACTATTGGTACAAGCGTAGTTTACTTCAGTTAATGAAAAAGGGATAATGGACCACTAAATTTTCTCGAATACTTATTTTAAAGTAGAATTTACATGTTATTATTTAAATTTTCCTTTTCTTTTTAGTTCGTAGGAGTAAAATTGAAATCCAATAACTTTAAATTAAAGTTTAATTTTCTAGTATGCATGGTTTTGGGATTCAGAATTCGTTTTTAAATATAAAATCACTGAACGTTTTTAAAATGGGTTTACCGGCTAACAGAGAGTTTAAATGTTCAGAGGTGTATATTATGACAAATTTAGTATCTAAAGATTTAGTTTTAAAATGAGGGTAGTCAGTGTTTATAGAAATACGAGAATTGGAATTTTTGCCGAATGTTTATATTCATATAGAATGTTTATATTTACTTCGAATTATTAACTTCAAATGTTATTATTAATTTCGAATGTCTATTATTCAAATATTGAAACACTTAATTTAGAAACATAAGAAAATTGCTTTAAAAAACTGTTTGAAGATGATCTGTGTTAATTATTTCAAAAATATTTTTTCAGACTCCTAAAAAGCATACTTTTCTTTTGAAAATGCAACAAACATCCAAATTGACTTTCACAGCTCTTTCTATCTCTCATCACTAATTCTAAACTTTCCATATAGTCACAACTCTGAAAATTGGTACTAATGTCAACCATGGACAAAAAAAAAGAAGCTATTCCCACTTTAATAAACCAATTTTAAGGATTCGAAAAGGTGTCAAACTTGCCATCCGTTGGATATTTAAATATACCATTTCAAATATAATCATAATTCTGAAATTTGGTACAAATGTCAACAAGGACAATCATAGGAAAGCAAACTGCTTCAATGTCTATTTACCAATATTAAATGGTCGTAAAGGTCTCGAAACTTTTCAAACGAGGATTATCCCAATGTTTCATTTCCAATGTAGTTAAAACTTTCAAATTTAGTAAAACTGTCAACAAGGTCAAGAATATAAAAAGTAAATAATTGCTATGTTGATTAATCATTTGTAATGGTTTGTAAAGAGGTCAAACGTCCCAAACAAGGGCTATGCAAGAGTCCCACTTCAAATATAGTCAAAATTCAGATATTTGGTACAAATATCAATAAAGGCAAGATAGAAAAGTAAACAATTCCTACATTAATTAGCCATTTTTAAAGGGACTAAAGCATATCGGAACTTTCAAAACGATGAATACACCAATGACCCTTTTCTCATAAAATCACAAATGGGCAATTTTATCTCGACAGATTAGTTTTCAATTAAGAAATCTGATCCAATCTAGTTTAACTAATTTTTTAGAATCAAAAAGGGTCTATACATTTTGAATGAGGGATATTCAAATGTCCTACTTTCATAATATAGTCATATCCCTCAAAATTGGAACCAAGGCCAAGCCCAAATTAATAAGCTATTTCGATATCTATTAATTAACTTTAAGGGGTTGAAACATTCCAAATGATAAATATTTCAATGTTCCACTTCCAACGTGTTCCCAATTCTGAAATATGGTAGAAATATCAACAAAGGTAAATAGAAAAAGTAAGACCTTCCGATCTCTTTGCCAATCTCTTTTCCTTTTCGATCTCTTGCATAAAACATTCTATAAGAGGAACACCACAATGCTTCACTTCAAATACAGTCACAGTTGCAAAATTTGGAATAAATGTCAACAAGGGCAAGAGTAGATAAAGTAATGTAACCTGATTTTTATAAACCAATTTTCAAGTGTCGAAATAGGATCAAACGTATAAAATGTGGAATGCCTGAATATCTTTTGGTTTCTATAACGCAATTGGTAAATTTTCGTAGTAAAACACGAGTATTCAGCTAGTGTAATATATACATATATTTCACTTGGAAATTTATTTATCTCTTAAGTAAAGTATTGAAATGAGTATTAGGATCTCAGAAATAAAATTTCTACCACTTTCAGCTATAATTCATCAATTTTGTTTTAAAAATACAACCTTAAATATTAGTGTTTTGGGCATCTTATAAATATTTTTTTATGAAAGAATTATGTACTTCTTTGCATTGTAGTATAAGAGAAACAATAACAGTAAGAAATACAGAATCCCAAAAAAGTTTTAGGAAACTATAAGATGCGTTATATTATTGGTACCAGCAGTAACAAAAAATGCAGATATTTGTCATAAGTTCACTTTTTTCTCTAAAACTATTTTTCCAGTGCTTTAATTTTGGTATATAAGTTCTCGTTGTCCATCGTAAAATCCACTTCTTTAGTTTTCAATGATTTTGATCAAGTAGTCTTTATGCAAATAAGAATACTCTAACCAGAATATTAAAGCAATTTCCTGCATGACTGTCTTCCAATTGAAAATATGTTAAATTGTGCTGCAAAGCATTCGCAGAATTGCAAATTCTAAAGCACAGAAGATTATTTCCTTGGAAGGAGAAATTCAAATTTCTCTTTTATTGCTAATTTTATTTCAGCATCAACAGTTGCTTAGAGGCTTCAACTCTCCGCCCGCTATTTTATGATATTCGAAATTGTCAGTGGAAGACTCTAAAAATGCGAGTAAATTTCAAATCCCTAACCCCTCAGCATTCTTATTTCACTCTTATATTTAACGAAGGCTATAAAACGTGGAACAATATCTCTGGTGGTAATGCTGAAGGGGAAAACTATAAAATTTCACCCACTTCTATAAAAGGCGGTAAAATATAAACTATTTTTCTGAAGAGCCGTATACTTCTTTTATTGGCATCATTCATACTGTTAGTGCTTGAAGTCAAAAAGTGCTTCCCTTTTTTTTTATCTCAAATATCAACATTAAATCCTGACTTTTGATGATTGAAATGGTTTTCTGGAATCAATGAAATATTGATCCTTGTGAAACCTTAAATCATATCAAAGTTATGGTTTTAAAAAGATTGAAAATTTTTCGAATGATCGTTCAAATATTATAGTATAAAATAGGAATTTTTACAAGAAACTCAAAAATGTAAAGATGATTTCTTTTAAATATTCATATATAGTTAAAAAGAAACTTTAGATACACTTTTAATTTCTTCAGAAATGTAAAAGTGCATACACATATTTTTACGAAAAATAACGTTGGATATTTCATAATTTTTTTTAAAGCATCTGATGAATTTTTTTTAGCAAACATTCATGGAAGAAGATATGTTTTTCCATAAATTGTGAATTTAGGTGAAATGGGTTCTTTTACTTAAGGAATTACATATCAAAATTAAAATAAAAGATCTTAAACACCAAAGTGTATGTGATCAGAACAAATATGAACTAGAGTTAGATGTTCTAAAATACACTGTATAAAAATACAACAAAATAATTTAAATATGTACTTCTTTATTTGTCCTATTTCGAAAATGTGTTTTTAAATAAGTAGTAATCTGCAAATTGTAAGATATTTTTTTTTACTTTCTTGTAATCTTATATTATTTTTACTATTTCTAAATATTCTCTCATTCTCTTTTGTCCTTAGTTTTTAAAACTAAATAGATTCTTATATATGGTTAACTATTTCAAGTTTTTCGTTAGAATAGCAGTTTAATTAAAGCTATTTTTTTATTTAGTTACTGCAGTATTGGTGACTAAAACAAAAAAGCATATTAAATAAAGACAATTAAAAAAGATTAAATGCTGTAGCGATTCACTATTTACTTATTATTTAATTAATTTTAACTTAAGGACTCGCATGAATATATCATCATTAAACTTTTTTTTTTTTTTAATATATTGTTAAACTCTCATACCTTTTTATTTTTTAAGATAAATCTTGAAAATACTTAAAAACTAAAGTTATGAGTTATAAAGTAAAAGTGTGTATCTCGCAACTACTAGTTCAGAAACAGAAAGCATAGTATCCACTTCTTGCTGTCAACATAAGTGTACTTCAGTAGATTGCTATATATGTTTTTGTCTGAAGATGGAAATCAAGTCAAACTAAACTTATCTGCTACTGAAAAAAAAAAAACTACTCAACTTATTCATTTCGTTTTATCATTTATATTTTTAAGAATGCATCACGCTAAAAAAAAAAAAAAAAAGTAATGACACCTTCAAGTTTTTCATAACTCCTGATTTTATACATTTCAATTTTTCAGATGTTTTACTGTTGCAACAGAATTTTGAATATTGTTTTACTAAAACGTATTCTATATTTTTAACTCGAATAATGATTTAAGACAAAATGTTATGGTTAGCTCCCCCTATTAACTGTCATGGTTTGTTTTCTCTATTGTCTGGTCAATGGTACCATCAATAGTGAATGTTGTTCCGCAATAACTACTATTCAACAAAAATATAGCCAAAATTGTGATCGGAAAAAGATTCGTTTAGCATTAAGTCTCGGAGACAAGGAAGATAATCACTAACAGGGGAAAAAAATAGTATATATTTACTTCAATCATTTTAAACAATCATTGAGCAGCAAGTTAGATTACCCTGTGCATTAATAATGTAGTGGAAGTGCAGGGTTTTAATTAATAGGGAGAGAGTGGGGTTTGACTTAAAGCATGGACACAAGTTAGCGTTTATGCGGGTGACGTTTGTGTGCTGGGCTCTATTTGTCAAGAGCTCCTGGATTGATTCTCTAGACAGGTAGGCTTGTGAGATCGAGGCCGGGGTTGGAGATTCTACTCTGCTGGCTGGGCTCTATCAGTCGAGGGCTCCAGGTGGATTCGCTGGACAGGAAGGCTTGTAGGATCTAGGCCGGGTCGGAAGTTCTACTCTGCTGGTCAGGCTCTATCATTCGGAGGCTCTGGGTTCTATCTGATGAATGCTGCTATGTTCAATCGTTTGAGGGCTGATAAATGGATCATCAGACAAGGTAGAGTGTGGTATAGCATTTGATACTTCTCCTTATGCGTAAAGCTCTCTTTTATGCCGCATCCATCCTTCTCTTTCCGGTCTACTGTGCAAAGTTAGCTGCAACCGTCTCGCTAATCACAGCATTCTCAGGAAAATTGACAAGTATGGAAAAAGTCGCTCCTGATCGCTTGCAGAACCTTTTACGTTGCACTTGGCTGATCCCTCTTTCCCTTGGCATCCAAATGGACTTGCGGTTCCACCCCCAAGAGATCACATCATCTTTGACTTTGCCCAATCCACACCAGGCTGTAAATTCACCCCTGACCTCTTGACCGGGTCCAGCCAACTCTTGGGCCAAACCGCGCCAGCAAGTCTAGTCCCCTCTCATAAAAATGTCCCTTACATCTAGGGTAGGTCTTCTCAACCCCCCAGTACATATAAAATTTGTGATGGTGTAACCGCACCATAATAAAAAAATAAAAAAAATAAAAAATAAAAAAACACGTCTGAAAGTTGCCTAGGTATTATACAGCTTCCAAGAAAAACAACTAACACCCGATCCCTCTTAATTTTCAAAAGACAAAAGTTTTTTTTTTTTTTTTTTTTTTTTTTTTTTTTTTAGAATTTCTATAGTATGCAACAAAATTATTTAAATCAAACAACTATTTATTCTGTAACATATTACAGAAAGAAAAATAACATAAATTACAATAGTTGCTTCCTAAATTTGATACTTGAACTCTGATGGTTCATCGCTCTTAAAATCAGATTACAAAAGTTTAATGCTTAATATCATATTCTAATGTATATATCAATAATTTGAAAATAAGATCAAGTGATATGAAATTTTAACTATACGTGTTAGTGAAAGATAAGATATTTTAATTACAAGTGTTAGTAATGATCTCCCAAGTTGAACATAATTTTTTTAATTTTATTATTTTGATCAAATTTGTATTTGCTTTTGTTGATGGAGAGTAGTGTGAACACCTTAAAATAAAAAATTAAATAATTTTGATTGAAATCAATGGGGCTTGTGTTGATAATAATAGAAAAATCTTCTTTGCGCGTTCTATATATGCATTCTCTAATGATCACTTAGTGCGATTATGTCGGACAAGTAGTAATTGTGTTACTTTTTAGAAAAATAAGTATTTTGGGTATTTAAATTTACCTTAATGTAATTGAAAAATTTAGTTGTGAAATAGGAAATTTGAAGTATACAACCAATGCATTATTTACTTAACTTTGATTGCAAGTTAGTTTCAAAGTTATAAAAACGTGTCTTGGAGCCTTTTTTTCATCATTCCCTTCGAAACTGCCTTAAATTAATATTTTCCACAATTATATTTACAATTATAGTATACATTAATATTTTTTTCTACAGTTTTACACTTTTATAATATTTTTTCTTTTGTATTTTATATTTTTATAACTTCATGCAATGCTTATATATGAATGCATGAAACGAAGAAACACTCATTACAAAAAGCAAATCTATAAAATTTATGCTGCTTACTTGTTGCCACACTTCTAAGTCCACAGTAATATATTCAATTATATTCGGGATGTTGAATTCAAATAATAAAATATGTTAAGAAATAAAAACTCTTCCGATTTTTAAGAATATTTATTAGTAAATATCTTATTTCGAACATTTATACAACTGTACAAGAAAATGATTTTGATACAAAATTCCACAACAGTGTTTCGAGTCCAGCAGCATCAACAACTTAAATGTTTACATCAGTCTATAAATCTGCATTTTTAACGAGTGGATAACATTTGAGTTCATAGCCACACATACTTGGCTGGTTAATGACAGATTGCTTCACTGACTGAAAGACACACAGCATACATACCATAAATCCACCTTTTTCTATATAAGAAATGGGAAATAATAAGTAGTTCAAATAATTTAATTTAAAACGGCAATCAATATGTTTATTCCTAAAACTTTAACTGCTGAAATGTTCAGTTTATATATTTTTTTTTAGAAAGTTAATTATTCTTTGAAAATGAAATTGTAATATTTCAACAATTATTACTTTATATGCTACATTCCAACATTAATAGATATGTTTTCGTTTACTTTTAAACAACTCTATTTTCGATACTTTAATTATATATTTTTAATGAATACATATTTTAAATAATCACTCTTTACATAATGAATAGTGCAGAAGTTTTAATCTGTCAACAAAATTTTCATTTAACATACTATAGTCAAACATTAACAGATAAATTATGAGTTATTTTACTTTTAAACAATTTTCTTAAACTATTTTTTTAATGCATATGTTTTTTTTACAATCACTCATTCTATCGTTTGATATTAAAGAAATGGCATTTTTTAACTTAGTGATATTTGAAAGGAAAGTTTTTTTTTATAAAAGCGAATCCAAATGAATTTGAATTGCCCTCACCATACATGAACATTTATACAAATCATGGTTTGTGTGTGGTCAGTAACATTCTAGCATGATTTGGAGAAACGTAATCAAAGCGTTAGTATAAAACGCATGGAATACCGCAGAATTTTTTTTTTTTTTTAAGGAACTTTTAACTTTCCACGTATCCTAAAACAAATCAACAGAAAAATGCTCATAAGAAATATTTTCAATGTGTTTAAAATTTTAAGCGTAAGTTCAGTATAAAAGAACTTTACCGTTCCTCAAACGGAAAAAACATTTAATCAGAACCATGTAAAAGCATTTTTAAAGTCTGGTTAAATATTTGTGTCGGGTGAGGTACCGAAAGTTCTACATGTGTGCTCCCATCTGAGAGGGAAAACAGGTTTTTTTTAGGATTTTTTGTACCTAAAAAATTCATGAACATCTTTCCACAAAGATTACAATTTCTCTTTTCAGATTTAAAATAAAAATGCTCCAAATCACACCTTTTTCGAGTACACAACCGCTTATTTTGTTTTATAAATAATATCGAAAAACTAGCTGACTCCAAAAGCAAGTCTTTTAGTTAAAGTAAGAATTTACTATGTTTCTTGCGAAAAAAATCGCCATATTATTCCAATATTTTTAAAACCTACCATCCAAGTAGTACAAAAAAAAAAAAAAAAACGCGTCCACTACCATCATTGGCATAAATATTCACTTGTGTCTATATCATTTCCAAGTATGTGTATTCCTTTAAGTCAATCATTTATTTTTTGAGTTATTCAGTTTCTTCCCTATCTTTAATCGATACACCTGACATTCTTTCAGATTAAAAACCTCTCCTTCATTTTTCCGCGCACAAATAAGTCTCACGCAAAGAGCAGCAACCATCTAACGGATTCGATTATTCTTCTGGGGGTTGTCCTCATCAAATATGCAGAGTGGTTCAAAGAAAAACATTCCAAATTGTATCCATAGATCACTCGTTATCGGCACACAGACCGTAGTTGGCAGAAAGAGGACCGATTCGCAACTTGACAAATGGAGAATGAGAACCTGGAAAGAGAGAAAGGGGGAAATATTATTTCCGACATTCATCATTTGCAGGAATGCCTTAATTGCGTTTTTCAAAGAGATTATATGAAATTATGGGTGTGATTCGGATTTTTATGACATTACATTTAGTCCATTATGAGTTTGAACGAGGAAGCAAATGTCAGAATGTAGGTGTATGCGTACTTTTATTACTAGAGAATTAAAAATAGGTTTGGGGTTAATAGTTTTGTTTTGCATCGATTTTAAAATTTATTCACCAAGTTGATTGAGATAAACACTATATTCAGTAAATTCATTTTAGATAAGCTTTATTGATAATGTCATCAACTCAAAGGAAGAAAAAAGTTAGTACTAAAAATTAATTATATAACATTAACTTTATTGCATTCTTAATTTTTATCTGGTGCAATGGAAAGTGAAATTTTAGTATGGGTTTCTAATATTTTAATATGTGATTATGTGTATTTATTAAACATTAGTTGATAAATTTGTTTTACTTGAATAAAACTAAATAGAAAGATAACTACTTAAAGTACTTTTTTTAAAACAGAACATAGATTTCTCTCAAACCTGGTTATAGCATGCATCCACTGAAAACATAACTAAGAACTTAATAAACAAGTATTTAAGAAACACTTAATTAAGGTTTACTATTAAAACCAATGAAATTATGCCAAAGGGAAAAAAACAATAAGTCTAAGAAAATAATAGTAGGAATGAGCTAATTAAAAACTAGTGAAATTTATACATTTTATACTATACTTCGAACATAGATAACCAATTTGCATATAATTCATCTGCTTAAAACTTATCAGCCTCACGTTAAGAGTACAGTTAAAAATTACTCTGAAGTAAGAATAGACCTTCAAAGAGTGGATATTTTAAAGTTCTTCAAAAAAACTTTACTGAGACTAATCCTTGAATAGACTTATAGCCAACGCAAATTTTGCCAAAACAGCTAATACATACAGGATATTTATGAATAATATACTACTTTTTTTTTTAGTGACAAAAAAGCAATTTTGTTATAATTGAAAATATTAATAAAATATAAATATTGCAATGAATCTATTATAAATATTGAAATTGCCAATAAATAAAAAAAAAAAAAATGTACTTGCAATTTTACCATGATTTAAAATAAAATTATATAAAGAAATGCATACAAATACGCTATTAAGTGTTATAAGAACAAAATTCTTTGATTTTCATGTTTTAGATAATGGACTAAAATACTTCAAATTTCTATTTCTTTTAGATGCAGTCTTATTTTACAATCATCGAAGAAAAAGGAAAAATTTAATCAGTAATGAAATTGATTTTCTTTTTTTCGACTTCGAAAGATAAGAGATTATTTTGATAAATAATATTCTGATGAATAAAAGAGCCAAAAAAAGAATTCATAAAGTAATTTGTTTCTCCATAATAAAGCGAATGGTTTACTGTTTTGAAAATGAAAACGGAAGCTTCATCAAGGCTTTCGAATCCATTTTCATTAAATATATGTCAGCCGGCGAGATAGCATTACTTTAATAAAGATACCTGTATACCAGTGAATTGATTACATAATTGTGTTAAATGCAAATGTAATTCAATTTCTGCTAGATTGAATCTTTTATATTTTTATGATTGCGATAAGGGCTTATGAAATAGCTTTTTTACTATTACACTTAATTAATGATCATTATTAACATAATAAAATTTTATAGAATGCAATATATAGTTATATAATGCAGTAGATAGTTTTATAAATACCATTTTATTCGTATGAATTCATCTATTCCAAGTAACATATACGATACTAAATCCTAATTATCAATTGAAGTTATGTTACTATGTTACATTTTTCAATTATTAAAATGTTAATAAATCAAAATAAGACAATAAACTGAATTTTATGAACACAAATTAATAAAAAGTCATGTAAAGATCATATTTGAGTTGTAAAAATCACTTGAGAATTGTTCATAAATTATCACTGAAAGTGGGATGATATTTTAATTTGTGATGCAGAATTTAAATTTACTCATCATTTACCAATCAATAAATGAAATAAAATGTTTTACAACTTTATTTAGCATATACCACTTTTTCTTTCAATGAAATAATATTATGCAAACAATTAAATCAATTTTTAATTTATAAACAATTAAAATGTAAAATAATGATAACCATTACATAAACATTTGCTACGCAATTATTCCCGTACTCTACTTTAAACTACCCCCTTTAAACCAGGACGTTATCCAAGTCCACAGCAATTCTTTACAACCCATTCCGCAATCTGATCAGATACTGTGACAAATGCCATCCTCCAACGGAATTTGCATAATGGCTTGCACTGATGGGACGCAGTCAAGAGTAGCCCTTTCAAACGCGGCCATTCCGAGCCCTTGAAGATTCATGTCCGATGAGTGTTCCCAGTCACGAAATGCACGTTGAGGGGGCGGGTGTAAAATTTGAAGACCATTATATGCTGGTCAGAAATTAATTATTCATGGAGAAGTAAATGAAGACATGTAATATTGAAATGTGTTTGTGTGGTTTTGGTAGTCTCCCAAGAACATCCCATTTAAATTGTTGATTATTTCTGTAGAGAATTTTAAATTTTAATTGTTATAGAAAATCTATCAGGTAAGAGAGCTATTGAAATATAGTAATCGTATTGTTAGCTATATATTGACAAAGGCATATACTATACAAGTACGTGTAAAGTATCTTTTTTGATACCCTATCAAGTTAAAGGAAAAGTAATGATACAAAATAATCATAATTATTTATTTTTGACGAAATTTTTTCTGAAAATAAAATCTAGAGATTTTTAGTTGATATTTAACAATTGTTTTCTTGGAATGGGTAAAGTTATAGAAAATTTTAAAATTTATAATATTTTGCGTTTATCCTGTTGATACAAGTGAAATGATATGAAAATTAGTGCAATTGCATATTTTCTAAAATATATTTTAAATATTAAAGAAATATAGGAATTGATAGGAGGGTTCATCACGAAAAATATTTTTGTTCTCAAGAAAATTTAAATAATATTATACCATGTATATAATCATATATATCCTATATTATTTCTATGTGAACTTTTGTTACGATATCTGTATAGTAAAATAAAATGTATTAGTAATATATTCATTTTAAAATCTAAGTCAACGGTTTCTAGTGACTAGTTAATTTACAATTACTAAACTTATTATTTGTTTAGAACAATTTAGTCGTATTATTTGTCGAACAATTTAGTAAAACCGAAGATTTTTAGTTGATATTCATATTTTTATCACGAAACATTTACTGTATTTTATGTATCACAATTTTTAGCACAAGTTTCTTCTTAGTACATTTCTATATATTGTACGGTTCATTTAAAAAATATTTTGAATAGGATTATATAAGATATTATATGATGATATCACATATAATGTTTCAATGTAACGTTAATACATTTAATAATAATATTTCAAAATATATTTTCATACATTTTATAATATTTTGAACAAAATCTAATCAAAACTATTCACAGATATATCTTGAAAACATTTCTGAGAAAAAATCCACTTTGGAAAAGTAAAAGAAATGTTAATTCTTTAGAAAATACATTTCAGAATAGTTTGTTTTAACTGAAAATGTTCTTTAAATGGATATAATTAGTTACGCACACTAATAAAAGTAAATTTAAAACCCATTTTCGTTTCATTTTAAAAGATAAACGAATTCAGCATTTCACAAATTATTACCTAGTTATTAAAAATGAACAATTTTGGGGGTGCATTGCATATTTTCAAATGTCAATGTATTGTTTACTGTGACACTATTTTAATGGTAAAGATCTACCAATAGGTTCAATTACTGTAAAATTGCTTTGTATTAAGTTAATAATGAAATGTTAAGAATAACTTATCTTCATTAAGGTAAATTTTAAAACCAAAAGTATATGAATTCTTTTAATTCCTATATGGAAAGCAAACGTGTTTGAAGCTATCCAATTTTTAAGAGACATCAATTTGATATTTACAGTTTTCCAATTAAAAGCATTATTTATTCTTTTTGCTTATTAAAAATATGTCATTAAAAACAAATCTTTATTGTAAAATACTCAAAAAATTTTGATATTTAAACGTTTGATATTATTTTGATATCAAACATACGTAAACCTTTCAGATCCAATTTCTATACTCTCACTCCATTTCTAAATTATATTAGTTCTTTGTCTTACTCGTGACAATGCGATACCATTAGAAATTGGAATATCTGCGCTATTGTGTTTTGATTTCTTGACAAAAGCGTTAAAATGTAGTTGTCAAATATCTGAAAATTCCAGTATAGAAACAGATAATTATGATGGAAACATGCTTGTTTCCAGCTTCAATTGTAATTGAAAATGAGTTTTCCTGATTGCAAAATTAAACCCTCTGGCGACAATTTCAATTGAAGACATTCAAATGCAAAAGAAAATTGTATTAAATATGCGGCTTGCAATTGATGTTGTTTTCAACTAAAACGTAAAAATATATTTGTTTGAATGTAATTAGTTTCGTTTCAAAAGGGTATTTGTCTAAGAATACATATTTTGTCATCTTGCTTTCAAATTTTTGAACAACATAATTTGTATTGTTTACTTTAGATATTAAATTAATTATTTAATGTATGTTTTCAATTTTCTTCAAATAAACACATGTCACAGTTATTATATTGCTTAGAAATTTAAATGAAGTAGTTCAAAACTGAAAAATAAACTTTTTCTGTAAATTTCGTTGTCATAATGAAGAAAATATTTTTAATAAAATACAATTAATTTTATTTTTTCTGGAGCTCATTAATTCATCTATAGAGACTTAACTTTATGTAAATAATAGCATGAAAATCTATAGCATATTATTTTATTGCATTAAAAATTTCTTTTATAGTACTTCTAATTTATAAGGAAGGGAAGTTCAGAGTTTCTATAAATATTACAAAATATTTTATCTTGTTCTATAATGCTCCCAAACCACCAAATATTCCGAATAATAGATAAGAATATGACACAATAAATTAGTTATTATTTGATAAAATGTGTGCATAAATTATCGCAGAAGTTAATGGTATGAAAAAAAAAAAAAAAAAAAGAATTACGAAGCCCAAAATATTAATTTTTGTATTATATGAATGAATATTTGCAGAACAACTTATACAATATAATCTCTTTAAAATTGTTAGAAGTTTATTAATTTCATATTGTGACTTTAGTAGTATAGCATAATTTAAAAGCCTGACAGATTAACCGATATTCTGCAATGTGTATAAATTTATTTTATAGAAATCTACAGTTTAATTCTGATCTTGATAATATTTTTCACACAAGACTTTCAAAACAACTGTTCACTGTTGACATCCTACTCTTTTCCAACATTTTACCTTTTTTTCAGCTTCTTAAGGGATATAATCATAAGTTACGATCATACAAGTTGAGATTTACTGGGTCAATTTGATTTTTTTTTTCTTCCTCATATGTATCTTGATTAATCCAATTTATCGGGAATACAATTCCATTTTAGATATTTTATGATTAACTTATTGAAATTGAAAATAGGTAATGACAGGGTGCCTACTTATTATTGACTTAACAAAATTGAACGGGATTTATAAAGGTACCTTGAAGAACCCAGATTATTGGGAATATAATTATAATACCATGTTTTGTGGTTAAGGAGTAAGAATTCAGAATAAAGATTGATAGAACGAATGCTCATAGCTTGTAATCGAAATAACCCATTTACATTGAATTGTAAAGGACAACGCCTGACTGTAACCCGTTCAATGGCAGTCACTTCAATGTATATAACAATGTATTATAAAAACAGAAGCATTTTTTTTTTCATGCTAAGCTTTGTATCCTCAAAGATTCAGAACAACCAAAAAACAACAACATCATTATGAATGAATTGTATAATTTACATTAAAAAAAACAAAAAACTTTCGAATTCATCTCACTAAGAACATTACAATTATATTATTTAATCATTAATTTTAGATACTTTAACACCATCCTGAAATATCCTTACTAAACCTATGCCACACTACAAGTCTGAAAGGTCACCATCTTAACATATACTCCCTGCATTGATGGATCATTCAAGAGAAGCCTTCAGGGAAGCTAACTGCTGTTCAGTATAGCGTGAATGACAGTTCAAACTGACGTGGACTCCCAAGTTAGTGAGTGCGTGCGGCAAATATCTCCAGCGATAGCAGCCACGAACTACACACACACACATAGAATCAGAGAGACCACCCGATGCTTTTCGAAACTGAGCTAATGTCATCAGCAGTCTGATAATGTCTGTCGCAAGCGTTTCTCTGATTGTGATTACGGCTGTGGAGAGGCATATATTGCATTGATGAGGATATCGAAAGGGGTATTTGCATTTAACACTCTGTTTCTGTGGAGGGTGGGGGATAAATAAATGAAAATCCTTAGATGGTGTGTTGTTGCTGGAGTTATATTAAGATTTAAAGATCGATGAGAGCTTAAAGATTAATATTTAATTAGTGTTCTGATGAGCGAGGAATAATTTTTGAAGTACATTATGGTATGTTGAAATTCATAAATACATTGTTTACTTCAATAGCATTATTTAAAAACTTAATGTATATGAAAATTAAGGGAATGAAAAATAATTGGTGAAAGTTTAAAAAGATGATGTTTTTAGAATTTAAACCAAACTATTCATTACGTGTCGCTCGAGTAAAAAAAAGTATATTCAAGAAAACGAAGCTTAGGAATTGCATTTAATTTTTTATATAGTTTTAAAATCTCCAGTTTCTTTTGAAGTTATATTTTAGTAAAAGTTATAAATAATTTTATAATTATGAAAATGAAACATATACAGAAATTTGGAATGCCATAAATGTATTCAAAGAAGGAATTACTTTAAAACGTATATTTATTTTTTATAAGAAAATTAGTATACTGTTAATTTTTAATTAAATCAGAATTTCATGATGGTTGCAAACTCCTTTTCTAAAGAGAATTATAAATTGCTCAAAACTTAATAATTTGCGAGACTAGCAATTCTGAAATGTCGTGTTTCATAGTGTAGATAACTAAACTTGAGGACATATGTGAGGACATATATTAAAATTCGAATGTTAAAGAATCCTCCAGAATTTTTGACGAAGTATTTGAAACAGATAACAAATAATGTCTCTTTAATCATTACACAAAGTTACATTTATCTACTCCAAGTAAATATTAATTCAGACATGTTTAGCTATATTTCTATACGGTATCGTTGTTTTAACTTATTTACAGATAGCGTAGACAAATATAAATGTCTTGAAAATAAACTTTTCTTGGATGTAATTTTCCTACCATGTAAACACAGCCTAAAAATTGATTCTACCATTTTCTTCACTGAGAGTTTAAAATAAAATTTTGATGAAATAAATTTTAATTCAGATGATATATTAATCAGTAAAATAAATATTATGCAAATACTTATTGAGTTATTCTATTCGAAATTAAGATGAGCTTTAATGCCTGGTTATTCACTATTTATCAGACTCAGATACAAATAGTTTTATCTCAATATAAGTTAGATAGTTTCTTAAAAATGGATTGCCGATTTAAAAAAAAACTAGTAAATAATTCAAGATAATATACAAGTTAGTGAAGGCATTCAAATCTTTAAACAAGAAAGATAAATTCAATACATGCGAAATAATTAGCAAGATTCTCAATATATGTGTACCATGTAACGCACTGAACAAACATTTTGACTTTTTTTAACGATACATTGAATAATTTTATCAAACTTATTTTACTCAAGACTGAAATAAGGAGAACATGATTTTTTTTATTATAATTTTTTTACAGATTTTAACGGATTAAGTCCATACATTATATATCGACAATACTAATACTGTTCTTGCATTAATATTTTTGAGAAACACATTTTTAACCAAAAAATTTTAACTAATTTTGATATTTCTTTATTGGTTTATCTTATTTAAAAGTAGAATACATAAAGAAGCCTCCTCCTAAGAATTTAGCTACCTCCAAAAATATATGGTATGAAATTATCTAACGTTTACTGATTCATGTTAAGTCTGTTTATGTTGATGTCTGTTTAAGTCTCATGTAAATATTAGGCCAGAAGAACTCTCAAACCCAACCAGCTACATAGAAAAAGAACCAAAATATATAAATATAGTCAAACCCCATTAACTCGAAGCCACTGCTGCCGCTGAAAGTTTTTGCGTTTACAGAATTTTATGTTAACCGTACAAAAACTTTTTCATCTATTTAATGCTTATTTAAACTAATAGATATGTGCATTTATAACTTTTACTTTTAATTTAAGTTTTCATTTTTGTCAGACCACATTCTTTTCCTTGCAGGTTCACATAAATTTACAACATAAGCCACGTTAATCTTTTCTTGATTTTTTTTTTTTTAATATTTGATAAAGTACTGTTGATGCTTTCATTCTTGGTTGCACTTTCTTGATTTTTTTTAAAGATTTAATCTTTAATTTCATTTCCAATTTTTTTTATTAATTCCTAACGATGATGATTGGTGCTTGCGACTCATATTGACAAGATTTTATATGCAATTGCGACTAAGAATAATTTTTAAACTTACTGTAGGATATAGAAATGGAACGTGACGTCAGATAACCAGTTTATGGGGAATACCTCAGGACCGAAATCAGCTCAATATCACTGAAATTTGAAAACTTGGGCATTTATGCTGTTTCACAGGGTTTCAATTTGATGAGTGTTTTCGTAACATCTTTTAATTTCGTGCCAAATAATGAAGACTTCATCTAAAAAAATAGTTTAAAGAGAAAAATTGTGCCGTCTTAAATGTGACTTCCTGTTATGTGATTTCGTGATACACGAATCAACTAACGTTAAGCTTAAACATAATTGTACGTAAGACTGCTTTGATTTTGCGTTAAACAGATTTTCGTGTAAAGCGATTTCATGTTAACAGGGTTTGCCTAACTGTATTTAGAGAAGACACTTCATGTCCGTTCTTCACATAGATAAATGTAAAAGTTGTTCCTACTTATTTATATATATTTTTTTAATTTTACATATTTAAGAGAAATAATGTTTGATATCATTTAAAATACTGATAATTAGAACTCCTTTTAATATAATGGCATAATGCAAGATCTCAAAGTAAGTAGGGTTGTCAGTAACTGCAGTTGCTAAGTTTTGGAGACAAAATGACTAAAGGCAGGACAGATGGAAAAAAAAAACTTATCTATGAAAAAATTCCATAAAGAAGTCAATAAAGTAGGTTAAATCTAATATTTGCATTAAGTAAAAAAAACTATTGCAGAAATTGAGACTGGTGAGCCTAATTTGAATCTACAGATATTATTATTATTAACTTTCATACAAATCGAAGCAACCTAAGCAATCAGTTCCATAAGCCTGTTAGATTGACCATAAATATAATGTAGAAAAGTCCAATTCATCAACCTTCATATTGTTTTCTCCTTCAGAATAGTTTTATTGTGAAGAACATCTTCAGAAGCTTACAAATACTACGGTATCCTTTTTAACACTGTCTAAAGAAATTGAAGATATTTTTCATATTGAAAGGTGTAACATATTAATAACAGTCTTCTAGATATTATATGCAACCATTCTAAAAACATTCCGATAGTTTCATAAGTTAAATATTTCACCAGTAATAAACCAAAGAAGTCACTTTGATTTTCGACTCTTAGTAAAATGTAATATTCACTCATTAGGTAAAGGATGCAACCAGTTATGAATAAGTTTGTCAGTAAATTATCGGTCACTAGTTTTTCTTCATTTTCTATTCAGACAAGAAAAAGTTTTGGAGAATGAATTTGATATATTACGAGTTACAATTACAAGTTAAGCTACAAGTTTTTTCAAATTTATGTAGTAGAGATAATGGCTTAGTTAAATTTCACAATAGAACTTCTCCTATATTAAGTTTATTATCAGTCCTATACCAAGAAAAGTTTAATTATGCTATTTTATTGCAGAATTTTTTCAATCATTCTGTATCCCTAAATAATAACCGTTTCTTGTTAAATGTTTATCTAATAAAAGGAATTGAAATTTTCCGAGGATCATCATTAATAAATTTAATAAATGCATTTCATTGTAGCTTTTTCATTTTTTTCAAGTTATTTTGAATATTTCGTTTGTATAATAAATAAAAGTATAGTTTCATTTTATTCAATTCTCTATAGAACAGTAAACATTAAAATGTAAAGTATGATTACATTTTTCAACAAATACACAAAAGATTCAAACAAACGACCTTAAAGTATTCCCGAAGTCACAATTCTTCTCAAAGTTCGTAATTTTCTTCAATTAGCTGATTATATACAATATATATGAGCTATATATTAGTTATGTATTATGTTTATATATATATATAAAAAAAGAAAGAATTCCTTTACGGAATTTATAACCTTCCGTACAGTGAATAATCCTTTCGTAAAGCAATATCTTTAAATTTTATTCAGCAGTTATTGGTTGACAGATAATTTGCCTTGATATACAATGTCTATTGATCAGAGCTCGGACTATTCGTTATCTAGCTACTAGCCACAAATTCTTTGTGCGATGTTTAAATAATGGACTTGTATTTCTTGCATCCAGAGATTAGTATTTTTGCCACCATCTCAAGAGTGATTAAAGAGATGATCCCTCTTCGTTTCTTTTTCCAATTTTCCCCATATATTTTTTTGGCCACATTTTTTCAATTTTGTGCCAAAGTTATTTTAAATCAATTAATCAATATATGATACAGTTTATTTGATCATTTTTTATTTATTTGGAATAAATACTGGTTGGTATAGCAGATCGGGATAAGTCTGCTTTTTGGGATATCTGTATTTTAGATATGAGGAGGGAGAAACTATTAGCTTATACATTGAGTGATTTCTTATATCTCAATTCAACATTATTCAAACCTATTATCGATATTTTTAAATTTTTAATTTGTATTTAATTATTGATTTATATTGTTTTTGTTTTCTTCAAAATATATTAAATAATTATTATATAGTTTATATAGTGTACATAATCAGCTTAAGGAAGGAAATAATGTATTATATTGTGTATTAATAAACATTTAAATTTTTCCTGAAATTCTCCACTTCTACATTTTGCATCTCTGGCTGCAGACATACCACTTTATAAACGCTCTCTAAATAATTTACTACTTAGAAATGTGTTAGACATATTGGATAACCGGATACAATAAAGGAAATATATGCATTTGAACTATACCAGTAAGAGCATTTATAGGGACTTAAGCGCCAAAACGGACCATCTCACAAAGTTTAGTTTTTTAGCTGAATGCTGTTTCTATCCTGTTTTGTTAAAAATTATTCAAACCGAATGCAGTTTAGCCAATTGCCAAATCTGGTTTATCCGCTGACCAACTAAGTTGGCCATTAGATAAATCACATCTGGCGTGAATGGTTTCAAATAAACGGGGTAGAGACAACCTTCACTTAGAAAAATAACATCGTGGGATGGTTCATTCTGGTGATCTAAGTCTCATATTTCCTTTTGAAAACACGATTATATATGGTTTTATGAAAATGCTAATGCTGAGTATGATAATCAGAATTTACCTTTTCTTAAATGTTGATGATAATCTCGATCACACTCAGCTTCTGACATCTCATGGCTATCAGTTGTGTTGCCACCTCCTTGAAAACAATTCTTGTCTCCATTCGAACTCCCTTCATCGTCTTCAGAATTACTGAAAAGAAAGAAAATAGTATCAGGATTACATACATATTAGATCTTATAGAAGCACAATATCGGTACCGTAGAATCAGATTTTGACATTGCTAAGTATTGCATCTGAATCCTATCTACGACTGAAAACACACAGTTTTCAATTGAGACGAAGATGGATTTTTTTTTTAATCCAAAGTTTCTTCAAAATACTGGATTTATGGGTGAGATTGAAGCAAATAACCAGAAACACGAGAGAACACATGTAACTAAGTAGACGCTGTTATGCTATATAAATTTTACCTCAGAGGTTAGATGTATTTGTTTCTCTTTAATCTCCCACGATATTTAAAGTGAATAATTAATTAATAATAATTTATATCCAGCTCTAGAAAAATTATTAGAGGCATTACTAAAATAAACCTTATAAGAAAGAAGCATCAAATTCAACAAAAACTGAAAATTATATATAAATATGAATTTATGAAGTTGGGGACAAATCGAAAGAGAAACAAACCTGTAACATGTAATCAGAGATTTAGATTTCCTTCTTTAGTTTTCACACCGCAATTTTTACAAAAAGTTTTATTTGACAAAAAATGCATACAAGTTCCTCAAGATATCAGATTTGGGGGAAAAAAACTTCTCCTCATTGAAATAAGTATAGAATGTGAAAAAAAAAATTAGCACATTGATACTGTATATTACAATTACGCCAAAAGGTATTTGAATACCAAAAATGTGATATGTATATCTTCAATCATGTTATGCATTTGAAAAAAGAAAAGTACAAAAACAAGTGTGTTATATAAATTTTTAGAGCACACAACAGTAAGAAGTTTATCGTTTTAGCTCTTTGTGTAACCATAATCTGTATAGCAAAACATATTATATTTTTTCTTCACAGAGAAAATTATCATTTTATTTAATCCCCCTTTTTGCGATATTTTTATAGAGCATACATAAAAAAAAAACATAAAAATGAATCAACTCGATAAAATATACAGTTTGGAAACTTGTTTCAATAACAGTTAAGTACGAGTATTAATAATTTCTATTATTCAAACAAAGAGTATTTATTGTGGATTAATTTTGCTGTCATTTGATTCCTTGATTTTTGTTGCCATAGTAAAAAAATGCATTAAATAGATCACCTACAATGAAATTCTCAGTAAAAACAAGATAAGGGAACTAGTGAAGAAGCAATACAAATTAGATTCACCACCGATATATAACCTTTTAGTATTTCACAGACCTAATCTACAAATTAACGGCTTTACGCAAAATGTAGATTGTATACATAGTGAGATGTCTTAGGAAAAAATAGGTGGCTTATATGTTATGTTAGTTTTTAATGCTTAAAAGTATAAAAAGACTTGAACACTGCTTCTAAGAAGCTATCATCTACATCCTTAACTATTTAGTTCAGTACTAGTTAAACAACTATTACAAATCTTGATTGTTCTTTTACTTCATTTTTAACAATAACGGGCCGTTTCAATTTCTTGCTTCTTCTGATACCATCCTGTACAAATCAGAGTTAAAATCCATGTTTTTCTTTATTAAAAAACTGTTTAGTTTTTGAAACATTTCTCCCTATTGGAAGGATGCTGTTACCTATTGACAAACTTTGAAATATTTTTAATAAGAATATCATTTCATCAGTTTATATAATTCTATAATAACTATGTAATGCAAAATCTATAATACTTATATACTTTTCTTAATAATAAAGTTAACAATTGAATTATCGCAAGTAAACACATTATCCCTTTTTATAAAAAAATGACTGAATAATCAGCACAAATCTGAATGCACATAATAAGTTTCAGTTGATAAAAATGCACAATAAAGTTTCAGTTGATATCTGAGCTCTTTTAAATTTAAAAAAAAAATTAATCTGTCATATTACAACCTCTATAGCTATGTATATTAGTCAAGAATTTTCAACTGAGATCAATTCTCGTCTAGGGCTTTCAATAATTCATAACGTGTATTATCATTTTGTAGTCAGATACCTGAATAAATATACATCGCAAATTTCATCGTGAATGCAAAATTATTCCCAACGTAATTTGAAAGCTCGAAAAATGTAAATATTCTATAGAGTAAAATCCGATCTATAACTACACTACCCAACCGTCTAAAATGACTTAGGAAATACTGACAGCATAAATAACACATAAATTTCAATAACTTTAAATTGGTCCTATGCAGTCCAAAATATTGTTCGGCAAGCAAAATCATTGAGTGTATCTGTTATGGAAAAGACCCCTCCAGTTACTGCTTCCAATGCAATTTTCGATTTCCAGACCCTTGAGACCATCTCATTGCAGGAGTAGGGAACTGCACCATAACGACTCTAGTCTGAGAAGATAATTGCTGTAAATTGCCCGTCCCCCTCCCCATGATTTCCTTCATCTTTTCACTTCAGCGCAAGACATTGGACTCTCCGGAAACTCCCGTTTTCGATCGAATGCACATACAGATACCTCTCATCTCGAAGGAATTAGGAATTTCGTTGAGGAGGTTGTTTCTCGAGGAGCTTGCCCAAGGGTAGTAAATAACACAGAAGCCATTCTCATAAGTTAACTTCTTCGTTACATCAGTTGCTAAGAGAGTCCTAATAAAGATCAAGTTTCAAATTTACATTGTAACTTCTACTATATATAACTATGAAAATTCTCGCACTTACCTTATCTGCATTGTTGATTTTTTTTTAGGTAAGTGCTATAATATATATGCACTGTGCCAAACCATCATTGTATCAAGAAAAGGATTAAAAAACGTTTAAAGGATATCGACTTTTCAAACTCTATTGAAGTAGGAATGAAATCCATGTTTAGATTCAACAAATGTTTCTTGCATAAAAAGTGAAATTACATAGTTCAGCTACTTTTATAGACACTCGGGGTGTCTTGTATGTCGACATTAAACTATAGTATGGTTTCTTAACAAGATACTATCTTCTATGCTGCCAAATTGCGCAAACGACTGGTCACGCTCATTAAATTTTGATTCTAAATTTTAATAAGTCCGTAAATAAAAAATACCAACTTAACTTTGATTTTGGAATTTTTTTGTATATTTCTTATTAAAGAAACGCACACACACAGTTGAATTACAGACTGATTACACTCCATCTTAAAGTTATAAAACATAATACTCAAATCCACAATGTAAGTAGATTCCTTGATATAGCAGATACATTTCGTAAATGTGTTCTATAAATAAATGTATTACTTATGTGTTTATGGGCTTGAATTGATGATTTTTAGTCAACTTTAATTGGCATGATGTGAAAATACCTTTCCTAAGTATTAATGTAATGACAAATAATTCTTCGAAAAATGCTGAGTACTTAGAAAAGTAATTGATAAGCTAGATAAAAGTAAATTTAAAATGTGCCTATTGCTTGAACAGAGCTTGAAAACAAATAGGATCTAGAAACTACTTCTGAGGCATCTTCTCTTAAACCTTACATTTCTGAAGCATTTTAAGTAGTTATAATATTGATTGATTGATTGATTGATTGATTGATTGATGTGTATTTATTTATTTATTTATTTATTTATTATTTTTATTTATTACATGTTCCTAGAACTACGTCTTTTCCATGCGATAATGCTACAATTCTAACGTCAATATTAATTTAATTTTACAATGATGTTACATAAGAAAATAGGAATAAGTTACACCATCTCTAAATCACTAACCTTAGACTATGAGCAGCATTTCTTTTCTAGGAGAATTGGATATTTTTCAGCGCGCCTTGTCTCTTGTTAACGAGTCATTAACTCTACTCGAGGCAGCGAATTGTTCACTTGCCCGAAAGTGAATGTTATGAAAAGAGGAAAATGCAACGGATACTTTCATTATAAGTGCTAGATTAACATTTTGGTGGTTTATGATTTCGGTAATTTGTTTTGTAGATCTGGATATAATGTCGTTTTGGAAATATGGGCAAATTACTTTTGCAATATTACCTTATGTCGATAGGGTAGTATGGTACTTTTGCAATATACCCTACATCAGAGGTTATTGATCATTAATTTAAATTGAGCAATTTTAAATTTTGAGGAACAGACAAGCATTGTCAAGTACTTAACTGCTCATGTGTCATCCCACTTCTCAAGTACACATATAATTAAAATTTTAATTCTATTTTAAGCATGAGGTATCTTTGATAAACCTGTAATGTCTCTTGTTCAATTCAACTCTTCTTATCAACAATCATCTTAAAATCAAAATTTCCACTACATGAGTCTAATAGAAGTTAATATAAAGAGTAATTTTTTTTTAATTAAAAATTTAAATGTACCTATTTTTTAATTAAAACGCCCTCAAATGAGGAACCGATCATCAAAACCGGATTTATCAACAATCGAGTTTCACATAGGAGATATCGAAATAAACTTTGTTTTGTACATATGTTGCATATATAATGTGATATGCACAGAATTATTTTGAAAAGTATAGAGTCGCATTTGATAAATATTAAAGTGGCAAATAAAGGTGAGTTTTACGATGCCAAATTTTTTTTTTAAATTTGACTTTGTATGAACAAGTCTTATGTTACTACTGAAATGAGGTGATGGTAGGTACTTTATCCATTCAATTCTAATGGTATTATCATGCTTGTATACTATACATTATACCTTCTCCTTGTAATTATGGTTGCATAAGTATGTCGGTAAATAATTGTAGTCTAAAATGATCCATGAATTAACAAATTCTATAGTTTACAAACCTATTTTTAGTATCACCTTGCAATTTAATTTATCTTTTCAAAGAGTATATTTTATATTTTTAAATTCTTACTGTAAATTTAACACCTTCATTTTGAAGCTAATATACTACCAATCATTTTTAATCCATTATTTTTTATGAAATTATATATAGCTAAATTAATAAGTTAAATATCATCTTTAAAGAGTCCGCAAAATCCCTTCCGAAAATATCTGCACAGCACACTTTCTGGTTAATTTCTTGAATTATTATATTTCATTAATTTAATATAGAAGTATGATAATTGATAATTATGTAGTATACAAGTTTGTTTTGTAAATCAAAGTATTATTGTAATATTATTAGAAAATACGTTTTACATACTAAATTTCCAGCGCAACACTATAATAATATAAAGATGAAAAAGTTTACTTGAGTATATTTAGTTTTTAAATATCATTAAAACTTGCTTTCCAAAAATTTCTCCGAAAGACGGATTTTTTTTCCTAAAGAAAATAAAAATAACCTTTTCTTATTAATAAGTAATACATTTTCACTTTCCAATAAACTTTGTCACGATAAAAAAAGCATGAACCATGTCCTAAAAATTTTACTTGTTCTAAAGATAGGTTACTCTTTGTCGAAATCAATTGTATCCATTGAAAACTTCTAAGTTAATTGATTAGCTTTTGTGCAAGAAACCTTAGGTTTATAGGTTTTCCAGAAAACAGAGCAAAATAGTTCCTGACATTACTTCTGAACTTCCTTTTCAATTTCTTGACACTTGAAGCATTTTATTACATTTTTGTACTATGATGAAACTAATACCTTTAAATCTAAGAAAAAAAAAATCTTTAAAAAAAAAAAAGCTCTAGAGTTGTAACTGAATTATTAAATAATAATGGAAATGTAAAACATGTACTCAATAATTAACAGCAACAAATTCTGGTAACATGTCAATACCTTATTAAAAAAAATATTGTTATCTAATATTTCATACAACAAAAATAAATCCTCATTGCATAGTACAAATAAGCAAGTTATTTAGTAATTTTAAATTTAGTTAATTAACGAATGAACTTTCACACTAAACCATAATCAATTTTTAATGAATTCAATTTAATGAATAGTTCAATATCCTCAAGTGTAAATTTTAAAGTACAACATGAATTAAACCTTATCGAATTAAGAGTTAAAATTATTAATCTTAGTAGTACTCCAGAGTCACCCAATGGACCATTATTCTTTCATAATCCTTCGGATCTTTATCTTCTTGCCTCATGGAATACAAAATCCATTCGGAATTCCGAGAATGTCTTTATTGTGCAGAAGTTATCAAGAGATGTATGAATAATGTATATATTCACAGATTGCTTTTTAATGCCCAAGATGGTGTAGATTACTTATACATATTTCAGATCTAAAAACGAAGAAAATCGACACTCGCGCTAGAATAGACATGGCCATAGAAATTGCATGCAATTTTCCATAAGGCCAAGGGGATGTATTTTAAAACCTACTAAATATTGTGAAATCTCATAAATTACTAATAATTTTTCAGTTTAAATACATGGTTCATGTTATTGTTTTATTCCGTTATTTTCTGGAATAGACCAGTAGTGCTTTAAGAGTAGAAGTTAAAATGTCGATTTTGATTGTAAAATCATTTATAAAATATTACTTAAATGTATTTTTTATATACTTTTATTAGTTATTGATAGTATTTTATGAATGAAATATGTATTACATCTTGTTAAATTTATGGAAAATATGTCTGCAACATTGAAGTAAACACTCATTACTATATTTAACTTATTCTTGTATATTCATTTAATTTAAATATTCTAAAAATGTATTTAATTATAAATCTATGAACTGAAGCGCACATATTTTCAAATTTATTGTTTATAGTTAGTGTTCAATGAATCAATGTTGTATAAGAAAAATATATTTAAGAAAAAATACATTATTATTTTTATATCTTTAACGAATCGTAATTATGATTCAATGCATACACTAATTATCTGACTAGATACAGAAATCTGTAAAAATAGTTTCATTTAGTTTGAAAATAATATAGTCCCTAAAGAGAAGAGATAAATTGATCAAAAGTAGCATAATTACAATGGTATCATAATAGTCTTTTAAAATTGAAAATAATTTTAGATATAGCAATATCCCACATCATAATAATACACCTGGAACCAAAATGCAATCTCAAAAAAATGTGTTAAAAATTCCTTTTGCTCTAGAAAACTCGCAGAATAAGAAAAGATCTCTTGAGTGCGTAACATTGAAGAAAAATCGTATGTGAAATATGTTTGAAATGAAAAATATTTCTCCAAGCTTTGTTGGTTCTAGCTACAGGCAATTGTAGCGCTTTCTAAGCAAAATTATGCGCATATGGAATCCTAAAATTTTATAAATAAGAGAAATAGTTTTGTATTTCTACATAAGAATTGGCAACTCAAGTTTTTTTCGCATGTGACTTTTTCTGTTCTTCAGCTGATATTAACATAGCTGATATAACAGCATACTACTATTTTGTCAAACTCCCAATTCTGAATTTTAAATCATCAAGTATCATATTGAAAATTATTTCAACATATATGTTTTTTTAGTTTGTTTAAAAATGATTTCTATTCACAGTGAACATCCCTTTTATAACTTCACTAATGTAAGGTTTTCTCCTTTAAATAACATATCTTTTTGCTACATTACATTTATATCCGAACATCTAATATTGTTTTTAATGATACTTGAAGAGAAAAAAATACTGTGCTAAATATTTTTTTGAAGACACTACAAGTATATTGTAGCATATATTACTTTAAATTTAAAAACTAAATTTTTCAGTAGATGTTCCACATTCGCTACTTTGTTCATACCTGCAGAACGATTTCCACGTATTAAAGCATATATTTTTCCTAATATCTGGAATACACTTAAATCAAGCCCCATAGGGTAAAAAAAGTTTATATATTAAAATATATACACTCAATTTAACTGCCCATTCACTAAAATATATTCTAGTGTGCATTTGAAGTTACATTAATGCACTATGTGAATCTAGAGAGTATATCGTATTATACACAATTTTTATTTACCTCATCCTTATATTTTTTATTTAAAGTACAATAATTTACATTTTAAAAATGCATCTCCCTCCTAAAGTAACGTACAATATAATGCTGTAACTTTGACCGAGAGATATGATTTTGGCTTTTTAGTTCATATTAGTAAATAATTTATTTAAAAATATGTTACAGAATTCTATTGCAAAACTGTATAAATAAGTTATCTATGTGTTTTGGTAAATTCATATGAGTAACACTTTGGAAACTTATTAAAATTTAAAAATAAGTATGTTATATACTAGGAAACTTCAAAAATAGTTTTATGACTCTCGAAATTTAAATACTTAAACAATTAAGTGAATTTACGAATTTCTAAACAAAAGGTGAACTAATTTTATAAACGTTAAAATTGCATGTTAAATGTAAAAATATAGGGATAAACTAAAACAGCTTTCCCAAATTGTGGGGTCACGATCCACTGGTGAGTTGCGTATTTTACAAAAGCCTTTTAAATCCCGTTTCTAAAAAGTGGGTCGTAATGTTTTAAAGCTTGGTAATCCCTATACTAAAATGTATAGCAACATAAAGTTAATGGCCTCACAATTCATAAAAGTTAGTTAAAACTTAAAACAAAGAGTATAATAACTTACTAGGCATTATAAAGATTAAACATATTGAAACAATTCCACATTGTCTGACAAAAATAAGCCCAAATGATAAGTGAGTGAATGGGGAAGCAGCTACTGGTGATCTTATACAGAATGGATAAAATTGAAATCTTTATCAATTTTCCTTATTAAATATTTAGTTTTAGTTCATTTGTATGGTATGGGAGTGAGGAGATGCACTTGACTAGACAAAGCAAAGGTACTGCTTGTTTTGGTTGTCTTACGAGTGTTTGTTAGACTTAAGTGGTAAATAGATTTATCTTAGGAAACATCAAACTTTCATGTAAAAGTTTGTTACAATTGTTAAAATATGCTTGGTAAAATGTTCTAGAAAAGTTCCTGTAAGCATCCAAAACAACAATTGGTTAGACACATGATAGTATAACACGTATTAAGAAATAGTAACACATGTACATTTGTTTAGGAAGCTCACCTTAACCGACAGATGGTAAGATGAATGGAAAAGTATGAGTACAATATTATTTCTTTAGTTAAGTTCAGAAGCTATTTTAACCGTAAGCTAAATGTACTTCAGAAACAATGAGAACTTTTATAAATCTAAAAATAACACCTTTATTCATTTCAAAAATCCATTACTTACATTTTTAGAGATCTCAGAGCAGTTTTAAAAATATTAATGTCAACATTGTTATTGAAAAGTTGAAGTAGAGTAATGGAATTACGAGCTATCTTTAGGAACCAAACAATATCATGCAAAATGATCCCTCGAGTTATCGACAACAATGATTATACATTTACCGTTTCTTTTCATTATTCTTCATGACAACAACAAATTTCGAAAGTTACTAACAAAATAATCTTTTTTTTATTTGGATCTTTTCATTCCCCTCTGGCTTCAAAAACTAATTTAAGTCGTCTCATTTTCCTCCGCTAGGCCCGAAAAACAGCAAATAAAAACGAAAAATATGGAAAGAGAGAAAATATTACTAACAATTGAGCCTACGCTTCAAAGAGTTTATTTGGAGTTGCAGGGAATGTTAAAACTCTTTATTGCTAAGATATCTCAAAGGAAATGCAACGCGTCGAGACAGTTTATTCCTTCCATTCATATTAATGAAGTGTAACCCCTCAAGAATGGATTCTCCCTGTCGCCCGTTATATGACGGTAACGTAAATTTACATTTATGCATGAAGAATGAGATGTATTTTTACTTTTCCAAAGCCGTCCTTTTAAAAATTATTCCTATTGTTGAGTCCCATTTGGAAATGGATAAAAAATATTTATGCAAATTATTTTCCACGTTGCATGTATCATTTAGACTCACATAGTAATAACGTGTTTTTTGATAATGAATAGTACGCTAGGGCAATCTTCGAAATGCATAGTATTATTGTAAATAAATTACTTGAATGAAAAAACTCTTCACTGAATGATGATAGTTTGTATTTGTTTGCAATGTAAAGCAAGTAGCTGAGATTTGGGAATTTAATTGGAATTAAAGAAGGTAAATATTTTTTAGAATAAAGATACATTCACCTTCTTTAATTCCAATTAACTATTTAATTGAAATATGTTTACACTTAAGTGTTTATTTTTCTTGGAATTTATTAGATGGAAAAACGAATTTAGAAACACTTAAATTTAATTCTGAAGGTTTTTCTTAATAAAGAACATTTTTTTAAAAAGTAACATAAATGCTTATCATTATTTAAATGATCAAGTGTTCTTTTTATTCTTTTTAATAATTTCTCCTAGTGGTAACAAGGTAATTTCGACAATAGTAACTTGAAAATGTTTTACTTACATTGGAATTTTATATTCAAGATTGATTTTTAGGAAATTATACATACACATAATAATATATCTTGTAGTTCTTAGGTTTTTGGGTGGAGAATTTTGAGTGCAAAGTTTTCAAATACAAATCATGTTTTGCTTTTCAAATCTTTCTTTTAGGTTAAAATTTCTTACAGGGCAGAGATGATTTTTTACTATGCAGATTGTCATAAAGATTGTCATGAGGTTAGCTTCTTCAATAATTGGAGATAAATTTTTAGTGTAAAATGAAAAAATAATGAAAAAAATTCAAACTAAAATATTGAATCATAAAATAGTAGTGTGATTACCATTGGTAATTTACTTTGTTACAGAATTGTAATTTTTACAACACTGTAAGAAAAAAGTTCTTTGCCAAAGTATTCTTGAAGTTAAATCTATAAATACCAATTATATTAACATTACATCCTTCAATCTAATGGAATTAGTAAGATTTTAAAATTAAGTGGGACGTGCATATCTTTGTATCAAGTTAATTCACTTTGTGCCTCTAGCAGTATTATGAAATATGATCTGATATAATCTGTTTTAGGCTTTCAAATAAATATAAAGGATTTTGCTTCAATTCCTACTCTTTTTAGATACAAATAACTCGTAATATTTAGATTATGTTAAATCTAGAAAATAAAACAATAAATTCGATTATAATATTTTTTCCCTCATCACGCAGCTCGTTTATAGTGGTGTAAGTTAAATTTTTAAATAGGTTCTATTTTGTTAATTTTATAGATAAAATGTTTTTTTATGTATTAATGTAATTTGATTTCACACACACTTAGGTAATTGAATTTTTTCCCTAAAGGTGTATTTAAATATTAAAAGACTATAGTATTCAAAACAAATTACTCTAAGAAAACCATGCTATCTTTTTGTGGTTCCATATCTTATTATTCCAGCCTCTTTATTTTTAAAAGAAATAAACATCTTAACAACATTTTTGTAATGTCCTATAGAGATAGGTTGTGTTAACTAATTTATTAGGGCTTCAGTTTAAATGTCGACCTTTAAGATAAATCAATTTCAAAGAGGTCAGGAGACGTTAAAAGGCAATAAATATAGGTGCAGTTTTAATCACATCAGCATCAGTTCAAAAGAATTCTTATCGATACAATAAATTCAAAAATCTTTTAATCTTCAAAAGCATTTATTTTAAAGTCAGATATTTTAATTCTCAACTCCTTAAAATAAAAGCGACTCTTTTACTTGCGTCTAATTATACAGTGTGCTTGAAATAGGAAGAGTTCATCCTAAAACTAATCATAATTGCTATTAAAATCCATTGCGTATATGCTAGATATTATTTTCATAGAATTACGAAATAGATAAATTGAAAAGATAAAAGGAAACAGGAAGAGGAATATTATGAAGAATTTTATAAAGAACAAGGTATCTCAAAAATAATTGGCTATGTTTGAAAATGTATCAACAAAAAACTAGAAGCAATATAATTATAGTATTTATTTCAATGTGTTTTGGCAAACAGAACATTTAGAATGAATCAAATTTTTTAAATTTAGAAACTAGGTTAGCAGACTTACTGTGCTGCAAGGTAAATACGATAATTTCAAAATATGTGTCATGTTTGAGTATTTTCATTACAAAATTCGAGAAATCTTGTACACAAATTTCAGTCGGAATGACGTCACATGCAATTGAGCTGTAATGCTCAAGTTCTGGAGTCATTTATAGATTGGTATCCTACAACTAGTATTTCAGGCACCAGATGTTATGGGAATTCTGTGACTGCAACTCAATAAACTTTCCAAACTTTGGCTGAGGAAAAATGTACTGCTTTATCAAGCAATATGTAACAAACGCTACATTCAATATCGCTTCATGTTTATTTAATACATCTGGCAAGTTAAAATTGGCATACCCATAGTTCGATTGTACTGTTATTGCTATTATTATGCATCATTATTTATATTCACAAAAAGTTTCTTAGTCAGTTTAAAGTTTATATTTTAGGCAATAGAAATTAATCAATTCTTAAGTTTGGCACTGTGTGGCTCTGTGTTTCATTTTCCTTTTAGAGCGGCAACATATCTCGAACTCGTGTGTATTTTAATATAAATAATAGTTTATAGCAAGTTTGAATGCCACAACACTGTATTTCTTAGTTGATAAAATAAATGGATAAAAAGATACTAATACTAAGTAAGTACAGAACTAAAAAAATAAAAAGAATGCTGGCTATATCTTGTATTCTAATTGATGAAATTAAAATAAGGACATTTGTAATTTGTGCTAGATTTTTAGTAATTACATATATATACATCTGTTATAAATAAAGGGTCATCTAGCCATTAAAACTAAACCATACTTTAAAAAAGTTCAAAGGTAACTCCATAAAATTTTCACGTTTAAGTAGCTTAATAAATGTGGTTAGCTTAAGTTTAAAAGCAAGTTTATTTGGGTGAACAAATTACAGAGCACCCGTTATAAGACTCACCAAGAACTAACCACTTACAGCTTATATATACATATAAAAAATGTTCCATAAACTTCCTAAAAATAACTAAAGTGGAAAGGAAGTTGAACTGAACGTACCAGAAGCCTTTGGAAGTAATAATGGAAGTAATCAATAAATAAACACAAATGTTATCGGCAAAGATCGTTTTCTACCACTTAGCCACACAGCCTTGGACTACTTCAGTTTCGCGGCAATATTTTGCCATATTTAGATTTAGAATCCAAAAACTATATCATTACTAAATTTAATAATTTTGCAATTAATGATTATTTATTTAAATGATTATAAGAAAGAGATAAATTAATATCAAAAAGAAAAATTGTTTTTTCTGCCATAAATTGTTAAATAATTAATAAATTTTAATATTTTTTTATTTCAAACAGTAGTTTGTTAAAAAGGTTTAACAAAAATAACATGCAACTTTTAGATTAAACTTTATTTTTAATAGTAGGCTACTAATTATCAAACCTATTTATAAATTTTTTCAATAGAAATATATATTTGATTTGCTTTCATTACGCATATCATATTCAGAAACCCAACAATTTTTTTCTTTCCATTTCAACGTTGGCTTTCAATATTTTATATTTTATCCAAAAAAAAAAAAAAAAAAAAGATTACATTTGAGAACTATATGCTAGATTACACTTAAATTGATAAAAATGTTACTGAGGAAAAAATTTTTCAATGCACAAATTTTAAGTATTTATTTTACCTCTCAAATCTCTGGAAACATAGGTGATAAACTTTATCTTTTTCTCATTAATAGATTGAGATTGTCTCAAACGAATATGAAAATGTGGTTTACAATTTGCAGTTTTTAAATTTTTAAGAGGTTTTTTTGCATCAAATTCGTTCCTTTATAAGTTCTATCCAGTGATCGATTCAAGATCAAAAGCAACACACGCACCTAGCTTGTAAAATGACTCCGTTTAAAAGTCTTTTGTTCCATGGAAAAAAATAACAATGCAACCAATTTGTACTCAAAACCATAATAAGATTACAAAAAATGTAGCTTGATATTTATGGATTTATGGACATTTAAAAAAACCCTCCAAAACACACATATTAGACAGTTATTTAATTCATTACATACACCAATAAAAAGATACCAAATGTCCATAACGACGGAATTAAATTTACATAAAATGCTTCATCCATGTCAGATAATATAGTGATTTCACAAGGTTTTAATCGTATATGATATTTCATTACGTAGAAAAATATATATAAAGTTTCAAAAAATAAATTTTATTAATTAAATATAAAATTTGAATTATTTTCTATCCTGGGTTAGTGAACCATATAAGAAATAAGCGTGATCTAATTAAAACGTCAAGTGTTTTATCAATTTCAGAAAAAATCAAAACGTAAAATTTTTTACATTTCTCAATTTTATTATCAATATACGTAATGTAATATACGTTTTTTTCCCCCTTTTTTTTCGTTACTTTCCTTCGTTAATTTTTTCCGGCCTTAATTGGACTGCGTGTGAAGGTGACACATATTGAACTTTATTATATGGGATATTAAAATTTACTTCTGATTGAGTACTAGTTATGTAATAGCATTTTTTAAACTTGACACAACAAATGTAACTAGTTACCGAGTAATTTTAGACTAATACCTGTAACATCCTGAAAAACACGTTCTTCTTTCCGCTGGATTCAGTCCGTTGTAATGATGGAGACCACAAAATTACGCTTCTCAATATTAAGAATTACCCTTATCTTATAAGTGGAGTGATTTTTAACGTAATGAAGTGAAATTATATATTTAGGGTAACAAGTATTCTCAATTGAATTAGGAGGATAAAATTAAATTCGTATGAAAGTTAAATTTCAATTTACTCAGTAAACAGACCCCAAGAAAACAATTTTCGAACTAGGTATATAAAAAATTGTGAACAATTTACTCGGATGCAAATCGAGTACAAAAGCCATCATTCATATTTTGATTTTTTAACACTGTATAATGATCGGTTAATGAACAGTTCATATGCAATTCACACACTATGTTATTATATTTTCAACGTATAATATTTGATCAGACGTAGAAAGAGTATACGTCACATTTCATCCAAAGGGCAGCGAACTTTTGTCAGCCTATTCAGTTGGGGACACAAAGAACTAATTACAGACCACATGTCAGGGAACAAATTGACAAATGACCGCTTGCAAGGAGAGATAGCATTGAATTCATTTGTTTGGACTAATAGTGGTTTAGATATATCCAATGCCCATTGTGGCTCACTGTATTACTAAGAAGCATGGTTCTTAGCTTTGATTAACATGTGTACTTTTATGAATTGAATACCTTTAAATATTGTTATGAATTTTCCTTAGAGGCAAGGATAGCACTGTTTTTGCTAGATAAAAACTATTATTTATTCTCCTTTCAAAGGGTCTCAAAATTTCTCCGAACTACAGTGCAATCACTCTCAAGCTTCAACACAAGCTTCAGTAAAAACAACTTCGAATACAGCGATAATTCAAACACGCTCCAATAAGTAAACAAAGCGCTCAGCTTCTTTCATAGAAATCCGAAGTCAAACTGATCGCCGATCTTAGCTGCAGTCTAATTTATAGGTGCGCGTGAAACTTTCTCGAAATATCCAGTTAACCAGTCAATTGATAGAAACGAAACATCTCGACATTTCCCGATTACTTTAGATGTTGCCACCTTTTTTTTTAACCTGTATTATCAGTGTTAACAAATAAAATAAGATAAAATAAAATCTAGCATAACTTTAAAATAAATACGTCAGTATTATATACAGAAAATTTGTAAAAGTATGGCCTTATTCTAGTCGTGAACTTATCTATAGTATAGGCATTTGGATATCTATGATGAAAAATGCTGTCTTGAAAAGAAAAAACATTGTAAAAATATCCTCACATATTACTTAAGCTGTCGTCTCCATAACTGCCCTATGAAAAACTCCATTCTTCGGTTACTCAGTAATTAAAAAGTAAATTAAATATTATAATTTTCTATGCAAGTGCAGACAAAAAAAAAATATATATATTTTGTTGTACTATTTTTTAATTAAATGTCACGCTTTGGTTTTTATTGGTTACGAATATTTAATTATAATTACGAATATAATTACGAATTATAATTAACTATAATATGAATATTTTATTGTAATTTTAATATAAAATATAAAAGTTTTGGTTTTATATGTATATGTGAAATATGTTTGGAAGCATTGTCTTGATTAAACTTTCAATCAAAATCACTGAAAAGTTTACCAAACGGAAATTGTAGTTCCCTAATATTTTTATATTAGTTTCTAATTAATTTTAATTCAATTAATAACTTATATTTTCCCCTTAAAATATGAAAAAGAAGATGCGACGATACCAAATAACATAAATACATAATATTTTTAACACTTTGGAATGGTATGATTTAAGTTTATTTTCTAACATTTGGCTGCAATAATTTCAACTATAAGGGACATTCAAATTCAATTTTGCGTTCATTGGAAATAATATTATCCATTTTTATCTCTAATACGTATTTTTTCGATGCCTTTCCATCAGGTTAATCCTATAGGAACAAGTATTATGACAGATTTCTAAGCAAACATTTTCAGATTAGAGAGCTCTTACATTAAGCATTATTATATGCTGTGTTTTTGGACACATATAATCCCAGATTATTACTTTTTGTCACACAATAGCGTTTTTTCCTCTTTTTTTTTTTTTTTTTTTTTTTACTTGACCAACCCTGTTGAGCATTAAGCCTGTATTTTGTCTTAAAATTTGTTTTTATATTTTTTTATATTAATATTCTTTAGTCGATAATTTCACTTCGGTGCGCTTGCTACTTCCTCATCAATCGTTTTCCCATAAAAAATATTGCATTTAAAAAGGACTTGGTATATTTTGATTTTATCGATTAATAGCCAAGAGTATAGTAATAAAGAAGCTCTATACTTTGAACACTTTAAGTCGAAACTGAAATTTTAAGCCTGATCACCATTGTCATGATGCAATCCTCAACGTTTTGTACTCAAATTATACTAAAGATCACGTCAACCATAATGTCATGTCAATGGTCTCCATACAGTTCTTATGGTAGGTTCATGGCCTTGTATAACTTTGGAATTCCATACCTATATAATGTTAACAATAATCACAAAAAAATCATGATTACTTAGAAATCAAATTAAATATATATATTAACCATTCTATATTTTTAGACATTGATTCGTTTTTTAAGACAACATCATTAAGGCATCACTTAAAACTATTTACAGCTAGAACGTACCCATCAGAGAGATAATCGTGGGCAAATCTTGAATTTGGCTCGGAATGCCTGTTTAATCTGTAGATATGTTGCTGCTGTTGCAGGCTATTCAATTGCTGCTGTTGTTGAAGATGATCGTGGACATGTTGAGGATGCTGATGAAAAAGTGAAGGTGAACGCTGATGACCCTGCTTGGATTCGCGGGCTTGCAGGCACATGCGTTGGACTACTAAATGGCGCTGATCGACGTCGAATGATTCTGCTGCAAATAAATTTGAAATTTAGTAAAAGTGCATGATCATGACAACTACTAAAGATTAGATTGGTTTATGAAGAGTATTTATTTAAGAAAATAAATGATTTCTCAAGATAGAAACGGATGGGTGATAAATATATGACTTAGTAAAATACACAAATTAGTATCTAATAAACCATACTTTTATTCAATTAATTTTTATTTTTTTTATTTTTAAATCTGATCACCATGCGATTCAAACTAAAAACTCGAACCAAGTTTATTGAAATCAAATAAAATTGTTTATCTAATCCAGGAACTCTTAGAGGTAACAATTGCTATAAAAAACAACCTAGGCATTATATCTGGCCCTTCAAATATAATGGTGAGTCATTGTTAGTTATGAAATTTCAAATAAAAGTCTTCAGTGACACTGAATGGTACTGAATACTTTCAAATATCTTGTAGCCAATCAGTCTTTGAAAAGCAGTGCATTAAAGTGAAAAGTTCAAAATAAAAACAATAAATGGGCCACACTACACTGTAAAACTAGATCAATTCCCAATGTTGGCTCCGAAAAAAAGAAGGGGAAAAAATGCAATGGTTCAGTTTATCTTTAAATTATCAATCATAGTCAGCCTTCATTTTCCTTTGTGAGCCCCATTTGCGACAAATCATTCACAAACATTATAGGGTTAGAAACGTACACTCCATTACCGAAGTTCGGGTTCAGAGTGAAATTCACCCGTAAAATATTATAATTTCGGAGTCGACAAGTTGGATTGATATTTAAAACATATAGCTTTGGAGGGTTACAGATATTAATATGAAAAATAATTACCAAATGAATATGATAATATTTTGATACGTATGCGACAAATTGTGAAAATATTACGAAAAAACACATTTCGACGTTTTCAACTTCATAGTGTTATAATCGTAAAACACAGACACATATAAAGCTGCTTATAAAATTCCAGAAGAATATGAAGTTCATTTTATGTATTAACAAATAATTTTTTGTAGTCACAGACTAAAAAAATTTAAAATTTGTAAAATTTTAGTAAAACTAAAATTATATTTCCCAGTAAAAGAAGGAAACTTAAATCTTAATTAATACTTTTCAAATTTTAGCATTTTGTTTAAAATAAAATATTTCATCTTGATTAAAACAATATATAAAACACTTGTCTGTTAGGCCTTGTCACGTTGCACTACTGTAAATTTTCTTTGCATTTTGTTCAAAGCTGTCAATATCACAATAAATAGCACATCTTTCAAGAAATTCTGAAAGTAATACTTCTTACTCTCTAGAAGACATTTTTTTGGTGTCATTCACTTTTTCGTTTAACAGAAAATCTATTGAAGTCTTCATTGGAAATCAATAGGGTACGAGACACATACGCTATAGAAATTCACAGAAAAATTCTTTGTGCAATTTTATAGAACAAATAACCTACTATATACTCAACGTAATTATCAATCAAAGAATAATCAAAAAAGTGTTTCAATATTTAAAAAAAATTACATTTATAAAATAATCCAATAAAAATAAATGCATTCACTATTTACTTTAAAAAATACGAATATATAAATTAAACTATCGGAATCTTTTTCAATCAATCCAAAAACAAAAATTTGCAATATCTGTATATAATGTATTTTTATTCCGCCAGCAAAATTTACTTTTCCTGTTCTATAATCCAATCACACAATGTAAATCTATTTATTAGAGAAGCTTGTCTTTCATTTTACTTATCGAAAAGATAAATAATAACAAATCTAACGCACGCTCATTACTATCCGTATAAACATATGCTTACCAACAAATTGGTGAAGCCCAGCTTCCGTAAATAACTGTTGATAATCATGGACTGCCGCTAAATAACTTGAGGGGTCCCGAAACTAAAAGAAAATGGTTGTTACTTTTCGTCACCCAGGCATTAGATTTTGCTAATACTTTTAGGTCTGAAGTACCAAAAAGCAAACGTCTTTATTTACCAAACAGATATATAGATTTTCCAAAAAAGTTCCTTTATTTAAATAAAATACCTCAAATACGTGCATTGGTGCTTCAGTCAATCAGTAAGTGAGAGCCCAAATATAAATCTAAGTAGGTTTATAAGGCTATGGATGGATATAACCTGGGTGAATGCATGACTATCTCATCTAACTAAACTTCAAAGCCAACATAAATGTAGGAACCCCTCAAGTTTGTTAAACATAAATTAGATAAAAAAAAATAATTTTAATTTAGATGTTTGCTTTTTGGCACTCTTGTCTTTATTCTTACCTGCTTATGTGGAAAAGGCACATCGTAAGTGTGTTCCGCTCTGTGTATTCCACTGGGCCTCTGTAAACTGTTCGTTTGGCCCGATGAAGACTCACTGTCAGCGGAATACATTGATATTCTCGTAGTAGCGTAAGGGGAAGGGTAGTATAGAGTTTCTCTTGGGGTTTCGTATACTTTCTTTCCCACTGACGCCATGGAAATAGTGTCACCTTTTTGCTCGCTTCTATGTTCTGAAAAGTTCAAAAGCAAGATTAAAGGGTGAGGTGGAAGTGGCATTTGGATAATTGTTCTCACCCAAGACACTTCAACTACTTTTTGGTGTTTATTAATTAATTTGTGAGGTTTTAATTTTGTGAAGTTTTAATTGTGTAGGTACTGGTGGTTGATGACTCAATTTTAAAAGTAAAGGGTCCGTTACACCCTACTGTCCTCAGCTTCGTTAAAGCCAGATGTTTTTGGGGAAGGAATTGTGTTAGGGATTTTTGTCGGTTCTAGGCTGCCTTAGAGCGGATGCAAGTCGGATATATTTCGATGCTAAATGTCGATCGGGATGTGTTTATGTGACGCAGATAAGAGAGGTGAATTTCGCAAAGAAACCAATAGTTGCCTGGCCGGGCAAAAGGGTTCAGCCCTTATTGCTTGTGGGGCGTAAGTTTTTTTCCAATGAAGGGCGCATGACCTAAAGCAAAGCAGATAGCGCACCAATGGTATTCTGACCAAGTTTTTAAAAGCTGGTGCAACTCTAAAAAATGACGAAACTTCAAGACCCTCTCTGCTCTAGCTACCTTGTCTGCCAACAAGTGAATGGGAGACGCAACGCTCTCGCTCTGACCGGCTAAATCTAAGGGTGGAGCCCTTGATATGTTCCTCGCATTCCAGCACGAACGGGTAAGTCCTTCTGGCATTCGTTCTCGCTAGCACAGTTAAATCCGAAAGAGTTTAATTCGTGTAAAATATGTTAAGTGTTAATTTAATATAATTTCGAGGACAGCTTTTTATGTAGAATAATTTGTTTTCGCGTAGTGAGAAATGGCAACGTTTACATTCTCAGTAAAGTTAAGTTTAGTGCGATCTTTATTTAAAATGTAAGAGTGTTTAATAAATAATAAATTTTCTAGTTGGATGTATTAGCTTAATTTGTATTGAAAACAGAGTTTGGGTCATAGTAAGTATTCGGGTTAGTATTGTTATGAGATGACAATTTCTTAAGTCTCTCTCAACCACAAGCACCGTGCCGTATTGTTATACTATGTATTATCTGAATCATTGTCTTGTCTTTAGTAATAATCTACAGTAATCAATAAAATAAATGATATTATTTAATGTCAATATGGAGTTTTTCTTAGGAATCGAATCATTATTGGGAGCGGGTTACCTGTTTCCTTTACAGATTAGGTTCTAGATGATGTCCGTGCTTTCTCAAGTTCAGGTAAACTATTATTGTATTAATGTTTCGGTTAGGTAGATAATTTAACTTCATCGAAGTGAACCTTGTTGATAACCCTTCCTTTTTATAAGAACCTTGCCCTAGCATGGTAGCATGTCCGTGAGACTTGGCGCATATTTGAAACAAAACACAATGCAAACATTAGAAAACGATCACGACCCAAGTATTTGTTTAGTCTAATCTAGTAATATTTTGGGCAGAGGGTACGAACGACCAGGCCTTACGACAAAGAGGTATAAGACGATAACAATTAAGGATGTACTTGTAAATAGTTAAGTAAATTAACCAGCATCCCTCATACAACTTTTCATATCACAATTGGATTGGAATGGTTTGTAACCCCAACAAGTACGACGATGCTTTTTTTTTCAACAAAAAAAAAATATTTTGAGTAAAAAAATTTAAAGGTAATTTTTTTGCATTTATGTAACATTAATATATAAATTATGCATTTAACATAATATTTGTTTAATAGTTCCGAAAATAGAGACTAAGTTAGATCGCATGTTGAATTCTTTTTATTCATCTATTATGAAATTTTACCTCAAAATATCTGCATTTTCTTTAACATATCTAATAGCAATAACAAGTTTGATGGATGATAAAAGGGGAAGATTTTTTGTTCTACCTATGGTATGGTTTGACTGTTGTCCTGAAAATATGCAAATTTGTTCAAAATTACAAATTGTTTTTTCGCTGAGTTTTTAATTTTCATCAAGTGGTTTACATAAACATACTGATTTATTATGGACCTGATAAATGCTAACTGGTACACTTTTGTTGCTACCATACACACCATCAACCTACATAGTGCATTAGATAAGGTCATAGATTGGCTTCAAGCTTGTTAATTGGAATTCCTCTACACAATTATTTTTCCTTCTCATGTAAATAAATTAATATTGGTTTCATGTTCTTTTAAAAGTCGAAAGTTTGCTCCTTGAACCTAATATTAAATTTTATAGCAAACACTTTTTCTCCTTAAAATAGTTTTGATTATCTTGCAAAGAGAACTCTTAATCAAATGCAAAATTTAAGAACACTAATTGGCGTTTCTGTGATAATTATCATCATTAACTAATTCAAGTTCCCATTTTTCTAGTACTACTCCTTCATTATTTTGACGTTCAGCATCATCCTACGAGGTTCAGTATTTTGACGGACGACATTTTGAGAAAGATTCTTTCTGTTGACATTAATTTAAAACCTTCATTTCTCTATAAAGTCAGAACCAGAAATGGAAATGACTCTTATGCGTAACGACACAGCTGCAAAAAAAAATTATGGGTAAGATTACATTACTAAAAGAATTAAGGTACGATTTTTCTCACTGCTATTCATCATTCAATTGCAATGAATATTTCATTTTCCCACGAAGATAATACTTGAATGGGACGTAATCATAAACAACCTCCCTTTCATTTATAATATTTTTCAATAACCAAATGATTCTTCACTTGTAAATTGAATAGACTTTGATGTATAAAATTAACTTCGTGATTTTTTACTCACTTTCAGCAGTGCCATCTATTGAACATGAAATAAACACTAAAATATTATTATTTACTTTTAAATAGGTTTTAATTTCTACTAAACTAGTTTTAAATTTAATGTCATAAACCTGTGAAATAAATATACTTGCAAATATTTTAAATTTATTAAAAATAAAAATGGTTTTTAAACTAATTTATTGAGTCCAGTATTTATTCTATGGTATTCCTAAATTATGCTTATTTTGAGTTTGGATTCCCAATGTAAATTTGAATGTCTATCAAAAAGATTATGTATCGTAATGTATTAAATGAACAATGTATTAAATGAACAATGTATTTTTGAATAACTAATGATCTAATAAAATTTAAACGAAACTAAACATTTTTGAAAACTCATCAAGAAATATTTAAGATTTACTCTGAAGCTTAGAAGTTGAGATATAATGCAAAAAAACAAAGGATAATGTCAGTAAACATGCAACCTCTAAAAGCATTGCATTTTTCTAGTTTCCTATTTAAATCCTCACAACCGAGAAAGCAAACCAGGCTTTTTACTACACACATTTCAATCCCCATTCATATTTATACTATGCACGCTTGTTTGTTTATGAGGGGGGAAACACAGAAAGCAATCTTACAAAAACCATTACTGTTTTTATTTATTTTTCCTCGTTTTAAACAGCAGTGTAAGAAAAATAAATGTAATGTAATGTTTTGTACGACTTTCAATTTTACCTGAAGCGTGTAACGGGAATATCAAAATAACTTTTTTCATTTCGGTTTATTTATACACAGTATCATGAAAATAAACAATTTTCTCTTAGTTCATGAATTCATTGTTCTGCTGACAAAAGGAATTCCTTAAAAAGTAACAAAGTTGGTAAACAGAAAGATATGTTGAATTTCGACTCCACTACAGTGGTTCAAAACCGACTTTTAATCTATTATTAAGGGGACTTGGTACCATCTATACCGATAATGTTAATTTGGCATTTTTCATTAACTTTTTTTCAGAAAGTATTTGTCATAGAAGTCTAATTTTTTCAGTGCATTTAGCAGACACTTGTTATTCTACTGGAGTTAGTTTTGATTGTGATTCATTTCCTTTTTTTTTTTTTTTTTTTTTAATGAATTTTCGTGAAAGTCATTCAAATTTGTTAAAAATCACAAGTTTTTTTTAGCTAAAAAAGCCAAAACAAAAACTATTTTTAAAATAACAACAAAATCTCACTTCAATATATACAGATCCATAAAAGCAAAATGTGGTAAAAATTTCAGGAAGATGGTTTGCGCCTTTCCTGAGAAAAAGGTACATGAATAATGAAAAATGTAGTTTTGAGAAAAAAGCATTTTTAAGAAAACTTCACTTGCACTAATAGTTACCGATTTTGTCTTCAAAAAGTTTTTAAAAATACTTCTAGTTTAGGTATTATTACAAATGAGATATCCTTTTAAAGGGAAGAATTTAATTTTTGACAATAATATACTCAAAATCGATTATTTATAAATGTTTGTGTACCAACTCCCTTTAAGAATTATCCGATGACTAACTGCGTGAATCTGTGTTGATGTAACCTGATATCGAGAAGAAGCTAACTTTTATGTATTTTAGACTCTACACTAATTCACTACCAATTCCCTACACTAATGCAGTAAGAATTTTATACAAAGGCTCTGTGCATCATTCTCAGTCAAAACCAGAAACGCTTCACACACATGTGTTATATCAAATAAAAGGCCTAGTTAAAATGAGTTACATAAGTTACGGAAATGGCAACTAGAAACCAGTTTACAATTTGTTAAGCAAAAATGAAACTACTACAGATGAGTTAGATGCCAGTTTAGTTTGAAGGTCTGGATAAAATTCGTAGGATTTCATAAAATACATCTGGAAATGTTTCAAAGTAGCCTATTGCTCCCATAGTAATTGTAAAAGAAGCATGGTGGCATGGTTGCAAATGCAGTTTTGAAACTATTACTGGGTAATTTAATGATACATTTTTTTGGCTGAATTGAACGTTAGTATTATTTTTTTCATAAAAGTACTCCAAATAAGCATGTTTTTGTAATCATTTGTGTCGCCATTCTTAAGACAGTGAGATTTCAGAGATAACATTCCTCCAAATGTTTGTTACTTGATATTTGGTAATAATGTACATAAAAAAAAAGTATTAAAAAAAAACTTTTTAGTGATAGTGTTATCAAAGTCCAACGCATATTTTAGACCTGAAATGAAGTCCTGAAATTTATTCTCTATTCTAAAACTGGTGTCATAATTTTTTTATTTATTTATTTATTTATTTATTTATTTATTTATTTATTTATTTATTTATTTATTTATTTATTTATTTATTTATTTATTTATTTATTTATTTATTTATTTATTTATTTATTTATTTATTTATTTATTTATTTATTTATTTATTTATTTATTTATTTATTTATTCATTTATTCATTTATTTATTCATTTATTTATTCGTTTATTTATTCATTTATTTGTTCATTCATTTGTTCATTCATTCGTTCATTCATTCATTCATTCATCCATCCATCCATCCATCCATTCATTCATTCATTCATTCATTCATTCATTCATTTATTTATTTATTTATTTATTTATTTATTTATTTATTTATTTATTTATTTATTTATTTATTTATTTATTTATTTATTTATTTATTTATTTATTTATTTATTTATTTATTTATTTATTTATTTATTTATTTATTTATTTATTTATTTATTTATTTATTTATTTATTTATTTCTATTTCCTGTAGTTGACTTTTAAAAGATTGTGTTCGTAATGTTAAAATCATCAATGAAAGTGTGGTTTTAAATATATTCCGTAAAAGGTAACTTTGTTAAAAAAATATTCATCGCAAGTAAATATTACTCTACTTATATTGAGATTTATATACATTTTTAGTGATCAGTATAGATAATAGCTAGACTTTAATCTTATTCAGCAGGTCTCACGAAGCTAAAATAATAATAACTATCAGTTAGCTCATGATACATTTATCTTCCTACTTTGTTCAAGTATATAACTTGACAGGAAAAAAAGGTAGTATTAACAATATTTATCTGTTATTATCTGCTTAATTTCTTTCTTGGAGAACTTCTCGGTAATCTTATATATATCTAGACTCGCACATAAAAATTATTTCCTTAGTGCTGATCTCAGAATATTTTCAAAAATAAATTAAATAAAAACGTAATCATGCTGCCAATGATGTTTTCTACTTAGATATACTAATGATGAGTGTAGCACATTTTAAACATAATCAATCACACGTTTAAATTGACAAATATTGTACGATAGAAGTTAACACTGTAATATCAATAATAATAACAAATATTAAAAATTAAACATTTAGTTTTTGAATATTAACTAATATTGATCGAGTATGAAAATTATTTTATTTGAAAATTTATACAATTTATTATATGAATAGTTCCTTTTTTGTGAAGAAGGCATTTATATGTTATTTAATATAAAATTATTTTTCGACCATTTTGAAATGCAAATTATTAAATTAGTTTCGTAGGAATATACTCTCTGCTTGTGGGATTTAATTTCGAATATAATATATTCATGGTGGTCATTAAGCTCATTGGCTGATATACGAAATGGCCCACGAAAGTGAAAGAAATTGTATAAATAGGTCAATATAACCGTTAGAGATAAAGGAATTTATAAATGCACCTCTCTCAACTACAGTCAAAATATTAACAAAATTTAAAGTTACACAATTACTTTCTAACTTTATTAAGGGGACTTGGTATCCCTTGTTTTCACAAAAAAGTAATAAAAATATACATATATATATATATATTTTTTTTTTTTTTTGCGCGCGTTTTTATAATCTTTGAAACCTTCTCCTTATTTTGACAAGTTTTTGAATCGATCCGATAGCTACAATTGTAGAAACTACAATTGTAGCTCCTTCGATGTTTCGAACTCATCTTTCTCAGTTCGTGATTTTTAAAATTCCCACTTTACTCAAAATCCCAAAACTTCAGTAAATATGAATGAAATGACGTGATTTTTTTTGTTATTCTTAATATCTATTTTACAAAAATAGGCATGAATTATTAAATAAAATAAAACTAATTTTTTTTTAATTTAAATTTTTGAAAATACCCGTTTTTTACGCTTTTTTTACATATAGGTACAGTAATCATCGTCTTCCTTGAAAACTATTTTACTTATTCCAAATCCGATGCCTAAAAAGTTAGAGTATATTACCTAGTACATATTTTTAAAAAAATCAGGAAAGAATATTGAAAAATGAAAAAGGTGATAGAATTTGAAATGTAATGGTTTTTTTTTCTTTTGAAAATTAGAGCTCTATGTGAACTTTTTTTATCAATAAAATTTCCTGTTTACTTAGAAATACTTAAAATATATAAAACGTATAATTTTAAAGGCTTAAATAAAAAAAATTAAAAAAAACAACATTTGAAGGATACATAGTCAATTATCAGAACAATAAAAAAATTATAAAATGCTTTAGAATTGCATATGATAATATCAAGAACGCTACTCAAAACACAGATAACGACAGAAAAGCACTCTTTTATGAAACTTGCATTAAAAAATAGTACCTGCTGTTAAATAGTAGAAACATCAATTCAACAATGCATAAATCACATGATGCTTAAAATACTGTGTTTCTATTCGAATTTATTGAAATTTTGTTGCTGTAAATGTAACCATGATGTCTTGATTTTCATTCTTACCCTCAACTGTTAATTCATATCTTAAAACACATATGTCTCAAAATATATTCATATTCACTGACCCTTGCAGTCTCCGGTAACTTTACAACCTTCCTGTATAACTGTATTCTATTTAAATTTTTATTCCCTATTAAGGAATGTATTTATTGTTTTGTATCCGTATACTCTTTAATTCACTGTATGCATTCATTTGCAATTTTCATCAGTCGTAAAAAATCACAAAAATTCTTATTTTCTCGGTATTAGTGCAAGTGTCGCTTTTGTGGTAAAGAAATTCGGTATTATGCCATTTGACACAGTGGTGAATTCCTAACTATCAAGGAAACTTGTAAAGCAACATTTATGGAATCTATTGTGAACGATATTACAGAGGGTTTTACCTTGATTGTGTGAAGGAGCAGCGTAATCTGGATTTCGGTTCTTTTTTAGGCACACTATGAGTATAACGAGGGTGATGACAAGGAGAACAACAATGGCACAGACAATGGGAACGAGTACGGAAAGATTTCTGTAGAATGTCGGACCCTCCTCTCTCTCCGCTACGATGGGTGTAATGGTTCCTATAAGAGTAAATAAAATGTACAACATTTTATTATAGGTATTATAGGAAATCTGAGTACAATGATGGTGCATGAATAGAAGAATGGTAAAATGAAGCAGTTGTTGTGAAATGGATTGTTATTTTATTATGTTGATTGTAAAAATAACAAGCGAATACTATATAATCAGAATGATACGAAGATCAAAATTGTTCAATATTAAAGGAAATTATTTGAGAACTGTGGCACCAAGGGAAGCTTATTAATGTTTTACCTCTATTCTAGTTAGTTGATTATTGCTATCTAACACTTGCAGACAAGCATTATTTGACTGCATTAGTAAAGAATAATATTTATTATCATGAGAACTGTCTCTTGCACTCTTGTCATAACTAAAAGGAGAACCTCTTCAAACCATGTTCTCGCAGTAATTTTACTTTATGTTTTGGGTAAACATCAAGCCACTTGTCACTTAGATTCTGTAAGAAAACGTATCAACCCTTTTCCAGCAACTCATTATGAATTTTTATTTAAATGTATGATTGTCAGCTAAATAGAAGAATTCCGTTACTTTTTGATTTTCCCAGTACACAAAATACCAAATGGGATTACGAGAGACCTACGATTTCCTCTAAAGGTCTCTGACATGTTGATCGTCACTAGGAAACTTTTTGAGTAAGCTACTAGTACCAATAGATTAGCTCATAATTTTAGTAGATAGTTCTGTAACACATTCGTCACGTTGTTAAGGGCGGGGTAAGGGTTTTCACTTTCGAAAAATCGATTATTTTTTTTTTGTTTTATCTTATTGTTTAACATTTCAAGAATATGTCCTCAAAATTTTAATCCGATCTAAGCAATATTCTTGAAGTTATTGTTTAATTAGTCTCGGGGCCTTGCATCTTATGTAGCTGCATGCACATTCAATGAAGGTGCTGGTGCTCTTCTAACTTTTCTGTCTGATATGGACGTCAGTGTCGGCCCAAGCGCTCACGAGTATGCATCATCTACGGACAGCAATCGCATTGATAGGGCCGAGTTCCAAGCTGTGCAGCAGAGCAAAGAAGCCAGAATAAAACGAAGACTTGAAAAAAAACAGGCTGAAGACATCGACAATGCTGAAGGATGTGTGCTGTATGGAGCTGGAATTGATGATTCTGTGTAAGTTTAAAAAAAATATTTTTTTCTTCACTTTTTTGCTTCATAAACTTTAAACGCGTTTTTCTCAAAACTACTTTTTCAAAGTCCGTGTTCACTGCCATTTGAAAACTACTCGACCGATTCATTTCAAACTTTGTACACATTTTCTTCATATAAAATACCTCCCCCCTACGTATAGTAAAAAAAAAAAAAAAATTAACATTAAGGGTGTTTCCCACCCACAAAATGGCGGAAATTTTAGTCGAAAATAACGGTTCACACTTTAGATGGCCGCCAAAAATTTTTAAATTAAAAAAAAATAATCAGAGAACGTTGGGGGGAAGATTTGTTTATAATTTAACTAAATTTTTATGGATTTTTATTTTCAGATAATTTCCGGCCGAGTTACAGTGAACACCGCAAATTGTTTTTTTTTCCAAGACGTCCTGGGGGAAACTCTTTCACGGGCTAATGGTTTAATATTTTTGCATGAAAAATTTACAGAACATAGCCAAAACTATGCTCAATAATGTATAGAAGGTTTGAATAAAATTGCTCAATCGATATTTGAGATAAAAAATCACAAAAAAAGTGTTATTTTTTACGCTGAAACCTTTACCCCTCCCTTAAAAGCGTAAGCATAAATTTAATGCTCATTCTGTCAGCATGCATATATGAGCAAGAGTAGGAAAAACAATTCAACAAATTTGAAAAATTACCTGATGTTAGGCTCAAGCCGTGATATAGAAAGCGTAACTAAAACTATAATCTTTCCTGAAGTCTCTATTTACAGTTTGTGAAATCTCTTATACAGCCAAAAAATAGAGTCATTTGCAGAAAATGAAACACAAAACAAAATAACAAAAAACCGCTCGTTTTGTCAACATAAATCTGTTTATGTTTTACATTTAATGAATTACTATAGAGCTGCATGATCTAACAATTCTTGATTAAAATTTAGGCAAAATACATACTAATCTCTACAGATTCAGTATAAACGCAAATAAGATTGTGTTGATAGTTCTTGCTCAAAGAAATAAATTTTTGCTCAAAAAAAAAAAAAAAAAAAAAAAAACCGCTCATTGACCGAAACGGAAAATTATCACAACGCGTTGTGATTTGCACAAAATACAATATATAGACAACGGCACGTTGCAGTTAGTGTTTCTTTCACCCAATAAGCGCTTTGATTTTACTCACTAAAGAAAACAGAACAATTACTACAATGCATTGTCGTGTTTTTTGCTCTTAAAGCATTTTCGATCTTTATGCATATTATATATAATGCAATCCAGATATTTGAATATCTTCTTCTAGTTGTTTAAATAGTTTCGAGGTCATTTATCATTGATCACCTGTAAATATAAAAGTATATACCTCCTGTTACTGTAAGCGTGGCGAATATATATTCAGCCTCAGTGGCCCCAGCTTCGTTGTGGGCGGACATAAGCAAGTTGTACCAATTGGCGGGATCCAGCCCTGGTATGACAAACTCCTCGTGTCTGGGATCGAGATTGCTGGAAACCAAGACCCATTCTCTGTCACCTTTTGATTTGTACTGAACAACAAAGAACGAGATGGGGCAACCTCCAGTTTTCCAGGCGTTCAGGTTCAGGATAACGAAAGAAGTGTTAATGCTCAGAAGAGATGTTTTCTCAGGAGCAATAGGAGCTGAAATATAAAAAAAAAATTAAAACTTCCAGAGTAGATGCAGATTTTGTTTATTTAGGCGCTTGAAAATTATTGTGTTACTTTCAATTACTTTATCATAAATAATCTTTATTGCACTTGTATGTATGTTTGAATATAAAACCTAACCATCGAAAAATAAATAAGTAATAATGTACTGAATACTGTGGTATGATAGGAGTATGTAACACATTTTTCAAATAATAATGTTTGTCAATGTTAATCAATGTCGTTATTTTTATGCTATTAAAAATATTGAATTTCCTTAATTATTCATATTTATTAAATCTTTCAAAATATTTGAAAAAATTCCAAAATATGAGAAGTTTTAAAAAGTTGATGAAGATGAAATTCTAAATTTTGTTTATTTTTATTTATAAAAGACGTGCGAAATGTGAATGTGTGCGAAAAGTTATTTCATATTCCTTATTTAAATTGTTGAACTACATTTAATTCAATGATTTAAACTGCACTAGGAATTTAAATAAAAACTCAATTGATAAATTTATACTTCAAGCAAGTTTCTAACAAGGGACTGATTCCCTGACTATTTAGTTTTTATAAAAAGTTATTCTTTGAAGTATTAAATACTTTTCTTGTTGTTCAGTAAGGAGTTCTTTTAGGAAAGAAAATGGACTGTTGTAAGTTTCCATTATATGCTAATAAAATGAGGTTATTTAATATATCAAAACAGCCTCGACAAATTTCAAACATGGGGATGTTTATTTATACCAATGAAGAATATTTTATAAGATTTAAAATGAGTATTACTTCCCTTAGAATACTAATGTGTTCTTTCAAAATAGTTTGTACATCAAAGATACTTGCACATAGAATTTTATTTGTAAATAAAACAATACTAACTACTCTTCATTCTATCTGTAGGAATATGAGCGTTTCAAATCAGTATGCTATTCATTAAAATCGCTATTTCAAAAGTCTACATCATTTATTGAAATCATATCTAAAGAGTGGTAAATATGTCTACATTTAAAATTACAGCCTTCTATTTTTATCTGTCAAGCAACCGCAATATATTTCTGCAAGATTCATTATAAATTTTAATAACTTTCACATACTTCAAGTATTAGTTCCTTTCAAGCAAGTCAGTTTTATTCATAAATTTTACTCTCAAGTTCTCTATATTTCCATTTAGATTAATTTAAGAAGAGTATTGATTTCAATGATGTGCATCAGTATGTCTGGACTTCTTAACTATTTGATTCCTAGAGGGAAACGGAATTTCATAAATATTTAACTACATATATATTGAGTTAGGGTTTTGAAAGCAGTACTTTAAAATCTTATTGGAAATAAGTAATTTTGAATATAAAAGTAAATTGTAATGTTAAAAAACAGTAAAACTTATAAAAAATCCTTTGCTGAACATGGAGGGATTTTTTTTTCTTCTTTTTTTCCCCCAAAAGTAATGGTGATGCAATTGAGAGTGTGTCATAAAATATTCATTAAATAAATAATTATATGAATAAGAGAAATGTAAGTTTAAATTTCCAAAAAATAGAAACTTGTACGAAGGTATGATCTGATATAACTGAACGTTGTTTAGTGAGTTAAAATTCAGCATTACTTGAGTTTCAGCATTGGTTTTTAAATTAACAACCAATGCTCAGTCTTAACTTCCCTTCTATACTTGACTTTTAACTTTAAAAAAATAGCTCGTAAATTCAGATTAAAAACTAAAGCATTATCGAAAAAGAAAGAAACTAATTTTTGATTTACTTAAACGTTGTCTATGAAGCTACACATGACGTAAATATGCGAATAATTTTGTTAACACGGTGTTTTTTTTTACTTTCTATTTTTATCTTCCCATCTTTGAACAGAAAATGAAATGTTTCGAGATGTATTAAATTGATTACTATTCTATAGTATGAATATTATACTAATATCTGGACTACGTTACTGGCAACTCATGAAGACTTGTAACAAATCACTACATCCTAACTTGTATTTAAAGGTGTGCTTTGATGCAATATCCTCATTCTTAAAATTGTGGTAAAATTATCGTATTTTTTTTATATTCAAAAATTTCACAAGTAGTTTTATTAAATATATAAAATAGCTTTTTTGTCAGATAGCATAAAAATACTAAGACTGGCAAATCTGGCAACTTTGGTTTTGAGATTTTAGACAGATTCGATGGCGATTTGAATACTATAGTTCGCAAAAACAGGATAGCATAATAATTTATAATTTATTGATTTCCACTATCAAGTCACAAAGCTTTCACTGACTGAAGGTTTTTAGTTCTTATGAACTTTAAGTAGCAATCCGCAGCCGTATCAAGCTCAGGACTTGGCGAGCAATAGTGAACAGAGGGTGGAGCGTATAAGTTTAGCAAAATATTAATATAATTATTTAAGCGTTGAGAGCTAGAACGGACAATCCCGCAATTTCGTTTTAAATGTCATCCCTCCCCTTTATATTAAAACCATTTATGCCAGAACGGACCAAATGTGGTTTTTCTAATGGCTAACTTATTTGATTAATATCCCAGTTTATTATCCACAATATGGTTATCTAATGGCCAACTTAGTTGGCTATTAGATATACCACATTAAGCCCGTTCCGGTATCGATGCTTTTGAAAAAATGGGGTATAAACAGCAGTGGGGGCAGCTAGTGTTCATGTATCTAGCTTAGCTGAAGAGTGACGACATATAAACCGAAAATTGTCAAAATAGGGTTGCCTGGACAAAACTGCAACCCTTCTTCAGTTCATTCTTGACGGTTTCTTGCTTTAGTTTATTCTCTCCTCGAATGGAGAAAAACCACGAACGATTGCAAGTTGGATTATTTCATGATCGCTTCACTTTTCAAATACAATTGATTGTAAATGACCTTTTTTGCGTATACTGTAACACACATTTTCTGTATATAGTTGTAAATAGTGACGTATTACTTTAAAATTCTATTGTATATTATTTTATCTTATTTTATTTATTAAAAGTGATAATACAGGTTAGAAAAAAGGTGGCAACACCTAAAGCAATAGGGAAATGTCGAGATGTTTCTTTTATTTGATGAGTTGGCTGGATGTTTCGATAATTTTCTCAAGCGCCTTTATAAAATAGACAGCAGCTAAAATTGGCAGACAGTTTGACTTCGGAACTCTTTGAAAGCTGAACGCTTTGAGTGTGCCTGACCTATATTATCGTGAATTCGGAATTGTTTTTATTGAAGCTTGATAGTGATTGAACTGTTCTTCGAATAACTTTTGTGAGCTCTTGAAGAGAATATACATATTTGTATCTAGTAAAAACTGCGCCATCTTGCCTCTGTGGAAAATTCACAACTATACAATCTGCTAACACTTAAAAAATTTATTAATTTTCTTAGAAAGTTACCAAGTACATTGAATTAAAAAAAAATGGAGAGGGTGAAAAATGTCGGTATGTCTTGTATTTACTGCTGTCTTTCTACATTACAAGAATTCCAATGTTATTATTTAATTTCATTAGTTTGCGTTTTAATCTTCTAATCAAGCCATTTTACAAAAAATAGGATGCCTTTACAAGTATTAGATTTATGTACAATACTAAAAGGAAAGAAGTAAAAGAGTTATAAAAAGAACCACTAGCAACTCGTAACTTTTCTGTAAAAAATTTACTTTTTACACTGTTCTAACAAAGATTAACGAAATAAATTTTTTATGCAACAAAACTAGTTGTGCATTTTTTGTTTTTAAACATTTGTTGCACAACTTTTTTTGTTTGTCAAATAGACCAGCAATGCTTTAAAGTGTTTTCAAGTTTCTTTAAGAATTTATAACAAAAGCGTAATGCCATTTGTTTCACAATTAAATTTAATGGAACATTATTAAACATCTTTTAATAAAACATGCTGAAATTGATGGTGAACCAAAATTGTATTAAAAACTATTACAGAGCATTTAGATTAGAAGCAGAGCATAATGCTATTGTTAGTATTAAACAAAAATTGTTGTGTGTTGTACTTTGTTCCACTTTTTTACAAGATTGAATTAATAATGTTGTACAAAAATTATCTACAACGTTGTGCATGATTTCAATACCCATGTTTTAGCACCTAATGCAACTAACAGTGCCTAAATATATTGAAAAATTGAATATAATTATTATCTAAAATTATCCATATTTTACAATTGGATGTAAAATATCCTATATAAATTGTGAGCTCAAAATTAAATTACTGGCATAAGGTTTTAAATTGCACTAGTTACAAAAAATAATAAACACATATTATAAAATTGAGATGTATTTAAATACGAGATTTTTCCATACAACTGAGTTAAATAGGACAAAGTAATGACTAATATAAAATCCAACAAATAATTATGATACTGTATGTTCAAATATTTTATTAATTTGAAATAGGCCAACATAAATTTGTGTCTCATGTTCTGTTTTACGATACAAAAATATATATTTATTTCCTTTTACGAAACGAACATTTGTATATATATACATCTCCGCCAAAAGATGAAAAATCACACCAAATGTTAGCCAAATGCGAATTTGCATAACAAACACTCAATTATTTTAGGATAAAAGCTTTTTTTTTTTTTTTTTTTTGAATAATTACTTTTAAATATAGCCAAGTTTTAAGCTTTCTTTTTAGGTAAAAATTAAAGACTTAAAAAGAATAAAACGAGATCTTCAAACAGACAGAATTGTCTTACATTGCGTAAAACCGCCGCACTTTTATTTATACGAACGCTTTACTCACAAATAATGATTACAAAATCTTCTTTATACATTTTACTTCAAATATGCTAGAATAAAATTATTGCAAATATCTCAGTTTTTAAGGATTATAGAAGAATCCACGAATCACTTCTGCTTCCCAGTGTTAACTCTATGCGGAAAGGAACCGGAACAGCCCCAGGTGGTCAATTTTTGGTTTCAGCCAATCTCTAGTTGCTTCACGTATGTCGTCACTCTCAAGCTTCGCTTGATACTGCAATCCTATACTAAACTCCAACTTAAGTTAATATCTTGGATGATAGATCTTCACCGTGCACATAGGCTATTCATCCATTTTGGCGGCTTGAAGGCACGCTGGGAAGCTCAGTTCAGCAACAGAGAACAAAAGGCTATAAGGTTTGGCGAGCATTATGCCTTCACGCCGCCAAAATGAGCTAGTCATTGCCTACAGGAGGGCTAACACGGTTGGAGCGGTTCGTGGTAATAAAGTAACATACATTTTTGCAATTAAAAAAGTATAGTTGTTATTAAAAATTTCTTTTATATTTTATCTTAAGAATTCTCCCAAAGGCACTTATTTAAAGCATAGCATTAGCATAGAAAATTGCTTTATTGGTTGTTTTTGTGCGTTGTTGATACTTAGCGGAATAGAACACTGCCGCATGTGTTCCTTGATTCAGCCATTTCAAAATTCCTGCATTCTCTTTAAATATTATACACGACTTCATATTTAAATAAATAATTAACAATTCCAATTACGAAATCATTTGATTAGGATCACTTGATACCACTGATTAGGATAAACTCATTTTAAAAACATTTGCATTTCGATATATATTATCATATGAAATATGCTGTCAACAAAACTAAATTTTTTTATAAAAAAATATCGGCATTTATACTATAAATGTTAATGATACTAGTACGATTTCCGTGACATTTAGCATATCAGCTTTGAAAAAATACAGTTTTAAGCTATACATTTTTTAAAACGCATTAGAATCATAGACCATTTGCGATTCTCATCAGAAACACAACTCTAATCAGACTTTACAAGCTTTCAATTTTGAAACCTATTTAAAAAATTGTCTTTCAATTAAAGTTTCGTTTCTCAAACCATAACTTACTTCCCTATCTAAATACACAGTATTTCACTAAGCCGCAACTCCCTGAAACGACATTTAAATATAAAATCCGACATTCAAACAAACTTGGTAAATGCAATCTACCTTGAGGCAAATTTAATCTAATGAATCTTAGTTGCACATGAATAAGATCTTTTCTAAAATTAAAAGTGATTAAGTTATATTCACTGGTCAAAATTTCTCTGGAATAGAAGACCCCCAAAAAAACACTTTTGAAAAGTAGAAGAACCACCAACCTCAAAAACACAAAAAACTTTCTTACAATAAAAAAAATCATAAACATGATGAAAATTTTCAGCTACAAACACAGTGATATAAAAAAATGGCCAACCTCTGATTAGAACTCTCGGTTGTGACTCGCTTACGAATGTATGCTTACTTAATTTATTTTTAACATTTAAGTTCCGCTCCCATAAAAATTTACGCTGCTTGAGGTTGGCGCCCGTCATAGGAATATTAACAATGCTTGCGTTTAAACTAATTTATGGATGTTTGCAAGAATATTTGAGTTTATGATTTCATTTGGATGGGGTAGGAAATACAAAGTGGTGTAAATATTCCTGCTCGTGTAATTTTCAAAATAGTATAGAGAAACTGTGCTCAAACGCTTGCATTTGAATCGTTATTAAGAATTTTTTAAGTAGGAAACTAAAGTGTTTCTGGTAAGCTTTTGTTTGGTTGATATATACATTTTGGAAAGTTTTTATGTGTGGGGGGTTTTTAAGGTTAGTAATTAAGACCGGCGCCAACCTCAAGCAGCGTAAATTTTTATGGGAGCTGAACTTAAATGTTAAAAATAAATTAAGTAAGCATACATTCGTAAGCGAGTCACAACCGAGAGTTCTAATCAGAGGTTGGCCATTTTTTTATATCACTGTGTTTGTAGCTGAAAATTTTCATCATGTTTATGATTTTTTTTATTGTAAGAAAGTTTTTTGTGTTTTTGAGGTTGATGGTTCTTCTACTTTTCAAAAGTGTTTTTTTTGGGGGATATCATAAATTTTTTTTAAACACTGATGACTTCTCTTTTTTGAATTTGTCCGTTTCATCGTTTTTCTATTTATCCCCTGTGGTAAACCTGGTACCAGGGATATTCATAATTCTTCAAACTGAGTTCGACGATACCTTACATGCAATAATTATCTTTAAAATTGATAAACCGAAAGTGGTACCAATAGCATACCTGGTACTTTAAACATTCACAATTCATCAAAACAAAAGTCCAACATGCCATATTTATCTTGGAAATTGATAAACCGAAAGTGGTACTACCTATGCTATACCTGGTACCTTAAACATTCATAATTTTTCAAGACATGTCTAACGACACCCAACATGCCATATTTATCTTCGAAATTGATAAACCAGAAGTAGTACCACCTATGGTACACCTGGTACTATGAATATTCATAATTCTTCAAGTTGAGTTCAATGATATCTTGCATGCCAAAATCTACGTGAAAATTGACAAATTGGTTGAATGCGGACGGCAGTAACCATCAAAATCTACCACGAATGAGTACTAGAAACTTGTGTATGGCAACTCAACTCCCAAAACTTAAAGAAATACGTTGCCATTGACAAAGATCCTGTCTGCCAAGTTTCAGCTCGATTGGTTAGTTTGTACGCACAACGACCTATTTTGGTGCATAATAACGACTAATCAGTCCGGGACCCACAGCTTAACGTGGATTCCGAATCACAACCAACATCCACACCTAACACAGGAATCAAATCCGGCACCTTTAACTTAAAAGGCCAGAGCGTGCATCCCATTGAAAGTTTATACTAATAAATTGTTACAAATAAATATTACAATTTTTTTACAGTCTAATAAATATTGCAGTATAAATTATTTTTATTATACCAAGCATTATTTTGGTTCACATAATAACCCATTGATATTTGACAAAATTTAAAATATTTTCTTAACAAAAATTTTAAAATTCACTATGAAATTACAATTTTGAGGATATATGATTCTACAATTTCATTTTACAACGGAAAGTAAAAATCAACACATCTTTAAAAACGAATGACATTTTTGCAAATTCCATTACACAATCGCAATGCGGGGTTCATTTAGTCCTCTGTAATGAGTTGACTGTGACGTCAGCTCGTATAACCTCCACATTTATACTTTGCCCATAGTATCTTGCAACAAAATGTGATTGTTTTCATTTTTCAATGGAGATTTACCGAAATTAAAATGTTTTTGAAAGTTAACTCTCTCTAAATTGGTCATACAGTTCAAATAACACATGCAACTTAAAGAACAAATATTTCTCTTTAATTCTGTCTCTTCAAAAATAAAATTATTTAAATTTTAAAGATGTTATAAGCCATATAATTATAGTCCAATTCGTTCTCCTATACTTTAACATTACGTTAAAACTCACTTAAGCCTAACATGTCGGAAAAACTAACTTCCAAATGATAGCAAACCTGTTTGGCAACTTTTGGCATATATATCTGTACCTCAATTACAAGCTGATCGCCTTTATCTGTCGCCAAATTATGAAATGAAAAAAAGTGGTTTTAAATTAATTAAAAATAGAAAGAATTATTTAATGAAGTTCAAACCAGCGTAGGATTTTAAGTTGAAACATTCCTCATCCTATAATTCAATCCGTTTGAAGATCTATAGATTAGTTAGGGCTGTACGTTTGTCTAAATTTTTACATCAAAATCGGGCTAGAACTCGTTTTTTTATTTCGTTTTGGAATTTTCAATATTTTTTTTCTTCGTTGTCTTTTGTCCTAGGTACTCAATTTTTTTTTCTTTGAAAGATATCACCGAGACGAATCTATGGTAATTTTTGTATAATTATGTGAAGTTTCGTAAGCGCGCTAGAAAATAGTCAATTTCGGCTTTTTCGCTGGAAGTTGTGCCGAGAATAGATACTTACTGTCGTTTCTGCCTTTTTTAAGGTTGGCGGCGAAACGACCGTTTCGTTTGATTATCAACTAAAACTAAGGTAATTGAAAGCGACATTCTAAATTCGATTAATGTTTGTAGTAAGTTTTAAAAGAATCCGCCAAAACTAATTAAGTTAAAAATAATATTAATTTTTACCTAATATATGATGTTCTATTTTATTATGAGCAAAATGTGCTTCAATTGTCTTTAGCTATTTATTGAATCCGACTATTTTAAAACCAAAATACGTACTTGTAGTTTTATTTAAAATATATTTTTTTTTTTTAAATATTTTTTATTTCATTTCTGCAATTTTAAGCATATGTAGTTGGACCTTCATATAATAGAAAAATGTCGAGATACATATAGTTCTACAACATAATGCATGGATCATGCAACAAAAACTCTTACATACGTTTCTATTGCTTGTGAAGTTTTACTCTTGTGCATAAGATAATTAAGCTAAAAGAAGATTTGTAGCTTCCTAAGTATTAACAACATGAACACTACAGGAATGCTATAACGTAAAGGTTTCATTCTTTCCTCATTTTTAAAGATGAAGAAAATCACTCCAAAATAGACTATTCTGTGGTCTATTATAGACGATAGCTAAAGGGACGATATTTGCTTTTATTTTTTGTCAACACGTCGCGTCGTGGAGAATGTCCAGTAAACTACATATGACCAAAAAATTCTTGAGAAATCCTTTCTCAAGAATACCTGATATATGTACTTGATGAGCACTCAAAAGCAATTGGTTCTTTTGTGAAAGAATGATAAAAATATATGTGACCCAATAAAATTGTCCACTCTGTGAGAATTGGTGGACGAATCGCTTAAAGGTCCATTAATTTCTAGAAAATACAAATGCTTTTTTCGCAACCTACCTTCCCAACACCTTCCCTCCCGCCAGTCAGTTGTGTACTGTATTGAGCTATCATATGAGAGAGGGGGAAGTGAAGTTGTCAAATGTGCCCTTATGATTACTGTTTGTTTCTAAAAAAAAGTGATGTGGGAATTTGGGTTTTGTCGGGGCTGGTGGTATTCCACTGTCGGGGATAGGTGGTGTTTGACTCGATTTGTGCAAAGTCAGTGCTAGTAGTGTAGGTAGACGCCAACTTTTCAAGAAAATACCCAATGCATCCCCCCCACTTCTAAAACCACTAAAATCCAGCCTCCCACTTTTAAAAACACTCAATCCGGCTAAAAACTACTAAAGAAAACTAACATTTATCTTTAAATGTAGTGACACTGAGAAAAAGTGATTTAAAGTTTTCAAAAATAAAAAAAGTATTTCTATATCACACTATTATACAAATGTATTATACTACTTTTTAAAAAGATGTAAATATTTTTATTAACAAATATTGTTACACTTGGTCAACTTTTAACTTTTTAGTTAAATTTCTTTTCTTGTTTAATATAAAAAGAAGCTATTAAAAAAATATAGAGTTCTCTATTAGTTTAATTGCATGAAAGTATGCGCATTTGGAAGCACTGTTTAAATATTTAAAACTAAATAACCATTTATGAATATAATGTTGAATTATTACTTCACTTTATCTCTTACTTCCAAATAAAAAAAAAAAAAAAGTCACAGAATATTCATTAAATTAACAATACATTTTGGACCTTTGTTCAATGTTAGTTTTAGGAATTATACATTATTGTTTTACTAGTTAATATTTTTACTATAAGGTACGATTTTATAAAATTTATCGTTAGAGGCGGATGTGTATTTGTCACCAACTTTTGGGATTACCCCCACTTTTCTTTTCCCACTTCTACCAGTGTGCAAAGTATTCGTAATAATTATTGAAAATATATACATAATATATATATATATATTTGTGATATTTCCCCCACTTTTCTTTTCCCACTTCTACCAGTGTGCAAAGTATTCGTAATAATTATTGAAAATATATATATAATATATATATATATAATATATATATATATATTATAGTTTTTGGGAAATATCACAAATATATATATATATTATATATAATATATATATATATAATATATATATATATAATATATATATATATTTGTGATATTTCCCAAAAACTATACTCTTTTAAAAATTTAATCAAATATCCTTCCCCGGAAAAAGCCTAATTTTCCTCGAAGAGGTGGGGACCAACTTGTCCTCACTCCTCACTCACAATTCAATTGTGTCTAAAATCATAACATGCTGCCATCTACTGAGTTTTAAAGTGAACTAAATTTGACTGTCATGAAACAAGGATATTGGCTTTGAAAGGCAAGGCTTTGAAAATATATGGATATAAATTAAATAATAATAATAACATGTTATGTTCAAAACAGTTTATTAAATTAATTTTTGAATGGTGGAAAGTAGTAAATGTGAAGCATACTCTCAAAGGTAAGCATCTTAATAATGACAAATGGAATCACATAACGTTACTCTAGAACAGTAACTTTGAATTTTTGGATTTTTTTTTACCATTTGGTTAAAGCAATGACGAGAATTATAAACTTTAAAATCTAAAGAGGAAGAAAAGTTATTTGCACATGGGAAAGAAGGTTTTTTGTTAAACGAATTTTTTTTTTTTACGTTTAACCACACTGCTCAAACTCTTGTTGAACTCATTAAATACACGCTTGAAACTTTAGGTTGCACTTATAGTATTTTGGGGAAATTTACGGCGGTATTGAAGCTCGATTTGAGCAATATCGTCAAATGAGTGGGGGCAATTACAACATTTCGTGTGTTCAGATTATGAAGACTGAGAAAAAGTTGAGAATGTATTATTTATTGAGACTGTATTCAGAAAAAAAAGGGAAATTTGAAATAAAAGATTTTAAATTTTACCAAACTTCTGAAGTTGAAAAGGAGTTGGAAGTTTTGGAAATTTTTTTTGAGGTATTTATCTGTAAAGATGATTCCGAAATTTCAGATGATACTGTGTATTTTAATTTATATTGCTGGATACTTCGCAATAAGGTTTCACATATAATGAAATGAAATGAATGTATTTCCTCTTTGATAAAAGACAAGACATTGGAGCTAGATTTCCCCAATGAAGTTTTTAAATGCTTTCTATTTACAGATAGAGGACAATTAAAGGGGCTACAACATTTGATAATTTTTATAATGCAAGATGCATACATAAAAATTTTCAGAAACTTATTGGCCAAGACTATGACAATTTGTTTTTAAAGTTTCCGGAACCCAAACATTTAATTATCCACTTAACGATAGAAAAAATTGAAATCTCGGGAGTAGATTTCAATGTGAACTGTAGTAGTTGGGGGAAACAAATACTATTTCTAATCAAGCAATGTTTGTCAATAATTTCAAATGTACATGTACTCATATTTGTGTGTGGTACATTTGAGTGTAAATTTTATTCATTAATTTATATTTGTGTGATTTACTGTGGATAAAATATTTTTTTGTACCGCTTTGTTTTTCTTTCATTGTATTCTAGTTGGCTGCGCTGAGTTAATTAGAAAAAAAAATTCCATTTAACTGTTAACGTAAAAAAAAAAAAAAAAAATTACAGTAAAATTTCATTTCTAAATGAGTTTTAGCCATAATGATTTTTCCAGCATAATGAATTTTAATCAAATACTATTAACGTTTGCCAAAAGGATAATTTATTTTCATTGTAAAAATCGTTTACATGCCTCAAAAATAATTTTACAAGTTTGATGCATTTTAAATTGACTCTTAATTTTACTTCACATTAAAACAAATACCAAATGAAATGATTATCAGGGTTATTTAGAAGCGCAAGACCTTAAGCAACGAGAAGAGTGAATACTCTCTGCCGGGGAAAGCGGATCACGTTTGTGACGTCAGTAGTTGAAGTAAGCCCGAATAAAAGAAATTTAGTACTGCTTCGAGACGGCCCTGATTTAATCAAATCTTCGACCATAATCCCCTGAAGAAATATCCTGGCTACGGACTTGGCCGCAACGTAACTTTTACTTTATTACTATTACAGTTGTATTCAAAATTCAAAAGGTTAATTCAGAAAAAAATTAATTCATTCTTTGAGCAAAAATATTTAAATTTTATAAACGTAAAGTTCAAGCCACTAGATTAAAAAAAAAAAAAAAAAAAAAATCTGAACTAGCACATAGTATAGAACAGCGTTAGCCACTATGCGGCCTGCGACAGATTTTTCTGCGGCCCATCAACACCACAGAAGATATTAAAAAAAAATCAACTTTCACTGCACGGACCCTTTTTTTTACATAATTGTAACTTATCCCAAATGATATGTGTTAACTATGTAGGACACATATTACTCTACTACATAACCGAAGAAACTATATGCAGAATCTTTCAGCAAAGTGGTTTTCATCAAGAATAAATACAGGAATAACTTAACTGAATCTTGTTTGGACAATTTATTAAAATTAACTGCAACAAATACTTCGATAGACGTCGACTTTATCATAAAATAAATTGAACAATTTTCACCGCCATCGTCTCACAATTGATATCGACAAAAACTAAGTAATCTGGAAGTACGGTCTAAATACTTTAATCAAAAGTTAGGTCATGTCACATTGTCACGTTGAAGCAATAGTCATTTCTTTTTAAGACTTTGATTTACTAATAATAAAAACTATTATTTCTTTTTTATTATTTGAAAAAAAAAGAAGAAGAAAAAAAGAAGAGAAATCAAATATCAATTGTAATTTTACTAAGATAAAAAAAAATTAATGTTTTTTTCCAGTTTTTAGAAATGCTACATATTGTTAAATCGATAATAATTAAACATACATATTTTGGTGTATCCGGCCGCGAAAAGCCCCAAAATTAAGTCATACGGCCTGCCTTTGAAAGTTAGTGGCGAAACAACTTACGGTCTAGATTTACGAATTCTTAGTGTTAGTGCTGCCATCTACAGGATTCAAAGTAAACCTTTTTATTTTATTCGGGTCGTATATACTTAATATTTAATTAAACAAAATAACTCTAGTTAATAAGTGCAATAAATTAATTAGAGATCATTTTAAAAATTGAAATATTTTAAAAATTTAATTTTAACATTAGTGTTGGGAATTTCAAAATAATGAAAATCTCGTCCGCGTGGCGTTTTGATTTGAAGTGACTAATAATTCAACAAAAAATCACTATGCATGGACACAAAATTTGTAATATAACAAAATACCCAAATTAAAAATGTATTTAAATTTAAATGTCGATACTTGTTTTAAATTGATAAATATATTCCTTGATTTTTTTTTTATACCTATTTTATAATTGCTTTAATATTTATTGCAAAAAAAAAAAAAAAAAAAAAAAAAAAAAAAAAAAAAACTTTCACGTTGCATTGTTGCTTTTTAAAGTTATTCGATTTTCCTTGCTGATTCACATGTTTCATCAATACTTCAATTTGAAAAAAATTAAAATGAAGCTGAATAACGATTTGCGATATTGATTGATTGCTTAAATAAATATATTAGGGCATTGAACAAAATAATCAATTAGACGCTTACTTAAATTACATTATTCTACAAAAGGTACACAAAAGGTTAGAAGTTTGAAAGTTCAACGAAAGAAGTTCCAACTTTTGCATTTTGGAAAATAGAAGCAATACATTAGAAAGCATTCATTCAATTCATTCAATACGGGGGGGGGGGGGGGGGGGAACACTTGTGATCAACTCGAATACAAAATTGGATGAAAAGTTGTATCATGTTTGCCAGAATCTTTTCATAATTTGTACAAATGTACTGAGGTTTAAAAACAAAACGTGCAATCCAGATTCAAATTTATAAAGCACCATAAACATTGTTCGACTTCTCTTCGAAATCACCAATGTAGGTGCAATTTTAAATGCAACTGTTTTGTGGTAGAAAGCACAACTCTCTTTTACATTTCGAAAGTGACTGCAAATAATCAGAAATATTCTTGAGATTTCAAACGAAGACAGCACACTTATAATTGATAAGGAAGAATTTGGCATTTCGAGTAAAGAAACAAATCAACAGTTCTCTGCAAAACATACATTTTTTAGTGACCTATCAAAAAACAAATCTATTCTACTGAGCAATTGCTATATTTATGTAGAAGATAAAAATGGGAAGCGAGCTCAAATTTACGGAATGCTCTATTCCGCATTAAATGTTAACCTGCTGCTTAGCGGGAATCGCTGGAAAGCATTGGGTTGTCCTAAAAAAAATAAAGAATGATTTGGGTTACAGTAAAATATTGCCCCACTAGAAAAACGTGCAGTTTGTTTGGATTTCTATCCACAAAGACAAACACTATGCTATTTCTTGCAAGATGTGGGAAGACACTTGATAATGTAAATCTGCTGACACCTTTTATTAACAGAATAATGTGTCTCTTCCCAGAGTTATGGGAAAAGAATATCCCTTGGGGATGACAATTTACTCGCTGACATTCCAAACGATTGGCTCCATCAACCAACATATAACTTTTAGCAGAATTAAATTGTCCCAGGAATATCCTTCACCTTAGAATTCTCATCGACACAGTTGAGAAGCACTGCTTCTAGGATTCTAGTAAAAAGACGGTTGTTACAGAGCGCATCTTAGAGAATTATAAAAAATACCTTACTTTGTCTAGATTGAAGCTTCTAGAAGCTTTATTAGCTGAACATTTTATCAGCATGATTCGGCAAGAAATCGAATCAAAAGTCTCTACTACACTGTACTACTGGAAGGATTTTGAAAATGCAATTTATTTGGCTCAAAAAATTGCAAAAAAAAAAGTTTCCTTAGTAATGAGTAAATTCATAACCTACTTAGGCGTTTCCAACAAGTAGGTCCGCAAGAGAGGTTCAAGGACTTGAAATCGAGTGGCAATATTTCTCCTTCAAGTAAAATAAAGAGCTTGTCCCCTTTTGTTGATTAGACTGGGCTTATTAGAGTAGGTTATAGATTATTGAATTCTAGTGTTGGTTATAACAGTACAGATCCAATTTTATAAATTCCTAATTATTTAAATGTGCTGACTTCAGATTGCTACTTTTAGATGTTGTAAAAATTTTATTCGGAAACGAATGTGACATAGTAATATTAGTAGTTAATGACATAAATTTATGGTGTAGTCAGTTCTTTTGAAGTCTTGATTTTAAATGAGTGTACAGTTTGATATTAACGAGAGGCCCGTTTCGGTAACGAAATAAAAAATGGGAGCTCAAGTGTATGAATATCTAATGAAATGTATAAGAGAGAAGCAGAAAGATGGTGTGTTCAATCAACGGACGAGTTGTCTCGTTAGGTGAGTTCTTGGTATTGACATGATGAATTCTGTTATCGTTTTCATGGACGCCGGTATAATACTCTTCAGAGGGGGGGGGGGGGGGGTGATGATCACACACGAGGGGGTGTAAAGTGGCAATATTTTCCTCAAAACTTGATTTTTGTTAATAGGATTTCCTAATGAAATGTTAAAAAATAGTTACGAAATAAATTTATGTTCCATTGAATAGTTTCAACACCCTTTCTTACCTCTGTAGTCCAGTGATTCATACAAATTTATTCCACTCTACATTTAATATTCAAATTCTATGGGAATTCAATGGGATGCAAATGCACCCCATTTGTACCAGCTTGGCGACGCCCGTGGTCGATTTCTTGTGATTGCTTTTAATTAGTAGGTATATTTTATAAGTAGTTAGTCGTGTAAGGTAATTTTGTGATTGTAGAATAAATTTTTAGTGAGTAACGAGTCTAGTTTGCTTATGGTATTCTCTTAATGGGTCTAATTATAATGTAATCTTATAAAATATTTCTTACATCCACCTTGCGTCGTAAGGCTAATGACGTCGCTGGGATCGCTCCTTCCGACATCATTATAAGCGACGATGTGAAACTGGTACTTGGTGCCACAATTGAGCGAACGCAGTGTGTACTGAGACTGAGAGGGATCGGTTATTTCGACCTCGTCCCACTCGGAGTCTGCTGCACGGTAAAAAAGCTTGAAGCCTGCAAAAAAAAAAAAAAATATGTGTATATTTCATTTCAGAGGAAGAAAATTGTTTAAGAATACATATCTTAACACAAATAATCAGACAACCTTTGATAAATTAATTTTTTCTTATTGAAATTGCAAGACCAAATTGTAAAAAAAAGTGAATAATTTCCCAAATATTACAATCAACAATACAAAAAAAAAAAAAAAAAAGCTAAAACAATATAACACACACATATCAATTAAAAACTTAAGTTATCACATTGATGATATCAACCATTTATTGTATTTCACATAAAAATTCTAGTTTGATCAGTTGCTTGTTGTAATACTTATAATTTGGTGTTGGTGTATGAATTAAATTAAATTTGCGACAATAGCTTTTAGACCACATTTATTGGCATATGACTGTGATTTGTTATTTGTTTCTAACATACACATGGCATTTATATTTGCATTGTTGACACCATCACTCTAAAACTTAATTTTTTTCAAATTAAACACAGATAAAAATTAAAAATCAAAGATGTAATGTAAGCTTGCAGATCGAAATTGTCTCTAGAAAAATACAATGATGTAAGCATACAAATAACTACATAATTAATAAAGCAATATCATAGAGAAAGAATTTTTTTAGAACAAAACTTATAATTTTTAATTATTTTTTGTGTTTGTAAAATGTGATTTATATAATTTGTATTTTGGTTTTTTATCTAAATTTGTATGGAATGTTTTTAAAAAGAAAACAAATTTAAATTCCTATTGGTGCTGCCATCTACATTTCTACCTTTGAAACATTTTTCTTATGGCCATGAAATTGAATGGTCTTATATTTTTAATAAATTCACTTCTGATGATAAAAAAACAATTTTGTGATAAAAACGTGGAGCTTCGCCTATTTTATTGATAAGTAATACACAATAAAGTGATTATAGAATACAAAAAGATTTTAGTGTTGCAATCTTATGTGCGACAATATAATTAGAAAATAGTATTAAAATAATATCATAATAATGATCGGTGAAAGGTTGTTTGACTAATATGATTAATATAAATTCCTATTCATAATGAATAACCTAAAACACCCACTTAGAAAAAAATTTGGGTTGAAATCCCTGAAAAAAAAAAAACACCCCAAAAACATAACTTTACAACCAACTCAAACTAAACACATGGGAAATAATTAGATTTGTGTTTTGTTCTAGGAAAAAAAAAAAAAAAAAAAAAAAAAAAAGAGTTGTAACAGTTTTAATCAAATACAAATTTGAAATTGATAACGAATTCCAAAAGTGAATAAGATCTAAGTCATGCTGCCATCTCTTGGTACAAATATACATTGATTTCTTTATTGTCTTGAACTAGTGTAGACTTATTTCAAGCTTTTCATTTATTCCCGTATATCAGAAATAAAAAGAAAAAAACAGTTTTTTTTTTTTTTTTTTTTTTTTTTTAAATCCTTTTCTAATTACATGCATACATATTTATAAATAAAATGTGACATTAACTAATTAATAATTAATGTTCAAATAACAAATAATATTCTTTCTGAGAATAACTTAAACTAAGTAAATAAACAATTGCAACTGGACATTCGAATCATATTAATTTTTAATATTATATTTAGAGATTAATTTTTTTAAATCCAATGGATACAATATAATACACTAGTATTTGTTTACTGCATCTACATGGAATATTGCTCTTAGATTCATCAGTTATGGCGTTAAGTTGTAAAAAATGATATATTTAAGGTCAAGAAATAAGTTATTAAATCACAAAACCTCTATTTCAGAAACAAATTTAAAATGCAGCCAATAATTTAATTTTAATTAATAATTTTGAATAATTATAAAACATTAATAAATCTATTAGATTAATGTAAAAAGTGAATGTTGATACTAAGTCTTTCATTATAAGATTTATTTAAAAAAAAAGTTGTTTACAACAACAAATAACTTAAAAAATCTCATTTTAAATAAGCAAATAAAAATAAAATTTTAAATTATTCTTTAAAAAAAAACATTTTTTTTTTTTTTTTTTTTTTTTTTTTAAACTAAAAAACCATTTGGTTCAAACCATACCAACCCGGCTGCATATATTAAAAAATTTACAAATATAAACTTTTACATTTAAATTTTATTCGTGTAAAAAGCATATTGATATTTTTCATAAATAAGAGGCCCACCTTTAACAGGGTTTGTATCGGCAGAGGCGATTTCCCAGCCTAATACAGCACTTGATGAAGTTGAAGAAATAATTTCTAAAACAGGAGATGGGGGTGGATCTAAAACACAAAGTAACTCATTTTAGAACTACATTTATTTGCTTCGTATCAATAATTCAAAAATAAAATAATGATAATAATAAAAAAAAATACTATGAAATTATATAAAATTATTTGCAATACCTAGAGAATGAATATAAATTCAGATTTCACACATTTATTCACTTACAGTGGAAAAAATAATTCAGCAGAGATAAAACATGATCAGTTATCCCCTCAAAACAAAATAAAACACGAATATATAAATTTTGTGTAAACCATGAAATTACTCCAAGTTATATATTTGTCTAGTTAATTACACAATTAAAATCGATAAAAATATGAACATACAGAGTAGATAATCATACTAAGAAATATACCGTTATTAATTTCTTAGTCGGTAAAGTATCGAAAAGGAATCGTATTAATAGAAATTTATTAAATATAAGAGTTTCATAAAATTGAAATGCAATTACCATTTTCGTGGGTTTTCACAAATGTATCTTTAGATGGGGGTCCTGCCCCTCGATTGTTGAATGCTTGGACTGTGATGCTGTATTCTGTAGCTCGCCGTAAGTTTGTGATGGTGCACTCCAACGTGGAGTCGTATGCACTCTCCTCTATGGTCTTGTAAATGTAATGGTCTTGGGAGTTGAGGACTTTATGACCGACGTAATAGCCTCGGATTTTACCATGAGTGCCAGTCGCTGGTGGAGGCTGAAAAGCAAAAGTTGAAATGTAAACACAAAATGTTCATACAATTATTAAATAAAAATATACTAATTATTCTTGGATGGATGGAAAATGAAAAAATTGTAAACATTTTTTCTTTTAATTACAATATTACATTAAGCAAATAATAATTATACAGTATATTGTAGAATACGTAAAAAATTATGTACTCATAAAAATTGTGTGATTGAAAGCGTTCAACTAAGTTGAGTAATTTATTTGGATTTTGTAGAATTAAGGAACATCTTTAAAGGACTTGACTTCACAGATTTTAGAAGAAAGAGTTATTGCAATTAAATTTTAACTGGACATTTTTTGAAGGGGAACTAATTTAAGTGACAACGTTATTTATCTATTTTATTAAAATATAACTTTGCCACATAAATTACCAAAGATAACAGATTACTTCATCTTTTGGTAAAATAATTAGTTTAGGTAAGTTGGTTAGTTTATTTCTAAGAATTTTTCGGAATTTTTATGTTTTTCTACATACTTTTTGTTTTAGTTAATTTGTGAAATCTGTTGCATTTAACGTTAGGCTCTGAAAAAACAACAATAATATAATAATTGGTTAAATTATTGACCTAAGGCCATCCAAAAATAATTTGGATAGTGACAAAACATTTCCCTAAAAGCCCGTTTCTATACACGTTTGTCTTAAGGTGAATAAGCATGTACAATTAGGCAAGATTTATTGACTAAAAATGTCATGTGTTAAGTGTGACAACATTTGATTAAAAATTATCTTCGATTTTGATGTTTTATATACATACTATAAAAATACGCCATTTTTTTGAAAAACTTGGGTGTTGAGAACATTTGTTAGCACATGCAAAAATTCTAATCTAGATTGGGAGCCAAAATGTGAGATCTAACTGATACTACGCATATTTCCAAAACAATAGTTATATAACTTGAAATTCTTTATTTTTGAGTATTAGTAGGTACAGAATCACAGACTGTATTGGCTTGAAGCTTTAAGTACAACACAACTCGAATTCAACATTAAAACAATCTTCTATCATCCAGCTTCAAATGCATGCAGTCTGTAACTCTGTGTACACTTTAACTTAAAATGAAGAATTTTGAGTTTTGTTACTTTTATAGCAAGTGTATGATATTGCACATGTATTTATCATACATAATTTAGGTTTAAGCATTGAAAAAATTTATGAAATTTATTAGAATTTCTTAGAGTATTCCAAGAACCTGGATATATATTTCTTTTATCAAACATTTATCAAAATTGTTGGTGTTTTTGCCGATCAAATGACTATACATATCTTAATATGGCATATAGTATGTGTTTTAAAATTTAACAAAAACCCATCAAAAGTCTTTACCTACCTACCTTCCACAATACACGAATAGAATGTGTGCTGAGTGCTATAGCCTCCACGTGAGTAGGTGGCTCACTCGGAACTTGAAAAAAAGAAGACACATGTTACTAATTGTATATACTGTACGCAAGGGAGATGAATAACACGGACTAGCCTCCATAATTAACTAATATCTAAAACTTATTTTTTTTTTTTTAATTTATTAAAATTGAAAATAAATACCGACTTTTTAATTCATAATATTATTTAAAAAAGTGTCATAATTTTTTTTTTTTTTAATTTATAAAATATTATAAAATTTACAATAGCTCATAAGATATTTTCAAACAATTTTATAAATTTTTTAATTATAAAATTGTTTAAAAATTAAATGTATTTTTTTTTTTTTTTTTTTTTTTTTTTAAATCGTTACAATCAATACATTTTTTATTATTTCAAACATAGATTATAAGAATTATATAGTTAAAAATATATATATACGCAACAACTTATTTCTCACTGTCCACCATGGTGGTTCAATTTTTTTTTTTTTTTTCTACTAAAGACAAAGACACTTCTATTTTATATTTTACATTTCCCCAGGATATTATTTCCCAAAAATGCATGAAGATGGTGTCCAATTACCGTTTTTTTGTTTTGTTTTTTCCTTTATATACACACATTTTTGTAAGTTACTAATTTTTTTTTTTTTATTATAATTATTATTATTATTTTTTTTTTTTTTTTTTTTTTTTTTTTTTTTTTTTTTTTTGGAAAATTTTGTTATAATCAAAAAAAAAAAAATTCTTATTACCAATATATATAATAAGAATTATATCATTAAAAAATATATAAACGCAATAACTAATTTTTCATTGTCCACTCTGGTAGTTCAATTTTTTTTCTCTACTTAAGACAAATACACCCTCAATTTACATTTTACATTTTTCCAGAATACTATTTTCCTAAAATATATACAGATGTTGTCCAGTGACCATTTATTTTTACACTTTTTTGTAAGTTTACTTTATTTTCAAGTATTATACTGTTAAGAAACTTTGTCATTTACAATTTTCAATACATAAATTTGTGTTTCGAAACAGTTCTTTTATTTTCTGTTTATACAGCACAAAGAAAAGACACATAAGTACTCTCTTCAGAAATATTCAATGAAGTTATATAGAAATCTCCGTTTCCCAATAAGATAGTGAGGAAGTCCGATTTAAATAAAAGTTTGTGATACAATAACTGGAAGCTAATATCTATGTCTACATGTATTGCATAACTATTAACATTTCCTGTTACTAGTGCTTTAAATCGTAACAACATATCTTATTGTGAAGCAATTCACTTTGTTTGATTGCTCCAGTAGTCGTAGATTGGGAACTTGATCATCCAACAATTTTAAGAAGTACAATACAAAGATGAAGAAGAAAAGCTAGAAAAGAGTATGTTTAGTCAGCAATGGGTAAATTCAAACCTTTCTGTATTCTATGCCTTCATTGAAGCAGAAAACTTCTGCCAGAATCTTTGGGGGTTTAAGAAAGGTATATCACTTGTCTGTTTATATTTTGGAAGATGTTATTGAAAAACATCTTAGTGTCCTAAAGTAAGTAGAGGAGGGACGTTGAGAAATAAAATAACAAAATCATTTTTATGCAGGTAAAGCAATGACGAAAAATATTCACGCTTTAAGTTTTGATACTACGAGTGCCAACACTGTTTGTGTACAAAGGAATGCATATATTTGGGGGAAAAAAATTGGATGTGAACTGTTTTGGATAGCATGCCATCACCATCTCGCGGAGATAATATTAACAAAGGTATTTAAACTGCACTGTGAACCATCGTATTTTATAGGAGTTCCACTTTAAAACAGATATGAAAATGTTTGGAACGGAATTGAACTAATAAACTTTCGGGGTTTAGAACTAAAAGAAAACGTTAAAAAGCTTAATTCTCAATTTTATCCGTACTGATAAGAAAATATGATTCTATGATCATTAGAGTAGATTTAAAAAGGTAATTGAGTTGATATTAGTAATTTTTAGGTAATTCACCAGAGTATTTTCATTGGAGAGCACTGGGTGCCTATTCATGCACAGTGCATATCTAAATTATTTTATACTTCTAAAATATTTCTGTTCAGAGTTCAGCAAAAGATTTTTCTTATGATTAAAAGAAGAAGTGCAGTTCAATAATTTGTATAGTACAGTGTTCTTTTGTATAGAAAAGCTTTCCAATAGAAGCTCCTGGAGGTGACCCTAATTGGAAAGACGTTAAAAATATAGGACAACTTGAAAAGTAGGAAAAAATCACTTATAATATATTTTAAAAGAATTAGTTATTATGACCTTCTTTTAGACGTAGTTCCACCAAATAAAAATGCATCGTAAAAATAACTCAAAAGATTAGTGAAATTTAAGAGAGCTAGCTGTGTTTAAAATTGAAAAAAAAAGAAATCAGCTTTGCAGGTTTTGCTACAAAAGAAACTCTTGAGATCTTTTCTCTTTTAAACATTAGCGACTCTTTTGTATCAACTTTACCTTAAGAATTTGAGAATAATATCCATTGAAAATAATGATGAAAACAAGTAAAAATACTTAAATTTGTAAACAACACTACTGCTAGAAGTGTACAGCTAATACAAGAATTTAATAACCTATCAACACATAACGAGGATGATACAGTGTTTTTTTTTTTTTTTTTTTTTTTTTTTTTTTTTTACAAGTTGTTGAAGCAAATCGATGGTAAATATGTAGCGAGACAAACGATCCATGCTAAATTGCCTTTTAGAAAAATAAATATAAAAAATTAGGATTTTAATTACTTCATAAATTTTCATTCTTTTAAAATGTTTAGTTGCTGCTTAAATAACAACTTAATATACTTAAGGAAAAAGTTTGTATTTAAATTGTTTTGCAAACTCCACTTTAATTACCGAAAAACACACACATGGTAAAAGTTGACAGTTATTTGAGTGCCATCTATAAGTTGAAATAAGAGTATAGAAGTTTAGCAGAATATTTATATGAGTAGATGTAAAAAAAAAAAAAAAAAAAAAAAAAAAAAAAAAAAAAAACATTGGTGCCTTGGTCATCAGATAAATTGTTTTTACCCCCAATGTTTTTGAACCATCCTAATATCCACTGTAAATAAAGAAATTGTATTTCAAAATACTAGATATATATTTTATTTGGAACTCCATCTTTTTTCTCTATATATGGGTCATTACAAATCATAACTTGTTGTTACATAAATTGTAACAACTGAAAAATTATATATGATTTTTCAGTTTTATTAGAAGATGTGTAGGCGTAACTTCGAATACTAAGACCTTGGCCATCATAATTTCTCAACAATTTCTTATTTCTCCCTTACTGTAATTAATTTCTCATGTTTTTATTGCTACTGCATGCCATATGTTTGGTTAATAATTATTTCTCAATCGTCATATGAGAATATAAATTTTATGTTAGTGTATAGTGTGAAAAATCAAATTTTTTTCAGTGAAAAATATAAAATTAACAGTCAAATTAGCCAACTTCATTTTCATTTATTTTCTTTACTAGTAAAATTTCTTATGCAAAGTATTCTTGAGCACTCAGCTATTAAGCACTAGTCATTTTAAAGAATATATATATAATTTATTCAATATATGATACGAGTAACTTTATTATTAAAGATAGCTGCATTTCACAAACAAAATGTGTAAGAAATCGATTCATTTGTCTAACATTTTTTATTTTTTTTATTTCAGCTTATAACCTTACTTTGTGCCTTATAGTATAAACACTTTTTGGTACCCCTTCACTATCCTAGGATTTTTAAAATATAGTGGGTGAGTCTATACTGATTGCGAAAATATTTATAAGTTGACTTATTAGCCTGAGACCATGTTAGCTCATTGCCATAGTGCTATTGTAATTTAGACAGAATATAAAATATTAAATCATATTATAATCAGCGTGTTCCTGTTCAAAATACAATTAACTTCATTTTAAGTTTACATTTCACAAAGTTTGCATCAGAGTGCTCTTACATATTGATATATGTATATTGTAACTGCAACTCTTGTTTACCAAATGTTTTAATATAAAACAATTATTTTGAAACTCACATCAGTTTTACGAAAGAATTATTTCTTCCAATGAGGATTTCACCATATATCTTAAAAATAAATTAAATTAATAAACTTAAAGCTAGAATTTAATTTATATTTTAGTTTGTAAATATATATAACATTATAAAGAAAATAATAAATGTATGCTTAAATGTGTAAATACACCTCTCTCTTTTATATAACTATTTATATAACATACATATACAATACTTAATATTACGAATTATATAATTGAAGATAACATATTGGCTTGAATAATTTAACTATATTTCAAACAACATTTGAAAAATATCAAATTATTTGATAACTTAAGGCGGTTCGATACATGAAATTTTTTCAAAATATTAAGTTTGAGTTTTTCAATGTTTTTTAAAATTTAAATTCTTCTCTATAAAGTTATGCCTCATTTGTAATCGTATCTTATTTTTAAGTATGTTTAATAATTTTTTTTAAGTAAACAAAATGTAGGTATTGAATGCATGTTTTTTTTTTTTTTTAACTTCGAAGTCACATTTCTCAAAATGCCGTTTTTTTATGTTTGAGGGCATATAGCTTAAAATATATTTAACATAAATGCTTGAAATTTTTTATACATGTTTATCTAATGTAGTTAAGTACTTTAATTTGAAAAAAAAAAAAAAAAATCTCGTGTTAAAGTATTCAACAATATCCACATATCTTACTGTGAAAGCTTTATAATGATTGAAGAATCGGTTATTAAAAATATGCCCCCAAATTTGCTGAATTTAACATGGGCTCTTATGGAGGTGCTGGACCCCATTAAATTATTAAAAAAATGTGTAAACATATTATGCATCCATGTACAACAATTGCATGCCGGCCTTGATAAAGTAACCTAACACATGTCATGGAAAATAAGTAAAGATTTTAGTAATAAAACTGAATTTCAATAACAGTGAATTAAATTACTGTGTTGATTTGGTTTATTAAAAAAAAGTCTCCAGTGCTTAGTAATGTAAATAATTATTTCTATAGGAAACTTAATATCCTCAATTTAAGTAAATTGCCTGATTTGAATCAAAATCCCATACCTCTGTATTGTTTTTGCTTTTTGTCATTTGGAATGGGGCATAAATGTAAATTTGTTGAAAATTACCTTCTTCATTTGTCGTAATGGTGATTACGTCACTAAATGGGCTTCTTCCTATTATGTTTTCAGCCTGCAGTTTAAAATTGTACGAAGTCATTGGAATTAGATTACTGATGGCGACAGAAGTATTAGATCCAGAGATGTCAATTTTCTTTGAGTTTGATGACCAGGATCCTTAGAAGATAGAGAGAAATTGATGAAATAAAATGAAATGTTTAAATTTATAAAACAAGTTTATAAATAATTTTCTCTTAATCAATTTCAATCATTATACTTGATAACATCTTTTATTTTATCTTGGAACTTGAATTTATATTTTCTTTGGCACTTGATAAACATTGAACAACTATTAAGGTATGATTTTAAAACAAATGAAAGTTTTTCTAGTTTCTATTAATATGTATGTCAATTATAATATGAATATATTAGAGAATGTAAATTATAATGTATACTCATTAGAATGCTCATACATTTATTACACGATGAACACATAGAAAAATTAACAGATGTTACAACTGTATTCTAGAGAAAACACACACATTATTGCTAATAAATTACCCAGAAATATAATTTTTAGAAAGCATTTTATTAAGATTAAATAATTAAACTAAATTAATTGCAAAATGCTTTTACGATTTTATGTAAAAAATTCATAAATATTGTTTAGTTTTGTAGCTTCATCGGTACTGTTATCAAGTAACTTTTGATTCTCAATTATTTTTTCCCCCGTATTATCTTTATTTAAAAACATTTTCTTTAAAGACACCTTATGTATTAATTATATCAAGTAACTATAGGATTGTGGAATGTAAAACTTTAAAACAGTTATCTTGAACTAAAGAAATGTGTTCATATTACTTCCAGTATACATATCCTGCTATATCCAAAATACTGCAATATGCTGTAATTGGATATTTTACATCTAAACCTAAAAAGCCATTAATGAGTATATTACCTAGCTAATCAGCAGATTAACTGTTTTTTTTTTTTTTTTTTTTTTTTCCTTCCCTTTTTTTTTCGTACCATGTGGAAACAAGAGTTTTCCGCATTTTACCTAGGTAAAGTGCACATTAACGGCTTCCACATAGTAAAAGTTCAAAATGAGGTTTGATGATGGTTTATATCAATTATCAAACATTATTTTGAACTAATTTTTTTATTACATTAACTTGACTCTTTAGACATCGAAAAATAAATATATAACATTATGTTAATTTTAGCGTACAGAAATATTACTATTGTTCCAGCAAAGTTCTTATTTTCACTCTACGAGTGCCTAGTAGGTAATGTGCATATTATCTCGATAATTTGCAGATTACCTAGGTATTTTGAGAAATGAAACAATTTTCGGCACTTTAACGAATTTGTAGAATAACTTATTTCTGTAGTTTAGCGGTAACATATATCAATTAAGTTTGTATTTATATTGTACATATACTACACATATAGTTTGTTCTGCAATGAAAACTGTTCAGCTTAAAATTGTTGACTGCCCGACAACACATTCACACACAAACATCCAAATAAATATCTAATTGAAAATAACAAATAACATAAAACTTGTCGTATATCACATAATTCTTTCCTGTTCATTCCCTCTTTTCAAAAAATTCAAAACCCTACACCCCATCTAAGAAAAGATTTAAAACCCAGTCCCCAAGAACCACCATTTTTAAAAAATGCTTATTTAGCACTTTCCCATCACGTCTCCGTACGCCGCCATTGGTGATATAATCCTATTGAAATAAGTTGCAATCTGAAAAAGTTGAAACTTACCAGAGGCATCCTTCCAATATAATACATATTTCGTGACCGGACTATTCCCGGTATAAGGAACGTTCCAACTCAACATCACACTTCTACTGCTCACATCTGTTGCTAGGATATCAGCAGGGGGATCCGGGACTTCTATATAGGATAAAATGAAGAAAGGGAGGTTAGAAATATTGAATTTTGAACATCGTGACTCACATTTGAAATTGGCGTCGTAACTAACTCGAGATGGGAAACTTTATTTATATTTTATATGATACGTCAAGGAATGACATCACCTGAAAGCTTAGTTTAAAGATATATGCATTGATGTATTGGATTGCTTCTTTCCAGTGTCCTTGTGATATCAAACGAGGCTTATTTAGAGTAGTGTCATCATTTATACTGATTTAAGCTCTCCATTTTATTGATGACTAGCTGCGTGGTCCCGCGTTGCGGAGATCATTGATGTAGATCGTAGCTTTTGGTGCTTCGCGAATGGACTCGCTTTCGTTCGTAGAAAGGTATTGCTGCTACGTGATGGTTCGTGCTACGCAAAACCAAGCTTGTTTCACTCGCTAAAAATTTCTTTGTAACAAACACAGCTTGCTTTGCTTACTGTAAAGTTTAATTGTTACGCAAACTCAATTCACTTTGCTAGCTGAAAACTTCATTGACACCTAAGCATAGGCTCACTACACTCGTTGAAAGGTTCATTTCTATGCAAGCACAAGCTCGCTTCGTTTGATGGAAGGTTCATAGATTCGTAAATAAGCTCGATAAACTCACTAAAAATTATTTGCTATGTAAACCTTAAATATTAGAAAACCCTCATCGGTCGAGAAATGAAAATATTTCCCCCTTTAATACGAAAATTTCAGAGCTGTCGACATATTAGAAGTAGCTTTGTAAAATATTTTTTTAATTAATTAATAAAAATTAATTAAAAAAACTAATCAAAATTTTAAAATTCTGTTTGTCTGAAGTCCAGTTAGATGCCCGAAACTACATATGTTGAACATTTCAGAGCTGTAGCCCTATTATAAATTGTTTTGTAAAATATTTGTCTGTGTGTCTGTGGTCAGCATAACTCCCGAACAAAATGACCTACTATGTTAAAATTTTATATGCAAGTTGCTGGTGACCATGGGACCTACCATTAAAGTTTTCATCAAAATCGCGCATGCGCATAAGGTAGTTGCCATTAAAAAAATCTGGTTTTTCAGTAATTGCTTACGATTTTGTTCAAAATCGCTTTGATAATGCATCATAAGGTGTTCTAAACATCCCCACCTCCGAAATTCCAGTAAAAATACTCTAATGGAGTAAAAAGTTGAAAAATACACCCTCCTTCAACACAGAGTTCTCTTCCCTTGAGCATACCTTACCTCATCAATGATCGTTTTTTCTTCTCCCCACAGTTTCACTTATAATAAGGATAATATAAGGAATATTGAAAAGTACATCTCTAAAATCAAATTTTGGCGGTGCATTTTTTTTTTTTTTTTTTTTTTTTAAAGATCCGTACAAGAATTATTGCAAATAAATAATACCGCCATATTGGTATGTAATTGAAAGTTGTGCAATGTTCCACACCCCTAGTTTTAAGCAGCTTTCTATAGCTCCACAGACTCTTTGTTTTATTATCATAGATTCTCTGAAAATTTTAAGTCTAAAAATATAATTTTTATATTCAATATATTCAGGTAGTAATACTATTTTTATTTTATAGGTTACATTTTTATATTTTTAAGTTTCATTATTACGTTATATATTTTATACGTTAAATTTTTATTTTGTACGTTACATTATTGTTTTACATGTTACTTATTTTACCGCAAAAAATTTGATTTATAAAATTCGTTGGAAATTCATGTAGTTGATTTGATAAACTTGATTACTTCAGTAAGGGAAAGTTGGAAAACAGAATTAAATGCTCCTGGTTATGTTTGGGTAGAATCTTTTAATATTTGAAATAATACATTTTAACAAACAATGTTATGCACTAAATATATTGTAATAAAATACAAATATGGTGACTAAGATTCTTTAATTAATTACCTAAGATATTGAATATAATTGTTATTATATGTGTTAAGTATAAAGATGCACTATGTGAGTAATTTAGTAAAACTTCAAAATCTTTTATACTGATTTTAGAATTTTTAAATGGTAAAATGCTCTCTAAAATTGCAATGGTAAATAATATGAAACAAATGATTTAAAATGTTATATATCTTGGTGTACATTGTATTGTGTTTTTTATTTAAAAGCTATTCTAATCAAGGTATCAATTTAATTTTCATATTGATTTATTGTTTGATATTCTTAGAAAATAATTTTAAATTTCAAAATTCTAAAATATGATATTTCATCAGCTTAAGATAATGCAACTACAGGCCATATGGAGATGAAAATAAGCGTGTTTTTTTATCGTTACAACAAAAAAAGAAAACAAACTTCTTAATAAACATACGTAAAACATTTAGAAGGTTGACGTAAACTGGAACAGAAATAATAATCTTCGTAAAATTTTAAATCCTGTATATTATCTTCGATTTTGTGTGTCGATGGCGACGGAATCTGTGGAGGCCTAGTTAACTCCCTTGCCGTTATCCAATCAGGCTGAAACTTGGCAGATAGATTAGATGTCTATGACAATGCCCATTATCAAATTTTGAGACTGTAACTGTTACTAAAAGACCGCTGTTACTGAATACTAATAAACTAACTTTCCTTCATCAAATCGTGCTAAAATAGCATTCAACCGACCATTGAAGTAACTCTTTCCTGTTTCCAAATATTTTTTAATAAATAAATAATAAAGATGTTTTAATCAGAATAAAAAAATTATATTTGGATGTGAGTGCATAAATCCACGTTATTTTTTAATAAATAAATTTTAAAATTTAGTTTGCCGCACATTTTGCTATTAGAAAAGTTTTTGATATTTATAATTAGATGTAAACACCTAGCTCAAGCTGTTTACAGGATCGGTGCTGTATTAACGGATATAAAAATTGGCAATGCATATAAAAGATTTATATTAGAAACTTTGTTTGTATGCGTTATATTATTCGTTTATCAAATGAAACATTTATCATAAACTTATCTTTAAATTAAAATACTTAGTATATTTTAGTAGTTTACATTACAGTATGTAAATTTAAACTTGAATTAGATTTATTTTCTTTACGCATCGTACAAAATGTTGTCGTATTTGTTTAAAAACTATTCTGTTAAATTCATGGCAATACTCTCAACAAAACAGTTTTTATTTTATGAAGATACTTATCTGCAAAACCATTTTAACACAATAACTGAAATGGCGCTTCTCAATGATAAAGTTCTTTATGAAATTCGCATGTTCAAAGTCAACAGTAAATTAGAGCTCTTCAAATGTAAGTTCCTTCTCAGGTAATCTTTTTTCCATTTCCATGAAAACAGTTTATAAATTTAAAGAGCAGAAAATGTAATAATAGAAAGTAAATGAAGTATGAAAATGGGGCATTTTAAAACTCAGTAAGTCTCAGTTATTTCGCCTTATTAACTTTGTTGGTAATGGATATTGCTATTCTAATAAAAGAGGAAACATGTTTCTGCAATAATTACACATTTACTTCATTTTAACAAAATAAAATGCGTACAGAACCTTTTTGGGGATGGGGATGAGGAGTGCATTATATAAGTATTTGTAAATTCATTTTTTTTACTGTTTGCTTAAAATTGAATCATAACATCTTTAGTTAAATGTATTTGTTTCAGTGAAGGTTTTCAACTTTTTCGTAATTTCTTAAACAACATTTAATTTAAAATATCAAATAAGACAAATTTAGTTTTGATTATAAACTACTGTTGAATAAAGGCAATTAAACTAATATAAAATTATTTATCAAATTTACCAATGATAAACATTACCTTGTTAAATAAAAACTAAAACTCATATTTAATTATGTTTAATACCAACAATCCCCAATAAATATTCCCTCTTATTATTATGACAAAAGGAACATTAATTTGTGTCTCAAAGTTATATTAAGTCACATTACTCTTCACAAATGAGATGCCAGTGCTCCAAACCCAAGTGTATTAGTTTATTGATATTTTGTGGCTTCAACAGGCCTTTGAGGCAAACACTCTCCTTTCATTGATTAATACATCCAGCTGGATAATTTACCAAACCAGGATATGCACTATCGAGAGGCTTTCCCAACCATGACGAATAACTTCATCTGAGTAGTGGCCCATTAAAATTAATAACTGGGAATAGGACGCGCTTAATTTAGGCCCACTAGTCTGGGAGCATAATTAATATGTATCGATGTTAAACAATCTACGGTTGTGACAACAATGCAGAATGAAAGATTACTTTTGAGTAGGTACCATGCTAATTCTTAAATAATTCATGGGAGTCATATAGCATTGAGGAATCATTAATGGTTAGTTTCTTAGGACAGCCTGGTTGTGCTTCCTGGAGTGCGTATCCATCAGGGGGAATTCTAGTGAAAGAGTTTATGTGTTTTGAATGTATTGACAATATTATCAAATCATACAACTTACATTTTATAGGGAAATGCTAATTTATTCCTAAACTTAAAAATATGTAATTTCTGAAAAATAAAATAAATTTTTTTCGGCATTTAACTTAAACAAAATGTGGTCAGTTACAAACTTTATCTGTCAGCAATGGATTAAGACATGGAGATGGATGTGGATGAATAGAGGATGGGGATGGTGGAAAAATCTCAAATTAGATTGCAACTGTACTGAAAAAAACTTTTGAGTAATATTTAGCCTATCTTTAATATATTCTTAACATAAATTTGCGGTAACAATTAATACAAAGATAATTGACATTTAAATTATTTAATATCAAATATTATTCCTTAGCATTCTTTACTCCTTGAAAAATGAGTAGAATTTTTTAAGACTAAAAGGTATAATTTCAAACAAAAAACACCAGCACTTTATGGTAAAAGAATCGTGTGAATTTTAACCAGGCTAACAGAATATAATTTTACAAAACACGAACTGTTGATCAATTATCAGAAAAAAAAATATCAATATGATTTGTTATCCGATGTTAGATGAATCTTCCATACCTCTGGTCTAAATCCTCAGTTATTTCAGCTTACAAAATTCGCATTGCTACTTACGATTTGTATGTGATAGAGGAGAAGTTTAAAAGGTGTGGGATCATCACAAACTTCAAAAAAGAAATGAGCAGAAGAGATATGTTCCAAAGTTTGTCTCATCAAAAATCCAATAAATTCTAAACATTTCATGTTAATTCATTATTTATAATACAAATTCGTAGAAAGTTTGAGTAAATTACTACATTGACTTCATTTTTCAATGTTACTGGCACCATAATGTCATTAAATGAGAAAATCATTGATACATTTCCTGATTTGGAATACAATTCTGTCATTTACATTCTAAGCTTATAAATACACATTTTTCTAAATTTCTTAAATTTTCAAAACTTTGAGTAATTTACGCGTTTTAATCTTGATCTTATTTAGATTTTTTTTTTTTTTTCACAGAGCTGTTTTCCGTAACCACGTATCAATAACATATTAAATTGGGCATTAAATTATTTGTACACAACACAATTTTCATAAAAATAACATATCAGTAGAAGAGCATGCATTCCAAAGAAAAAATATTGTAAATACTTTCCGATTTAATGTTCACGAGTTTAACTTTTAAAAACTGCGCATTTTTCTCTAAGTAATTAGAGGAATTAATAACTGATTAATATGAGAAATAAAAAAACAAAAAAACATTTAAATGGCATATTTCAGCAAAAAAGTATTAAACTATCGTTTAAGAAAAATATTAAAAGCTCACTTAATTACTTTCCGATCCCACGCTTTAATTTAATAAATTATAAATCATAGCATCTAGAATGGGCTATTGATTATTTATTTAATTAAAATTTTCTTACGTAACATATTATTCATAGGTAAGTAGTTTTTTTCTAAGAAATATATATTACGTTAGTGAATTATTTATTAATACATTTATGTTTAATTATATTTTTAACTTTGGAATGCATAATGAGAAAAAGATAGGAAATATATTTCATCCTTTTAATTTTTATCCTTTAAACATAAGTTTTTGTATGCAATCTTTGAAAATGAATGTTATTTTTTGTGAAAAATGTAGTACGATAAAACATGTTTTATAAGTAATATATTTCAATGTCAATTTGTAGTTGATTCGTTAGGATATCTAATAAATCTACGCATTAAAACAATATCAGTACGAGTTAAAAAGTTTTTTCTCTATGTGTACCTATAATGTCAATGCACATCAATGAGGAAACAAAAAATTTGTATACCTTAAAGTAAATTCCACCATTAAGTTTGGCTTGTAGCCATCATTGACCCAATACTTCATTTTACACGTGGTCGACATGGAGGCAAACAATTAACGACTTCCATTCATGACATCATTCGCAATATTAAATCTCCCTCCACCCAGAATGTGATTGGGTAAGAGCTTAAAAAGTTGATAATTGGACCTTTCAGTGCATGGATTGCATTCAGAAGGAGGCAACAATTCAAAACCAACGATTCTTTGGATTTTGCTTTTGTTTATCAGTTTGTGTGTGATGGAGAGTTGTCATGTTGCCAGAGTGCATTGTGATGGGTATCACTGGTATCGATTGATGTTGCTTTGTGAGGGACCAATTTCTGATGATAATTCACGAGTTAATAGTACAAGGACCTTCTACAATGCTTATTTCTGTAGTTACTGATATTGAGCTAAGCTCTTGTTTCCAGAGAAAACTCAAAATTATTTGAATAAATTGTTTTTTATCCATCGTTATAGCAAGCTACGATATATACAAGTGTAAGCTAAATAAATCTAATTTATACAAAAATAACGAACATAAACTTTTTTAGCAAATTAATATTAGTACACATGTATTGAATAGTGCATGTGTGATTTACGGGTTTCAAAAAAGGACAACTGAAATACGAATAAACTTTAGATTTAACCTGGAAAGGTTTTTCATTTCAGAAGATTCTGTAAGAGAATTTTTAAAAGTAAAAATTTGGATAGGATAAAAAATAAGTTAGATTATTGATACATTGCGCTTTGAAATTTTCTTAATTATTTAATGGAAATTCTAGTTAAATTTCCCAATAAATGCTCATCTTGATAAGATCTTTCATTTGGCATATTGTGCATATACATAGTGGTAATCCAAAATTTCATCTGACTGACAGAATTTCACTGATAACTACTAACTGAAGGAAATGAAGATATGCATTCACAAAATGCAGATATAAAGTGTTAATAACTTTCGTTATTTCTGAAGGCATTCTTGTTTCGGGATTCTTGTAAAGAAGATTAATAGAAAACAGTAGAGTGTCCACTGATGTCCACTGATAGAAGAATTAAAACAGGAGAGTCACTCAAGGATTTTCCTCTCTTTTTGGTGTCATTTCCTTTTTAATTTCATTTTTTATAGAAACAATTTCAAACAACTTAAACAGTTATATGGTCATATCCCCTATGATTTTTTATTACTTTTCTTTTTAATTATCAGTGTATTACCATAGTTGCCAACTGGAATCGACAAGTTATTTCAATAACTATTTTATCCATGTTTGCAGCATCACTTAATTAAGTAAATATCTACCAGCACTGAGCGTAAAAGTTCCTCATCAAGATCTTTGTACTTTCAAATACAATTGCCTATCTTACAATAACCACTCAAGGCAGAAGTACAAGTTTCAAATGGTGTCGTCTAAATTTAACTTAGATTGTCTCAGATTAGTGCAACTTTCTGTTCATTAAGGGATTCATATTTTCCCTGGAATCAGATGATATGGATAGGAGTGTAAGAGTTTTGAGTTTGAGGCTATCAGACCAATTATAATATAGATTAAGAAATTTCAGAATCATGATGTGTGGTGGAATTTTTTTTATAAAGAAAATTCGGCGACGCTGCAATGGTATCTGTACAAATTTCTAGACCATTGTGAGGATCTACTCTGTAGCATACGGCTGTGATTGAATTTTTATAGACGATGGTGTCGATTCAATCCAACATGACTAACAATACCTAGACAGAGTAAGAGTAGGCTTCAGGTCGGTGTATTAACCTGAACTTAATCTCATTGAAATCTTTGATATATCCTTGGTTAAACATTCTTTACACGTTTACCTCTACTATTCATTCTCAGAGATCTGGAACTGACCTAACGAAAATTTGTCATTGATAGTATCTCCTATGTTAGATAACATAATAGAAAGCATGCAAAACCTCTGTTAGATGTGTGTAAAGCTTCGGCGTGATCACATAATTATTTCTGAGTATATTTTTATTTAACCACCATATTGTATAAAAACACCGACAAGATGTCTTAAGATAACATGAAAATTAAATATATATATATATATATATATATATATATATATATATTAAGACATCTTGTCGGTGTTTTTATACAATATGATGGTTAAATAAAAATATACTCAGAAATAATTATGTGATCACCTCGAAGCTTTGCACACATTTAACAGAGATTTTGCATGCTTTCTATTATGTTATCTAACATAGGAGATACTATCAATGACAAATTTTCGTGAGGTCAGTTCCAAATCTCTGAGAATGAATAGTAGAGGTAAACGTGTGTGTGTGTATATATATATATATATATATATATACACTCAAGAGCCAAAACATTATGACCACCCCTACATTTTGCAATGAATGCAATTTGAATTTACCATCTCGCCTGGATGACGTGGAAGGCATGTGATCAGGTGGAAGTGGTATTTAACTGCTGCTGGAGAGTCTGAAGAATCATTCTTTCACTTACTTCTGTGTGTGATGGGAAAGGCTGCGGATCTAAACGACTTTGATAGAGAGCAGATTGTAATGGCTCGAAGGCTCGGAACAAGTATTTCCGAAACTGCACGACTCGTGGGTTGTTAGCGATCTACAATTGTTAGTATTTATGCAAAGTGGATGAATGACGGTGAAAGCAGCAGTAGACGACATGGTGTTGGACGTCCACACGCTATCAAAGAAAAAGGTCGTCGGAGACTGTCTCGCATGGTGAAGCAAAACCGGAGCCAGACAGTGGCTCAGCAGACTGCCCAATACAATTCAGGGACAAGTAGAATAGTATCGGAGCACAATGTTCAGCGGACACCGCTGGATATGGGGCTACGCAGCAAACGTCCCACTCGTGTGCCTTTGCTGACCAAGCGTCATCGCTAACTGCGCCTACGCTGGGTCAGGGAACATCGCGAATGGTCCATGGATCAATGGGAGAGAGTTGCCTGGTCAGGTGAATCACGGTTTGTCATTCATCAAGGCGATAGCCGTGTCAGGATACGCCGTTTTCCAGGCGAACAGTTGCTCCCTCAATGTACAGTAGGTCATACACAGGCCAGTGGTGGCGGTATTATGCTTTGGGGGACGTTCTCTTGGGCGTCTCTGAGACCCGTGGAAGTGGTAGAGCAGACCATGAATGCTGCAGGGTATCTGAACATCATTGCGGACCAGTTACACCCTTACATGGCCTCTGTTTTTCCAGCTGGAAATGGAATGTTCCAACAGGACAACGCCCCGTGTCACAAGGCTAAAATTGTGTTGGAGTGGTTCCAGGAACATGATGCTGAATTCCAGTTAATGTCCTGGCCGCCTAACTCACCGGATCTCAATCCGATAGATCACATTTGGAATGTCATGGAACGGCAGCTCAGAGTTCAAATACCACCAATTCGCAATATCTCGGATTTGCGTGACTGTTGCTTAAAAATTTGGTACAATCTGTCTCCGGCCATCTACCAAGGACTTGTGGCATCCATGCCAAGGCGGGTTGAAGCTGTGTTGCGCGCCAAAGGTGGGCCAACTCGTTATTGACAGGTGGTCATAATGTTTTGGCTCTTGAGTGTATATATATATATATATAGCGTGAACAAGATTAATTTTTTTAGAAAGTAAGATTGTATTGCGAGGATTACAGTAAAGTAACTAAACCGCACTAGTGCGACAAAATACTTTACCGCGCGAGTCGAGCTCAAATTGTATATGGACTTGGTATAAAATAACATATTTTCAGAAGATATTCATTTATTGGAGTTTTCAACAACAACATTTATATGTATTAAAATATTTCTTGGAACGAAATTATAAAAAAATATTTTATGCAATACGTGGGAAAATAATTTTTCAAGCTTGGTTAATTATTTGACTCTGTCTAATGAACTTATCAAATAAGCATTTTCTCACATTTGAAAAAGTATTACTTTTGCAACTAGTTGCATAAATAATTATTTCTTTGTCATTGGATTCAATTCTTGATATCTTTACTACATAAACACACTAGCTACTTTCATGTGCAATTATATGTTAGTATCCATATAAATGAAAACTTTAGATATTAATTTCTGTTTAATTTATCATTAATTTTTTTATAATGTTGAATATCAAGCAGTATATATAATTCTGAATCTTTGTAAACAAACATTATTTCAGAAGAAATACAGACAATTATCTAATTTTTAACTGTAACTTTTGGATAGCTCGGGTAGTGTTTCCATTGTACGAGAAAATACAAAATGCCAAATTTTCTACGGATACTTCGTAGTTTTACGTAGTTATTACAAATGTGTACTATTTTTTATGATTTACCCACGGTCTCTTACATTACGATAAGTGAATACGAGATACAACAGCGACTATTACATAATTGTAATACTTAGGGAAAACCACGTAAATCTCGGCATTAGCAAAAGAATTGTTGGATTTGAAGAATATTAGCAAAAGACAGAAAAATATTTCGGGTATATCTTTTTCAATAGGTTTCAAAGAATGTCCTTCAAACTGCACATATCCGTAAAGACTACAGAAAAGCTGTAAGAACTAAGGAAATAAGTGAACTATGGAAAGTAAGTAGAAAAGTTGTCATTGCTATTACAATCAATTTCCACCAGACCACATTTCTAAGTTTTCTCCGAGTAGACCAGTAGTAAACTAAATTAGGACAGACTTATTAAAAAATTATATTGTGAGGCACGCCTGCGAGCGCCCTCTGTCGTCCTCTTTAATACGTAAGCCACTATAATCTCTCATTCTACGCTGAGAGATGCAATGATATGAACTTCTAAAATAAAAGCTCTATACTAGTCACACGGACTATGTTTTATTCTACGAAATCTTTTATGATGTTAAGCAAATACGTCCCTACAATTTTAGGCTCCGCATAGGACAAGCCTACGTGCCAGCCTTCCTTACAGTGGTGTCAGAAGTGGGATGTATGTAACTCCAAATTTCATGGAACTCTACTACACGACCCAAATAGGAAGAGTACAAATGCAATCGTCTCTAATTGTTTGACAGCCAAAATATCGTCCGACCACTTGTTAAAATTAAACGGCATGAAGTACGAGAGTGATAACATTTTTAATAGTTTGCCAACCATTGAAGTGTTATGTGATAATATTAAGATAAATGCAGTTGCAGATTCTGGAACGCAGGTAACAATAATTAGAAGTAATTTAGTACCTCAGCACTATAAAGACCTACATGGTCAAGTGGTGTTAACTTCAGCATTTGGTCATAAACTCAAAGCCCCTTTAATAAATATACCATTATCAAAGTGTACAGAAGATGGTAAATTTTGTGAACCCGTATATTTTACTTGTGCGATGGTTGATGAGTTATCTAATGACATCTTGTTATCTTTAAATACATATAAGAGAATAATTTCAAATGATTCAGGTGAGTTAAGTGTTGATTGTTGTAATGCAAATATTCATGTTGTTGATACCTCAAATAATGTAATTGAAAACTCCCACAATATTGATGATAATATTATTAAGAGTGATAATTTATATAACTTAAGGGGACACGGGACACTTTTTCGAAAATTCTTTAGTTTTGCTTAAAATTAAATAAAATTTGGCACAAACAAAGAAGATATGACTTATAGCACAAACACCAAATTTGAGCAGATAATATAAAATAGAAAGAAAATTATTGAGAAAAATGTTTTAAAATAATACGAAATTTTAACTTTTTCAAAATGCTCCTCGCGACACAATATTTTAATAAACACAAAAAAAAAAAAAAAAAAAAAAAAAAAAAAATTGAAGTTATTTATCAATATATTTTAAACATTTTCACACATGCTTTTATCTATAGGTGCCATAGTTGAACAGAAATAAAATTTCAAACTTGGCGCTAGTGATTTTTCAATAAAAAATGTACATATTTCAAATTCTAAGCATAAAAAAAAAATAGAAAAAATTATGTGACACAAAAAAACATGTGTGTATCTCTTTAGAATACATTAAACATTATTTCTACAAAAAATTAGGTTGATTGATAAAAAAATGAATCGCAAGAAGCTTTTCGAACAAACGTAAAATGTGAAAAAGACGAAGCTGAGAAAAATGCATTTTTAACTTTTGCCTACAAGTGTGCTCTAAAAAATTAATCAATTTACCTTTAAAACATTCCACTTCCATAAGATGTCCCTTCAGCTTCGATTTTTTTCCTTTCTTCAGAAATTTTAATTTGTAAAAGTTTTTTTCTTGCTAGTTCTTTTTGCTTATCGGTTCGCCGTTTAGCTTGCAAAACTCTACGTCGATCCATGCTTCTGCTAATTTTTAAGGTAGTAGCTGTTGGTTTCATTTTAAGTCTTATTGAAGCTGTGCAACCCATATTGAAGACACTGACCGCAGACAAAATAGCCAAATTGAGTCTTTTTTGTGATACAAACACATGCTTAGGGCACTTTGACCAAACAACGCTATGCAGACATTCGTTTTGGTTTTGTGTTCCCCCTCGTGTGCATTTTTTAAGTAATTCATTACTTGCTAACCTCTGGTATATTGGCAACACATGTTGCACTATTGTTGAGCTCAACGTCGTTTTCATTTTTTTATGTGAGGGAATCGCCTCACCTTTGGCAGTTGCACGGTTATAGAAACACCATGAATCAGACCTTTTTGGACACTTTTTGTGTTGTGGTGATTCATCTGTGGACATCATATGTTATAATGAGGCAAAAATTGCACTTTTCATGGATTGAACATTTGGTACATTAATTTTTATGGCATTTCTATAATAATTGGATAACTTTATAATTTTGTTATCGGTGAGTTGACCTTCTTTTCGGCCACTTAAAGTTACACCTTTAGCTCGGCAAGTTTTAACTAGATTTCTGAGGCCTGTACCCAAACGCTTCGCTACATGGTTAATGCACTCTTCTTTTTGCATTATGCAATCATTTCCATACACTTTCAGATCACATAAATGCGAGAAGGCTTTGGAATCTCCATCACTCAGCATGGTGACGTACCTCATCTTGTTCACCGACACAGAACGCTTCCAAAGGACCGACGCAATCTCTGTTTCCATCGAGTTGGAGGAACCATCAAAGTTTTTCTGACACACATTTTTATGTCCTTCATACCATATTTGATATTCTACGCTTTCTTTGCCAAGTTTGCTCTTTGCCATTGTGCAATCCTGGCAATACTTCGAGAAAGTTTCATAATCGATAACAAGACCTGTTAATAAGTCGATTACAAATCCTATACCGTGAAGTGAAGCATGTCACCGTTTTTGCCAGGTTCCATCATAAGAAACGGATATGTCAATAACATCATTACTTTCCAAGGCTGGGTCACTTTGAATATAAGCCTTACGAACGGCTTCTTGTGTCCGCGTCAAGATTTCTATTTTAGTTGACGTACTTGAGTTTACACGATTATTAAGGTGTTTGGTGAATGTCTTAGTGTCCATGGAGAGCATTCCCATACACATTGAAAATTGTTGCACAGCCTGTGAGCCTTTACCAAGTTCAAGAAAGGTCTCTACAACTTTCTCATTGACGTGAAAACTTTTGGCAACAGTTTTTGGAGACGAATAAGAGTCAAAAGCTATTTTTCCACACTATAAACATGAAACAATAATTTTGGTTGCAAAGCCCATGGATTTTTGGGATGTTTTTACCTCTAGAGATGGTGAATGGCAGTTGCTGCATAAAACATCTTTATATAGCAATGCCCAAATGCTTTTATGAACTAAAGTATAGTCATGATCAACTTCTGTCGTGCATGGAGGTAGAGAAGATTCAAACATAGACAGTTTCATTTCAATGCTTGTCATACCCATTTTAGCAGAAGGTTCTGTTGAGGATTCTGGCTTAGAACCTTTCTAACGTGAAGCATTTAATTGATTTCCTTTTGAAACTTTCTTCGAATGACGTTTTTTTTGCAATTCGGCCACTTGACCGTGGCGACTTTAACTTTTCCATTTCCAAACAAATAACTAACAATATTTACCAAAACATACAATGTAAATAACAGGTTGTTATGATTTAAACTACAAACAAGAAGTCTCAGTTAAAATTGCAGTTAAATTTGAGGTTGTTATTGCTCAATAATTATAATTATAATAGAAAATTAAAATGTAAACAAACTTTTTGCTCTTTAAATGCCACGCCCCTTTTTAGTTTAAATAAAATTAATACCACTTAAAATCATCGGATTTCAAAAATTAAAACGTGAAATTAAAGCTAGCGAAGTCTATAATGTTTATAGACAAAAAACAAAAAACGTCATTTTTGGTGATATTTTAGCAGTTTCAGTGTCCCATGTCCCCTTAACCTTTGAGAAAACTGTGCAATATTTTGAGTCCATAGGTAGTAATAGTGAGCTTAGTATTAGTGAAAATTCTGAAATGCCTTTTAATAATATTGAAGTGTTTTATATAAATAATGATGATGATATTAGTGTTAATAAGGACAGTGTAATTGATAATATGGTAAACCAAGTTAATTCTATTATACCTAATGAGTTAAAATCTGACTCTGAAATGTTCCGAAATCAACAAGCAAATGACTTCACCCTTGAAGCGTGTTGGCAAGATGCCAAGCGAGGGATTAACAACTTTTTTGTTTTGGATAATTTCTTGTATCATAAAGATAAGATTTTAGGAGAGTCAGTCAGCCAACTCGTAGTTCCGGTGCAAAGAAGAAAACAGCTTTTGGAGCTCGCTCATGCTAGTTTATGGGGTGGTCATCTCCGTAAAAAGAAAACAGCAGAACGACTTAAGTACTCATTTTATTGGCCAGGTATAAAGAAGGAGATAGATGACTTCTGTGATAAATGTGTATCGTGTCAACTCCAAGCTAAGAAGCGTCCCTTCGACGAAGTTCCCATCACACCCGTTACTCGCCCAGATGAACCGTTCCAAATTATAAATGTAGATTTAATTGGGCCAGTAGAACCGAACAGTCGTGGATTCAAGTATGTTCTTTGTGCTGTTGATCAATGTACTAAGTGGCCAGAAGTCGTCCCTTTGAAGAATTTATCTGCTAAAGTTACTTGTGAAGCGTTGCTACAGATTTTTACTCGCACTGGCATCCCTAAGGTAGTAGCCACGGACCAGGGGACCAATTTCACTGCCTCCCTGACTAAAGAATTTTTGGAAAGGATTGGGTCCTCCCCAAGATTATCCACTCCTTACCATCCAGCGTCTAATGGGCTCGTTGAGAGATTTAATGCAGTCTTGAAAGGAACGAGGCCGACCAAACGGTATAGTGGTTAGCGTGCTGGCTTCTAGACCGCGAGGTTGCGGGTTCGAGTCCCGTGTAGGCATGGGTGTTTGTAAATGTATGTTGGTTTGTTAAATGACGAAATGTTTCGGCGCATTATAGCCCTCGTGTTGCTGACGGCGCCAGATAATCTGAATACAACCAACCAACCAACTTGAAAGGAATGATTCACCACACGATGTTAGAACACTCTATGGATTGGGACAAGTACCTTCCTTACCTTCTGTGGGAATATCGTGAAGTTCCTAATGTCACAACCGGAGTTAGCCCCTTTCAGATGTTATATGGTAGATGCCCAACGGGACCTCTTTCCATATTGAAGACAACGTGGACCAATGAAACTATAGTTCCCCTAGGTCAGCTCAAGTCGGTGACTGAGTACCTCAATGATTTGAAGATGAAGCTAGAAAACGCAGCGGAATATGCATGGATCCCAGCCACAGAAAAACAGAAAGCTTACGCATACTACCATAATAGGAAAGCACGACATAAAGAGTTTAAGGAAGAAGACGGAGCTTTTGCAAAACTTAAGCTTGCTATATGCAATGCTCCCAGATGTTATTCACCAAATTTCCAACAACCTTTCATCATATACGCTGATGCCTCTTCATTTGTCGTCGGTGTTTGTCTCGCCCAGAGAGACGAGCAGAATGTTGAACATCCAATAGCCTTCGCTAGTAAAAAGTTATCAAACACTCAAGAGAAATATGCAGTTATAGAGAAAGAAGCCTTTGCTGTCATTTTTGCCATTAAGAAATTCGAGACGTACATCTTTGGATCTGAAATAATTATAGTTAGTGACCACAACCCTCTGAAGTTTCTTACGGAATGTGCTTCACAAAGTCCTAGGCTACAACGATGGGCCTTAGCTTTACAACGCTTCCATGCCTTACTAACTTATCGTCGAGGAAAAGATCATCTGAATGCCGATTCTCTGTCTCGTTTAACTGCAACCCACTGGAAAAATGATGCCAAACTAAATGACACTTGAACTCTTTTTTTTTTCTTTCTCATGAAGTGTTACCTATGGTTAGAATTTTGAGTGCATAATTTATGATATTGTGTTTATTTACATATTTTTCATTTCCTACTTGTTTATATTTTTAAGAGTTAAATTTACTTTCTTAGTTTAATTACATGATAACTGTAAACTAGTGATTCAAATGTTTAAAATTTTACGTTTTTCAATTTAGAACTTAAATTAATTTGACAGGTCTTTAAAAGACGCAATCAAACCTTTTTAGTGGGGAGATATGAGGCACGCCTGCGAGCGCCCTCGGTCGTCCTATTTAATACGTAAGCCACTATAATCACTCATTCTACGCTGAGAGATGCAACGATATGAACTTCTAAAATAAAAGCTCTATACTAGTCATACGGACTATGTTTTATTCTACGAAATCTTTTATGATGTTAAGCAAATACGTCCCTACAATTTTAGGCTCCACATAGGACAAGCCTACGTGCCAGCCTTCCTTACATATATATTAGATTGCTATGTCTTCTTAAGATTCAAGATAAAACTAATTGGGGTTTTGAAAGTTTGTTTGTAGGCCTGATAATACAAGTGATTGTTTTTCAAATTGTTTTCACTTTTAAAAGAGACTTGTATATTTTGCAAGAAAAATTTATCAAAGCCATACAATTTTGAATTTTAATACTTTTTAAAACATTAATAAATTGCTGGTGGAATATTTTTAACTATCACGAAATATTAGTAAACTAAAATATACTTTTGCTTTTGTTTAATACAAGTTTTAAATTTGAAATAACAGTTTTATTGGAAAATATAAACGAATCAGAATATAAGTACATTACACTTCAGAAAAAAATTATTCCTCAATTAACTTTCCAAATTACAATGAAAGAGGAGAGTTTTTACTTTCTAATTTGGTAATTATCTATCAAAAATTAAAATAGATAAGATTATAAGTGTAAATTTATCATGATGAAAATTTTTCTAAGAAGAAAGTTTGGAAACGCGCTGTTTAAAGAGTAAAATGTATACATAATAGTTAATATTTACTTTTCATAAATATTTGCTTTCAAAAATATTCTTTTTTTCCTTAAGTATCTATTCTTTATACTTATTAATCAAATAATGTGTACAACATCTCAAACAAAATTTGTTTTTAACGCAGTAGTTAATGACTTTTAAATATATATGAATATAGGAAGACCAAAAACTAATATATGAAAACATTAATTAATTCTCATAAACATCATTTTAATCAATATACACTAAGCGTAAAAAAATATTGAAAATATATAACTTTAAAGGAAAAATAATAGTAATATATTTAAAACGGACTATACATGATCAGTTGAGTTTCAATGTTCTTACCATAGTATTGGTAACCAGAAGTCAAAATTTGAGGTTGCTTGGTTGCCGATGCAACCTAATTTTTAAAAGGGAAATTTGAACATAACTTTCAGTTGTCTTTTGGGTAGTCATAACTTTAATATCCATTTCAAAAATTCATTTTTTTAACAATTAGGAAAAAACTAATTAATTGAATTTTGAACACTTATTCTATGAGTACGTTGATATATTTAACTTATCCGAGGTGAGAAACAGATCTGTTAATCACGTGATTACGTGGCCAAGAATCACGTGATTGCCATTGGCTTAAATCGCAGAAGTTTCGATTATTAAGTTAATGAAGCTTCATATTCTTTAACGTTGAACAATCAAAGGGAAACAAACTTTGTTTGAGTACAACCACGATTACTTCAACCATACAAAAATAACAAGATTCGACACCTGTTGGTAACATAAAAATCAATATAAAATCTCTCATGCATTATATAACTGTTTAAAATTTCAACTCTGTAAGTTAAAAGCGCATTTGCTCATGTGTGTTAGTTTCATAAAATGATTTAATTAAAATAAATAGTAGGGTTTCCCATGAAACCAACAGTATTAAGTTTACTCAATATATTTAGGTAACATACTTATTTTTTCTAAGTTTAATAAAACTTACACATTTATGTTTAAGTAATTCATAAAATATTATTTGATACATTTAAAGTGTTTTAAGTATACTTTGATTGTGGTATTTACACTAAATTGTTTGTAAAGAATAATTGCGTTTTTCTAAATACATTTATAGGTTAATTGGTAAACTTATATAAACTAATAACATCATATTACCTTCTACGAGTACCTGAATGTTAGTATCATCTTTCCCAAATGCATTGATGGCTGTACATGAAAATAAAGCGGAATCTCTTCTGTCCGGTGTTGCCACAATTAACACAGATTTTTTCCCATTCGGCGTGATTTCATCTTTAATGTTATATCTGGTGAAAGATGTTTCAGTTAATGAAATAAGGAAAAAATAAGTTACTCATTGCTCTCTAAGATTCAATAACCATGAAAGAGACTGTAGTATTTTTTTTTTTTTAAAGATTTTATTTATTTTGTATACATTTCTAAATTAAAAAAAACTTATGTTGAGTTAAAGTTGTATCTTCTAAATCTACTAATATGTAGAACTAATGTCACATTAGTTACTACGGTTTGTAGCAAGGAAGTTCAAAACTTTTAATAACATTTTATACAACAACACTTTTTTTAAAGTTATGGTACTAGTACACATTGCAAAATTGTTTCCTTATATTTGAACAAGACTCCCTATTTTTTCACACTTGATAAAAGTAAGGAAACTAACATAACCTCAAAAAAAAAAAAAAAAAAAAAAAAAAAAAAATTTGATTTACATTAAATTTGTATTTTATTCCCACCTTTCATAACTCGGTACGTAATTTATTTAGAATTTTAAAGTTTTAATTGTAAATGAAACGCAGCGATTCGATACAGGGAGCCTACTATAATAGTCAATATAACTTTAATAGATATTTTATCCTAAAATTTTGTTTTCAAAGAATTTAAAATTACCCATTTTTTTATAAGAAAAACAAGATTTAAAATTAGGTTAAACATTTCTTGCATGGATATAATAGATTTTATAACGTTTAAAGTACTGGTTTATTCCCTTTAAATCAAATAAAAATGTTTTTAATCTGTTAATTCAAACTGATGTTATCTCTGGTGAAAAAAAGTATTATACTTAGAAAAGCTATTTCTTCACAAATAGAGCTTAAAATTTGCGGTACTAATCTTTTAATACTGTGTACTTTCATAAAAGTATAGGTAGTTAAAAAAGTATTCGGAATATAATAAAGAAGAAAGTACTTTTTTTAATTCAAATAAGATCGAGAATATTTTAGAGAAAGAAAACAAAGATTTTCTATTTTCCAATATGTACTGGTACGTTAAATAATATAATATTGCATATTTTTATGCTTAGTTATAAAATGGCATTCTATACAATTTTATTATGAAAACTCAAGAAATTGAAGATAAAAAAAATTAAGAAACATAAACAATTGAGGTTTTTGTAATTTTCAAATTATATTGATTAAAAAATATACATTAATAAAATACTATATATATTAAAATTAAATACTTTGTTATACCATTTAACTCTTGCAAGTTCATGGAAATGCAATATAATAAGATATTTTTCTCATAATTCCAAAGAGCTATTTTAATATTTTTTCCAATTAAAATGCCTCCTAGGATTATTAAACATCGAAGTTTTAATTACTTGCATAAATTAAGTACACAGTCTTCTAGAAAGGAAAGTTTAACTACCTTTAGATATACATTTTTACAAAGAATTTTAAGTGGTTAATTTCAAGAAAAATATTAATTAAGCCTTCTTTCCGTGATTCCGAGTTCATCAATACCCAAGAATGTTAAAGTGAGCTAATTAACGTTTCCTGGGAATCTCACAGAAGACATTGATTTCCCGTTAATAAAATGAGCCTCTCGTACCGTGAAACTGGGGTAATCGTATTATTAATATCAAATGTTACAGACTAGCTATTTTCACGGAGAAGAATAAAGTAATTTTCTTAAAATACTTAATCGCCGTAGATATTGTTCTTCTTCTATAAATTGTATTGTTTAAAATTTTAAGAAATACAGGGAATAGACGTTTATAATGATGTAACATATTATTTTATTTTTGTTTAAATATAGTAATGCATGCATATGATGCGTGTAATAACATACAATTTGTAAAATGAAACAATTTTAAATTTTAAATATACTAATTATTCAGGGTAATTAATATTTATTTATTACCAATTAATATTTATTAATGATAAAGTCTAAATGATTTGGCAAAAAGTTTCATAAAGGTAAAATAATTTATAAAAATGTGATTTTGATACCATATGTTTGGTGAGATGTTTTTAAAAACTGATGCACTAAAATAGTAATAATATAAAATCTAATCCTTTATATAGATATGTATTATGTTTATCACTTTGAATTGAAATGATACTGGCGCAGTATGGCCCTCGTGAAAAATTGGTGCCATTAAACCTTATCCAACCAACTTACTTGAAAATAAATAAATTTTAAAGTAGAAACATATTAATTTTAAACTCCACAAAACATGATAATTTAATATTTATAGATAATTACTTCCCTTGACAAACTAATTACCTTTATTCAGAAAATCAATGAATAAGTTATATTTTTTTTTTATGAAATAAAAAGTTCATGCATATCTATTTTATGTTCTAAAAATCATTTCAGTAATGTTTACAAGAATATATTTTTATTAAACTGCTACAAATTTTGTTTTATACATTTTTTGTGAAAGGATATCAATTTAAGCAAAGTTTGGAGCAAAGTTTAAAAAATAAAATAAAATTAACTTACATTAAATTATAAAGCTCAATTTTCCATAAATTATTATATATTATCCCCAACAATAAGGCATTCGGAAGTAAATATGTTTTTTGAACTATATTTGTCTAAACCAAATTTTTTTCAAATATTTTTCTAAAATTTAAATACAAACGTTCAATATTCAAATAGTTATGATCAATATTTTTAAAGTTGTTTTCGAAATATATTTATATCTTACCTGATTTCGGAATTCTGATTGAGAACAACTTTGTCCTTCGACCATTCTAAATTCATTGGTTTCTCGCCAAATGCTTCACATTGAATGTTAAGAGAATCTCCTTTCGTTACCCGATGGACGCGGAATGGCGATTTGAAATGTGCAGCCACTAGAAGAAAAAAAAAGCGAATTCAATTCGTTAGTCCTACGGATTACAAAAGAATGTAATCATTAAATAATTTCAATTAACTGGTTTATTAGGACCAGTAATAACCATATATTTACTAAGGAGGACTAGTGAAATGCCCAAATTTCAAAATAGAGTGAGAAGATGTTGTACACGTTTACATGATTTATGTAGTAAATGCTGCAAGAAACGTAAGTCTTGCCACTGTTTCTATCCATCTCTCTATCTATGCGTTAAGGAACTCATGGATTGGACTTGGCATCTACGTGCCTTGGCTTCCTGGAAACTCTAACCTGAACGCACTGAATTCTAATTCTGGAGACACATAGAACACAGTTCAGTTAACAGATTAAAGATCCGGATTGCATAATCTATTAGTTCACATAAAACCGAATACCGGACATAGTACTCCGATCGTGCTTGGTAAATCTTGTGAGATTGTTTTTGGTTTGATGGCAGTTGTAAAACTTGTGATGCACATATTAACATTTTGTGTAGTGCTTTTGAATATATAATTTTTTTTTTTTAATTTTTCTAACAAGAACCATGCACTAATACATATGTACAAGGACCATGTTTTGCTAATTTACAGTGATACGTTTTGAAATCCATGCACTACTTTTCAAATATCCTGTAATTAATACAAATACAAATTTTACCAACTTCACCTCCTAAAACTCTAACCATTGAATCACCAAGAATTACACCTTTAGTCGAATCCTCTATCTTAACCAATTCTTTCTCCAAATCACTGGAATCCGTCGATACGTCCCTCGTACTTGTATTTTCTTCTTTTGAAATCCTGATCTTTACCTCTTGAAATGACTTCAACTGTTCTTCCAACTGCCGTGTTCTTACACAGTGATTGCACTAGTATTCCTCCATCTTTTCATCTGCTACTCTCCATTTTTGCATCACTAGCCGGGCAAAACATTCCACGTCCATTACATCCTATCCACTTGACACCATTTCCAGTTAGGATCTCTTTTTGAAATTTAATCACACCCATTTTCAGTTAGCTGGTAAATCTGTCCACACTTTAATCCTAAAGTACGATGATTGTAAATCCAAGGGACGGGACTACACGTTCTCTTTTGCCGTAGGAGGCTGGTAAGAGTACGGCAGTCAAATTCAGAGGGGTGTTGGAAGTACTCACTCCGCCGTAATCAAACTAAAACCTCACCAAAATTCGAAAATAATCCAAATTTAACGAAAAGGAGATCAATCAATTGCCATCAACTTGCTGATTACTAATATCATAAGATATTCAAGAAAGTCTTAATATTTACGCTGACTATCCTCGAATTGTAGGAGCTCAAAATACACACGTCACACGAGGAAATTGCCTAATTGTTGGTTATTAGAAGTTTCAGTTGTAATGAGATAACGAGGATGTATTTATTGAAAGGAAGCTCATTTATTATGGATAATTATTTATAGATGTAATACATTTTGCATTGGAAAGTATTAAAGTAATATTTGAGGGAGTCTGGGATTCAAAACTCTTTATTTTTCTGAAATTTTTAATGCAGTATACTTAAAAACTCAAAAAACCATTTTAAATTTCCAAAATTATTTTTTTTGTTTTTTAAAAATTAAAAAACTTCACAATTTTGATTTTTCCTAAATTCTGTATTTTTAAAACATTTAAAAAAAAATCACTTTATGTCTGCATTAAATTACTTCTATTAATTCATAACACACATTTTCTTCATGATTTTAAATAAAATATTTAGAATTTTTTTTTAGAAATATGTTGAGCAAAAAACTATATAAAGCCCATAGTACGCAAAGTTTCAAAATCTTTTATAAAAAAAGTTAAATTAAAATACACAATCCCTGAAGACAAATTAAAGAAATATATATGAAAAATAATTGTGGATAGTTTCGTATATTTATAACAAATAGTTTTTAAGTTATATTCATTTCAACTCAAAAAAGGGACAAAAAGTCCTACCTAGGAAAGCAGTTTCAAAGTTTCAAGATAAATATTACAAGTTCTACTTGTAATAGAAACAAAGTTTGAATGTCATTTTATTCAGAAATAAGTTTTATTTCCTCATAATGGTAAAAAAAGTAAAAAAAAATAATAATAATGTGAGAATTTTAAAAAATTTGAGTCCCAAACCTTCTTAAATCTCTTCTGCCATAAATGGAGTTATGCATTTGAATCAAAATGAAAGCATTTATTTTAGTTAAGGTACACGATTAGAAAATTTTCTATATTGATTGAAAACTGTAAATCTTAACAGAACATACTGTTACGAATTTCTGTATATTTGTATATATTTCGTAGTATTAATTTTGTAAAAAGGAAGATTTATGTACATTTCGCATAAGGCAGTGTAATAGTTCTTTGTCTTTGCTTTCCTGCAATGTATCTCTTAATGCATGAAAACGTGTTTTACAGAGATAAAGCTGGGAAGCGAGTTTTACAAAGAGAAGGTGATTTAACATTATGGTAATGGCAATCTAGCAAAGTTGGCGAGATACAGCCAAGTTGGCGACAGTTTTGGCGACTAATTTTGGTCACTAAATTTATTGAGAAATTTGGTGAGAATGGTCGCCAAACTTGGCCACATTTTCGGACCCCATGTACATGTATAAGGCTTTTCGACTACGATCTGGAAAATCCTCCAAATTTCTATCTCTAGCAGATTCACGAAGTATTGACTTTCCTATATAAGGCCGGCCGTGAGTGGAGTTAGCTGAGTGAGTTGATTGGAGTTAGCTGAGTGAGTTGATTGGAGTTACTGAGTTAGTTGTATCTCAGTGAGCATTCATAGTTGTTCTAAAAGCGAACTGTATTACATTGTCTTTTGCGGCGATTTTAGCAGTTGTGTATAAAGTTTTTAACTGCTGCTGCGCTCTACTGTAATGTAAAGAGCTGTATTGAGTATATTAGAAAGAGAAGTTCTGGAGTTGTAAGAGAATCTGCGAAGAGTTATATCGGAATAAATTTCTGCAAGTTTTGATCTGTTTTGGCTTCAAATCTTTCGAACCCATCCACGCAAAAATACAATGTTCTTGGTTTTAAAGCTACCTATAACTATTTCTGTAAGAATATAACTAGAATATGTAAATTAGAACCAATTTTTTAATCTGTGTTATACTATCAACAACAAAACAAAACAAATATTACACAACAAAAAATTAAAAATATTTATTTTTTGGATCTTTACAAATTTTCAATAAAAAGGAAAATATATTTAAATAAATAAAAATACTTAAATTAACTTTGTTAGTTACTAACATTTTTTTATAATATGCTACTATAATTATCTAATCCTAAAACTGTATTGTTTAATTAAAAACTGATATTGTTAAATATAAAATAAATTATATTTGTTTACTAATGATAGTAAGTAAAATAAACTAGTTTATTGTAATTAAGAAAATTAAAAATAATATTTATATACACATATCTATTACGCAGTTTTAGAAAGTACAATAAGTGGTTCTATTCCTTAAGTTTTCAATTATTTCTAAATGTAATGTCCTCATAGCAACTTATAACACTTGCTTCGTTTAACTGAAAATGATTCTAAAGAAAATCTATTGTTGTAAAAGAAAGATCAATATCTAAAAAGCTAAATTTTTTCGTATCGGTCTATTCTTTAAAAACACTTCCCTGACAATTTTAGCCACCCGCCTTCACGTGGACCATTTAGGAAAACGTCGATAACCCGGTTTAAAAGATGCCAAGTTTTCAAAAGCGATGGAGCACAACTTTTTCACGGATGAATTTTTCATGCTGAGAAAATTTTTCTTACTTCCAGTTCCCATTTATGGGAAGATAGAAATGGAAAATAATGAAAAAAAAAAGTAAAGAGAAATAATGAAAAGGAAGAGTTGAGTGAAAACTCGCCGAGGAACTGTCAACCCTGCAGTGGGACACAATAGAAGATCAGTTTATGAAAATATACATTTTTAAACCTATCTTTGAAACCCTGTTGGGCACTCGGTAGGAGATAAAGTAACTCTTATCAACTTGACTTGGGCGTGCATTTGCGATTTTAGATGCAAAGTTTTGGAGGATTGTAAAGCGTAGCTTTGGAAATGAATAAAAATTTAAGGTGATGTGTGGTGCGTATATTCTATGTAGAAAATAATAAAATATTTCATAAGTACACATTTATTTATAATGATATTTAAACTAAACAGTTTTGAAACAACAAAGGGTATTAAACAGCACAATTTCAGAGATAGTTTCCACTGAGAGGAAAAATAAACTCTTCCATGTAGGTAATGTAAGCAAACGTTACCAGCAGTATTAGTGCTTAATATTATACAATTTTGTATCTAAATTTTTAAATATGATTTTTTATACTGTTATTTATAAATTTGTTGGAATCTTATTTTTTTTTTTTTTTAAATATTTTTTTTTTTTTTTTTTTTTTTTTTTTTGTTACTGAATAAGATTTCTCTAAGAGATTTTCTAAGATTACTTTAAGTATAGGATGCTATGCAGAAAAAATTCATATTTATTTTCTCTTTATGACTTGAAAAGTTTATTCCATTTTTTTATACCTTTTAGTAAAAGCAATGGCACATGTTTTAAGTCAATTCAAAAGGAATTATTAATTGATAAAATAATCAAATATACTTTGAACACATTGCCTTTTTTTTTTTTTTTAATTTCTAAAATTAATTATTGAGAGAGTGAAATATTAAATAATATATGTTTTTTTGTTTACTCATCAGTAGTTTTAAATTTATAAATTGTTAAACATTTTTACCTTTTTTGCTGCATTTTTGAATGCAAGGAAATGCAAAATTTTGAATTTAATTAATATCAAATAAAAAAAAAACTAAAATCTAATTATTATTAATTTTAAATTTAATTTGATATTTTTGGACCAAAATGTATTAGAATGTTTTAATTAATAAAATTATGCACTTGGATTTCTATTACATTCCTAAAGTAGCATAAACTTTTATGAGATAAGACATCTATTTGACAAAAAGTTCTGCCAAGTTCCATTATAAAATGATAAAAATATTATTTCGTTATGTTTTCCATTACATACCCTTAATTTATACCAACTATATTTAAATTCCGATGTCATTTTTGACAAAATATATTTCTGAACATTATATAATCCCAAAATGTAACAAATTATATATAGTTTACTTGGAACATATGTGTTTAATTTTAGAAATGCTTTTATTCCAGTGATATTGAAAGTAACAGAATACACGTAACAAAATAATGAAAACTGTGCTAATAAAATACTTTATTTTTATTTTGAAATAAATAATTATACAAGATAACATGAGGAAGATCGAGAAACAGTTTACTAAGTAACTTAATGTGAAGAGTAGTATTTTGAAACAGGAATGTTCTGTTTTACATTAACACCAATTTTCTATTTAACTTCATTTTAAAAGTTAAGGATAACAATACCTTTGTTTAGAAATCATAATTAAAACTTCCAGCAACTCAATTTTGAATAAAGCATTCCAAAGACCCGTTAGATATTATATAAGGAATTATTGAAAGTCAAAGGTAATTTTTACATAGAGCATTTCCCCTTATATTGCTTTGTAACTAAAAAAAACTATTGTGAGTATCCACTTCAAATGTGAAATGTTTAATCAATATCCTAACTTCATTTTCTATAAAAAATACAAAAATAAAAATTAAAAAAAAAAAAAAAAAAGAAAAAAAAAAAAGATTTAATTTAAGCACTTGACAAGATCTAGATTATCAAGATATTTAAATTCACAACCATCATCCCAAAAAAGAAATGAAATAAAAACTTCTTCCCCCCCCCCACCCCTTTCCATTTCCAATCCTTGTAATGGTAATTACGAAATGTGGGACTTACCTACCTCAGATATCACAGCCACAAAGATAACATAATTTGCGCCGATAATTTTTTGTGTGTGCATAAATTATCCTCTCCTTTACTCTCTTTTAATTAGATTTAATCATTCACGTGCTGTACCGTATCTGATTTTAGTGACATTCGGAGTCTAGATATTTAGTCCTAACGACCGTTTGATGGAATTGTGATCCAAATGATTACTTCGTTAACGTTAAGAATAAAATGGTATTTTTCTTTCAAAGTTTTTTTCCCCCATTGCTCCTTCTATTTCTGTAACTTCTATCTTGTCTTGAATGCACCCATTGAAAGAAATTGGAAAGGATTAATTAGTTTCGACCTATTCTTAACGTTAGTGTTTCTTGCTGATTTGTTAAGGTTTTTTTGCACCGCTGCTCGCCATATCGTTTTTTTTTTTTTTTTTTTTTTTTTTTTTTTTTTATGGTTAACTTTCTTTCTTTTGACAGCCGTTTTTCTTCTTGAGAAACGTTTTATTTGTCTTCGTAAATTGGCAATAGAGTGAAGGGCATTCGAATGTTCGATAAACCTTTATTAAAGAAAACGAATAAAGAATAAGAAGGGTTTCAGAGAATGGAATATTTTATTTATTGGGTTATCTAGAAAGAATTAATCAATTATCATGGCCTCAAATGCTAACACCAATAAAACTATTTTTTCTTTTTTCTATCTCAAAACTTAGTTGTTGAACAGATATTTCGATTTTACACTAGTATAAGCTCTGTGTATATAATTGAAGAGCTAACATTCGTAAATAAAAAAATATATAGTTTCAAAGATTTTTTTAGCAAAGTATATTGATTCATACCCAACACATTTTACCCATTTTTTTTTTTTTTTTTTTTTTTTTTTTTTTTATATAATTATTATCAAACTATTTGTTTTTCAAGATTTGTTTTGGCAATTCAAAATTTCGCAGCAAACTCTTTTACATATATTTAAAAGCGTAATGTTTAAAGTCATGTGAAGTTTTTTTTCTTTGCTTTTAGCATTCAAGTACTTTTACCTATCTGAAAACAGTATGATAAAGCATTTCATTCAAATTGTATGTCAAAATACAAAACAATCTCAATAACTAACAAGACGCTTACAAAAGCGATAATTCAAGAAAATGTGAAAATAAAACGATGGGTTTTTCAAAGAAATGCCCCAAAAAATTGCTTTCATACACAAAGCAAATAATACAAAAAAAATTTATCATCAGATGGCGAATTATATCAAAATCTTTAGTATGAAATCTCAGCCTTCTGAGATCACAATGGGCAGTTACTCATTTATAATTCTGAAGTTTTCGTTTTTTTCTATAAACCCACTTTCATCTTTGAGGATAACGTAACATAATTTGTTTAAATGTTCAACAATTTTGTTAGTTTTTTTTGTTTTGTTTTTATAGAAATATAGCAGCAATATTAATAATGCTGTTAAGATTAGTAAACTAGAAAATATTCCAAATTCCTCTTTTATATTTATTTGTATATTTGTTTTGACAGAATAACATTAGCATCTACCCCTAACATTAACTACAAACCTACCATTTCTATAATAAATAGCAAATAATAACCCTAAATTATTTTTTAAAAAACTGAAATTTTTCTCCCCCCCCCCCTTTTACAAATTATATTAATTATTTAGTACAAAACGCAACGAAATTAAATTACATTAAATTTTTAACAAACTCCATTTCGCATATAAATGAGCCAGTTGGCTAAATGTTAATTTAAGCACACTCATCGAACTCTAATTAGGTCCACCGAAGCGAGCAACAGTTAGCAGTCGTCCCCTAACGAGAATCGGAAATGGACATGCACGTTCACTTACCGTGAACTGACAATTTGACAACGGTGCTTAGGTCAGCACCAACGTTGTTGGCCGCTTCACACAAGTAGTGGCCTCTGTCCTCTTCCGTGAGATCCTTGATGCTCAGGGAGCCATTTTCGAGTGTTTGGATGTGGTAATTGCTGATGATGGACTTGAAGTTGCGACTCGCTGAACTGTCTCCTGCTTCACGGAAAGAATGGAAAGAATGATATTTGTAATTAAAGCTATTTTCTAAGGAAGTACTGTTACTTTTAAAGGGATAGTAAATTGTTAATTACTTTTACAATACAAGTATAAGTATTAATATTACAAAATTACGCTATGCGAGGCGTATGAAACTTAACTTTTATGAAAGTCAGTATTTAATGTAGAATTTCGCATACAAAGATATTCTTCACTTAAATGAACATACAGAGAAATAACTTGTATATTTTTCTAAAAAAATTGCTAAATAAATAAGATAACAATTTGTGTATAGTTTTTTTATGTGGGACATAAAACTTAGTAATAATTCTAAAATAAATTAATAGAAACATAATTAAATTGCCTCTGAATTTGCTATTTATTCAATAGTTTTTGCATTACATCAGTATTTTATATTAATTTTAAATTGTAGTTTTCGTTATAAATAAAATGTATTTAAAAAATTCTATGTATATTGGATTATATATTATATAAAACTTAAGATTCAAAAGTTTATAGACGATTTAAACTAACAATGCTAACAAGTTTTTCAGTTATTTTAAAGAATTACAATGCGGATGTGTTTTCTTTTATATATATATATATATATATATATATATATATATATATATATATATATATATATATATATATATATATATATATATATATATATATATATATATATATATATATATATATATATATATATATATATATATATATATAAAAGAAAACACATCCGCATTAGAGCATTCATTTTCTTTTTTTCTTTAGAACAACGATTTAATATTAGTTAGAGTATTTTATAAAAAAAGAACCTTAATAAAAACCACTTTCACCCTTTCTGAAATATTATTTGTATTTACGCTCAATCTATCCTATACCATATTCCATCCCCAGATAAATAGTTCAGCATAATTCAAGCGGATACGTTTATATCTCCTCTACAGAACTCTTTTCCTTTCTTTTCTCTTATAAACGCCAAAACTTTCATATCTCTGTTTTATGTATGTATCCACAGTTTGGCCACAAACGCCTCTATCATGACTGAAAGAAAATCTGTTTAGGCATTCTTTAAGCAAACCCTGTCACTTCTAACTGTCGAGTAAACACGTCTATCACAGCTTTTTGACCTTCTTTTATTTGACAACTCTTTTATCTATTGGACATGTTATTGTAAACAAAACAAACTAGAATTATTAATATTTTATTGTAGTATTCTATGAAAATATACTTTATTCTTTCTTTGGCGATAAGACAGTAAATATTATTCTTACTGACAAAATATAAATTAGCACTTTTTTATAACTGCATTTGAAATTTCATAATTATATTGTTTTATTTTAGTGTATAATAGATATCATACAATATTACAGATTTTATCCCCTTTTGTATATACTTAAGATTTTCTTTTAAATAACTCAAAAGCATGACTCCTTTTGACAAATTTGTTTAAAGACATTGAAGTTGTTTTAAATTACAGATATAGTTTTTCAAAGTAATATTTGCATCTTCGTTAAATTGCAAGCATTATCTTTCTAAAATACCAATTTCGATTGCACATATATTGGGACTCTTTACTCTTTAAATAAAAAAATCAGTTTTTATTCATATTATTTTATGTTTTTTCCCCTTTCCATTGATTTATTAGTATAGTTTCTACTTAAATTAGAATTATATTATATTTTGTTATAAAAATGCAAACTATCAATTAATAAATAAATGACTTTTAACTTTGAGTTTCTCTAAATGCGATATTTTAAATATTAATGTACCTCTTCTAAATAGCTAGTAAATACATATCATTAATTTTTTTTATAAAATTGTAGAACATGACCTTCAAATTAAACTGAGGTAAAAAAATGTCCGGTTGTTTTCTTAATCATTTTAAAAATTACCAAATTTTTTGTAAAAAAGAGGTTTTACTCAAAAAAATTTGTAAAATTTAATATAATTTAACACAAAATTTCTGATGATATTTTTTACCAAAATTCAAACTCTGTATTTTTTTATAAGATCTATTAAACCTATATAAAAATTACAAACTTATTTGCTAAGAACTTCCAAAAAAAGGTACTTAAGCAATGAACAAATTAACGTAACGGATATAAAAGGTACAAAGTTCCCTTAATGAATACAAATTGAAAAAATCCGATCCGATTTCACACTATATATATTGTTGTAACTGACGCAAAATAAAAAAGAAAAGTGTTAATATGATTCGTGGAAAGAAAAATATATTTAATGTTATTTATGTTAACATTAATGAGTATTAAAACTAAATTAAACTTAAAAATTTCCACTAACAAGAGCAAATTATTTTTACCTAATTGAATATAAAATCTTAAGAATATGTTCGAATATAAAATTTCATTAACTTCTTATTAGCTACTTATTAAACTGTTTTGAGCTCAGATCAAGTTTGTATAGTGTTTGACCATTATTAATGCCACTTTATTAAAAATTTGATGAAATGGACTGTCTTCGATCCGTCAAGTTTCAACTTGATTAGATGACGGCAAGTGGGATGAGTTTACTCTCCGAAGATTTTGTTTCCAACAAACATAATCGTAGTTTAAGTAAGTGATAAAAAAGAAGAAAAAACCATAAAATGACAGGTTTGTTTCATCATATGCCAAAAACTTTAAGAGGGTAAGTTTCCAGCTAATTAAATATCAACAAATTGTATATGCCCAAATATGGCTTAGTATGAGAACTTGGCGTACTGCAATATAAACATGTGTAAAAGCGGCCTTTCAGTGACAACCCCAAAACCTAATAGAATGCATTGTCATAGACAATGAGTGTATCTGCTAAGTTTTATCTCGTCTAGATGTCAGGTCAACCATCTGAACAACAAACACTTACGCAAAATCAAAGTTAATATAAAGGATTTATATTTCGATATTCTGATTCATTTACATAATTTCTAGTGTGTACCTGAATCTTCTAATCAGAGAAAGAATTCTAATATATACAAGCTGATAAAATTGCATGATCTAAGTATTAAATATTTAAATTGCTATTTATTATTCTTAAATATTAACTTAGAAAATGAGGGGAAATATGTATGCATATATATATGAAAACATAATAATAAAGAAATGACAATTAGTCATCGTCTAAAATTAGAGTTGTTATTTGTTAAATTTAAACATTATTCTTAGGCAATATGTTCTAAGAAACTTTTATTTTCTAAAAGAATTCACGCAATGTAAGAGTTTTGTACAGCATATATATAATATAATTCCCAAAGTTTGAAGTTTATTCTCTTTCTTGTAGATCAAGCTAATTCATTTAAAATTTGTTTATAACCAGTTATAAATATCATTTTATCGTCTACAAGACACTCCTTCTATTGTTTTGGCAATAATTTTTAATCCTAAATGTTAAGATTATCAATATAATTATTTAATTCATATTAGCAATGGTGATAAGAATATAATTATGGCAATACTATAGTACTTACACCAATATTAATAAACTAATGGTTACTTATTCTTAATTGGTGGTTATTCTTTAATATATAACTCTGAGAATAATATTTTCAAAAGCAAACGTTCTCCTTTGACAACCATCTTAATCATTAAAGATTACCCATTGCTTCTATAATTAATCACTTTTGTCAAAAGCTTAAAAAGTTGGTTAGTTACTTCAATGAATTGCTGTTCTTAGAGTTTTGGCAGGTTATCTAAGTAATTAATTTGTGTTGAGATAGGAGAAAGGTAAGCATACACATATTATAAGTTTAGTTGGATGAGTGCGCACTCTAATAAAAAAGTGAAAATCTTTCATTTATCAGTCTTGTGTTTGATAGTTTATTGTTAAATTTTATACGTAAAGTTTGTAGGTGTGTTTTTTGCCTTATAATTGCTATTTAAGTATGCATATAGGCTATTAAAATTTTTATAACACTAAAGCTGTATTTGTTTATAGATATATATGTGACTGTATAAACCCTGAAGTGTTTACTACCTAATGAAAAAAGAATGATACAATGATATAGGATGTTATTAATTTATGATGAAAACTAATTTTTACTTTTACTATTGATCGAGTTGTTTGCTACATTTTTTTTCGTTAAAAACTTAAGTGCAGCAATAAGATGAAATTAGAGATTTTAATTGTGCGCTACTCGACATTTAAATTACTAAAATGTGGCTTTATTACTGATACTAACTCTCGTTAGTAAAAATAATAAATTGTGTGATTAAAAAAACTACTTCTCCTAACTTACTAGTTGTAGGGAAAGCTTAATTTTTTATCAGTGAACAGAATATAATACACCATAAAACAAATCTGGAAAAATGCATTCTACTAGTATCATTTAATAGAAATGACCAAATCTACTACTGTTGACTTTCTAATAAGTTATTACTTTATGCACTGTTGAACTCCACTGTTATATAAATTCCGAATCATAAAATCCGTATTAGTGGACAAAAACTTGCAAACTTGTATTTGCAGAAAACAATACTAATAATTTATAAGTAGAAATTACTCAAAATATGTACTTGCAATTACCATTTTTGTGTTTTATTGATCAATTTGGGATACAATTTGCTTCAATAATATCTGATATATTTGATAATATTTTATTTTTTTTAGTTTTTATGATTTTGGTTTATTTTTGCAAGTTTAGAATCGTGTAGCTCATACGCATGCATAATTCATAATTCTTTCAGAATTCTTATCTTATGAATTTATAAACAAATATGTGATAAAAAAATGAAAAATTAATATAATTACCTGACGCTTTTTTCCACCTTATGAGAGGCTGCGGATACCCCTCAGCTTGACAATCAAACACTACAGAATCTCCTACAACGGCTGATGCATCAATTGGTTCAACTCGCCACCTTGGAGGAACTATTAACAATACAAATATACTCAAAGCTATAATGAATAGCTTAGATTATTTGCTCGTACAATGATAAGACAGTTATTTCTTTTTTAATAATTTTATAGGTTAATTATATTTAAAAGAATGATTGATAACATATCTCACAGTAAAATGTAAATCACTGACATAAACAGTTAAAATACTAATTGTTTGTGTAGTAATATGTTGTAGCTAATATGATTAAATTGGATATTATACATAATAAATGGTTATTAAGTATAATAACCGGATTATTCTGAATAAAAACAAGTTTTTATGAAAACCAAAACTTCATTATGCATAATATCCAATTTAATCATATTAACTATACCATATAAAATCTCATTGAAACTGGATAAAAAACTACAACATTTTTCTGAATTGAATCTAATCTTAAATAAATATCAAAGAAAGCAATAAATACGCATTTTTCCTGCATAATTAAATAATTTTCGAAATTGCATGTTTATTAATATATATTCAATGTTTATTTGCCTCATTTAAAAAATGTAATAATTCATTTTAACCGATTTACAGTCAATTTCAAACAAGACCCGAACAAATAAAAATTGCCATGATCATTAAATATTTACAATTATGCATACTATTACGACATTAACTAATACTATATAAGGAATATTCTACATCTGGAACACAATATTCAATATAACACACTAAATATATAATTGCTATAATATTATTTGTTAATATTATAAATCAATAACCAATGGTTTGAGTAAAACTTTTATAAAGCTTCTTATCCTTACACAACCAAATAAATCATTTTTCGATTTTCCCCTCCATTCTTTCCAAATTTGGCTACTGTCCAAAACACAATTTATACTACCTACAACCGACTTGTTTGACAAATGAAAAATATTAATCTGCCAATAACGCTCAAAGTATTTAAAAATCAATTCTCTAAGAACCATAAATTAAAGATCCCTTCATGAAACAAAATCATTAGCAGAGGCCTAAGTCTTTAATCTTCACATTCGTGTTCGTAGAAAGGAAACTGTCGATAAAAGGTATTTAGAGGATCCTAAATTTTCGTCAAATTCTTGGTCTCCCGAACGAAGGAAAAAAAAGCAACAGTAAGTAGCTGAAGAAAGAATAAAAGAAAGGAAAGTAGGTCCAGGAATCGGTAGGAGCGTCAAACGCACCTGCTGCTAGGAAGACGAGATACTCTTATTGGCACCAGATGGCGCTTTTGGAGAGCTCGTTAGTGATAGAGTCTCCAGTATAAGTTTGCTTTGCAAAAATGAAGTAAAACACATCAAAGTAAATTTGCCTTTTCTGATAGTTTTTGTTTTAGAAGGATCAACAGTAATGTCACCTCTTTGAGTTGTAAATAAAGCTATTCATACTAAATGTCAAACTGTTTATGATAATTTTTCGTTGGGAATAAACATGTATACTTTGGTGTTTGTTAAAGAGGGAAATAACTTTGTTCATTGAAAATGTCAGTTTAAAAAGAGAATTTAATAAAAAATTTGTAATTGTGTGGATTTGTTTAAAATTTTATTCAAAATTTTCAACGTTGTTAATTATTTTTGTATGTATTTTCTGGAGCTTCAAAGATTTTTGCTTTAAAAGAGATACATATTCCAATCAATGGTAGTATTTTTATTTTATTTACTGAATTATTTATCATTATTATTATTATTTTTGAAAATTTCTCTTCTTGCGTTTTCACTGCGCAATATAGAAACTTAAAAAAAATACTTCCCATTAGCAATGATATTAGTAATAGAATAATTTTGTCGTTATTAAAACGAGATTTTGACAAAAATTAGAAAATTTTATTTTGATATGTATGCCATAATATGTAAAGAAATCAAGCAAAAAGGTTTTATGAGTATAAATATGCTCAATATTAAAAATTTGAAAAAAGATGACAAGCAGTAGTATTAAAACTGTATCAGAAATTCTTTTGATATATTCTGAAAGAAAGCTACTAGAAATTGTTTAATTTTATGAATTAATGGAAGGTATGTCTCCCCTTAAAGGTATTATCTAGTAAGCTTAAATCTTTATATCTCTATAATTTTTAAGCAGCCATAAATGTGCATTAATGAAAAATTCTTATTCTAAGCAAAATAAAGGCATCTGCCCTTCATTAGAATTTCAAATCACTTTCCAGAAATTAGAAAGAAAAATCGATTAATTTATTTCTCCTAATCTTCATATAATTACTTATATTTTGTTATTCTTGGGAATTCTGATATTCTCAAATTTTTTTAGTGACATTCATTATTCATTTTATTTAATTTTTGGCATAAAAATAAAATACACAATTTCAAAACATTCACGTTTATGTAAAACCATTTGAGGAATTTTCGTTACAATTTATGAAAGAGAATTCAAATTCAAATGATGACAAATTGTGCATCCAGCAACGAATAACTGTTTGAAATGTTTCGTATTTATTAAAAAGAAAAATATAAGATGATACCTGAGTAGATTTCGTTAGCAAGTTTTTTAAGAAAGATATGAATAAATTAATAATTATGAGTATCAGAAATTGTTATACTAAAACTATAATTTAAGCATTAGCATTCAGTATTAATTTTTTGAAATAATAATCTGATAATCAAAATTAAGGGGACTTGGTACCCCTTGTTTTTACAAAAATAATAAAAATATAAATTTTCCATTTTTTGCGTGTTTACAATCTTTGAAACATTCTATCTATTCTGGCAAGTTTTTGAGCTTGTCCAATAACTGCAATTGCAAAAAAAACTATATTTTTATCGGGAATTTAGCATTGCTGCAATAGCTCCTTCGAGTTTTCAAACGCATTTTTCCCAGTTCGTGAATTTTGGAATTTCCATCTTACTCAAAATGCTAAAACTTTAATAAATATGAATGAAATTACCTGATATTTTTTGTGTCATTATTAATATTTATTTGATAAAAATAGGCATGGATTCTTTAAAGAAATAAAAACTTTTTTTTACATATTTAAATGGTTAAAAATAAACGTTTATTCACTCTATTTTTACCGATAGATACAGTAATCATTATTTTTCTCGAAAACTATTTCATTTATTCCAAATCAGATGCCTAAAAAGTTAAAGTATATTACTAGGCACATTTTTCTGAAAAAAATAGGAAAACTTATTGAAAAATGAAAAAGAAGATGGAATTTTAAATTTGATGATTTTTTTTTAAAATTAAATTTTTAAAATTTAGAGTATTATGTGATTTCTTTTTTAAAAAAAACATTTATTTTTTACTTACTAATACTTCCAAATATGTAAAAATTATAATTTTAAAGGCTAAAATAAAAAAAAAGTTTGAAGGGTACCAAGTCCCCCTAAGCATAATAAGTCAGTTAATAGAGGAAAATTAGTAATTAAATAAATAGGAAATGTGCATCTTAAAATGAGGAGAATAGGACTAAAACCTCAAACACAACATTGAATTTTCCAACATTTATATATATTCATGCATTATTCCTTGAAAGTTAAGTCTAAAGTTTGTAAAGTTACTTCTAAAGTATGCCAATACTTGTAAAATAGTGGTGGTAAGTACAATACTAATAATATTAATAGGACTGAAAATTTAATCTACATATAAAATTGTTAATACCCCAACTGTCTAACCGACTCATTATTTATTCTCGCTCTTCCTTTAGAGATATAAATCTAAAATTAATCACAAAAGTGATAAGTAGTAAAAATGAAAAAAGGATTATTCCAATCTCAATCAATTTAAATTGGCGAAGTGGGGCCACTGTTTCAAATGCAGATGGATTATCTCAACTTTCGTCTTCTCATAAAGAAAAAATGCTGAAATTTGGTGCACATAAGTCCAAAGATTTGTATGTTCAGTCTTGAAATCGACACTAGATGATATTAGTAGTCAGACATTATATCAGAACAAGAATTTTTTTGTTTTGGTATTTTTATTCTCTTTGGAAGACGAACTGAAACTTTTATTCTCTGTGTATAAAGAATCGAAGGCAAGTCAATGTGTCGCTTATAACAAATCCGAATCTTATTCAAACCATTCAATTCTGGAGAGTTTGTTGTGCTGTGAAATTGCTCCTTTCAATATATCTCCAATAAATCATCAATTGCAAAGCATGGGAAAGGTTTCTATATCACAATCATTCAAAACAAATCAATTAAATGCAGTTCACTGTTATATCCCAAAAGTGTATTATAAAACAAATTTATCATAATATCGAACTGTCACCATTAATGATCGAAAATTGATAAAACTTTCTAAGTGTGTAATATCCTAAAATATAGCCTACATCTCATAAAACTAAAACTATATAAATTGGGGTCTTGTTCCCACAGTTGTAAACATCGAACTTAGAGTTTCGAACTAGACAGACCTGTTCTGATCGCTCTCCTACTTTTTTCGTATGGCTCCTCGCAAGAAGAGACTAGTTAAGCAAATCGCAACGAAGGGCTCTGTCCCTGATGTTGTTGACGAGGCTAACGCTGATGTTGATGTTCCTGTTGATGTCCCTGCCCCAGATTTAACAACCCCTGAAAATTCCGTGGAATTAACTCAACCTGACGTTGAGAGTTGTAAAATTCTGGCCCCGGCAGAAGAGGTTTTACAGTACGAAGAGGCAAACCTTGCTAACATTGATAGCCCCTCTTATGTACCTACCTGCTTTTACCTTGATTCAGATGCGGACGGGAAGAGTGCCATAAGCTTCCTGCACAAGAGGCTTCTTGAGCAAAATGGTATTCTGAACGCCCGTGTCACTAAAGATCTGATTTGCGTCACCCCTCAACAAGAGATTGACGAGGCGCTTATCTACACCTGGCTGAAGGAACGAGAAGTTCCCTTTACGCAAAATGATCCTGGCAAACTCACTTCATTTAAAGTAGTTGTCAGGGGATTGCCTGGATCCACGTCTCCGGTGGAGATTGACGACTGGTTTGCTGCTGAGATGCCAGACTTCCAACCCAAATCAGTCACCCAGATGAGGAGAAGCCGAGGTATAAAGATGCCTCTCTTTATCCTGGAGTTCCCCGGCCACCACCACAAATAGAGCATTCTAACCTGGAAGATGCTGCTCTTCCTGCAGATTTCGATGGAACCTCTGAAGGGGAAACAAGCACACGGACCCCGGCAATGCTTTAATTGTCAAAGCTGGGGCTCGCACTTGGCCTCTTCATGTTCGCTTCCCACTAGATGTCGCCACTGTGCAGCTGAACACCGCTCCAGTGACTGCCCGACCAAAGTTGGTCCCAAACGCTGCTGCAATTGCAACCAGGCGCATTGCAGTAGCTCACACACCTGTCCTGCTCGCAGAAAATTGATATTCAGAGGTAGAGAAGGCCCCTTGGTCAAGAAGGCGACCATTCCTTCTTCTGCCTCCTCTTTCAAGCAGGTGCAGAAACCCCAGTTTTTGCCTAGACCCCTGCAACTTGCTAAGCTAAAGAAGCTTACTTACGCAGAAGCTGCGTCCCAAACCATCCCCGTGGAGAAACCTGTTGAAAAAGTCTCTTCTGGTTCAATTGGAACCTTGACTAGTAATTGTACTCTCTCCTCAGAGGATGAAGTTCTTGCTGCTGAAGCCCTTTTCGCCACCCTCGACTGTGCTGCTGTTAAATACAAAAGTATTGAACATTTTGTTTTTCATTCTCGAATTACTTCATGTATGGATCCCATCATAGATCTCTGTGAGAAGTATCCTCATTTCATATCTAGCAGATTCAAGCCGACACCGACTATTCCTGCTTAGCTCCTCCCACCTGTCATTTCCTCGTTTCCGATTGGAAGACCATCTTAGCCTGCTGCTTCTTGTCAAAGAGCGTCTTGGAATACTTCATTTGAACTGTTTTTCACCTTCTGTGCTGTCCTGTCCGTCCCGTCTTTGATTTTTTGCCAATTATGATCTTTTTAACTCCGACGATTGCCCTTCGGGCCAAATTACGACCAGTGGTAAAGTGCCTCCGGGCTGTAGCCACTCAAAACCATCATCAAAGAAAAAAAAAAAAAACAGTTGTAAAATGTAAATCGAAATCATCACGATTTCAACAAACTGCCTTTAAAGGGTCAGAAAAGTTAAAATGTTCCAAATATGGGATACAAACTATATCCTATTTATCATATAGTTAGAATGCTGAAATTGTTTACAGATGTTACTGAAGCTATTACATAGTATAAGTCAGCTTTTAATATTTGGACTAACCACTTTAATGGGTTAAAATAAAGTAAAACGTTCCAAATATAGGTTAATTTAATGTCTTGTTTTCCATAAAGCCAGGAGGAGGAAAATGAGTACACATGTAAATATTGAAATTATGCTATCACTATTTTGACTCTGACAACCATTAAGGTTAGAAAAATGTAGAACGTTTCAATGTCTCACTTTCCATAAGGCCACAAATCCTAAAAATTCGTAAAACGTCGTAACTATTGTGAATTAGGTTATGACTTTTTTTATAAATATGTTTTTTTCCTGATATTTAGTTATTCATATCATATACCTTCTGAAAGTTCAATACATTAATTAGTTTAGTTTTTGATAATATGAACATTAAAATTTGAATGTGCAAAAAATCCGTAATCATTTAATTACAGCAATAATAATAAAACAAACACGAACAAAAATAAATAGGAAAACGCCGAGTCTAACTTTTAACTGCACTGAATCACTAGTGATTAATGAATCCAATTAAAATAATCATTTACCAAATAAAACAGGGAAGACATAAAAACTAGTTAGAATAAAACTTTTTACGTTCATCACTACAATGAGAGCCTCGAAATTGATTGCTATTACGACGGGATACCCTAAAACTTCATAGATTCCATCAGATAATATTTATTAATGGCCTTATTACTAGAGTAAGCTGAAATTAATTCCATACAGCTAGTGGGTTTAGTGAGTTTTTTCACTTAGATAAATTTTCTATTTTCTTTACTCAGTAATTGATTTCATGTAATGACCTGGTTTTGGAGATTTCCCTACACTTCTTCATTACTTCATTCAGAAATAAATCTTTAGGAAAATGAATAAAATTCTTAGAAAAATGAGAATAAGACTGCATTCAATATTCTGTATTAAATGATTTATTTCCATCTTAAAATAGAAAAAATAAAAAAAACTTTTACTTTTTTTCTAGTATAAATGAGTTTCATCAAAATTAAATTTACACAAGTGATGTGGACCAAAATTAATTATACAACTTAATTATAATTGCTTCAGCCATTTTATTTCCTAAACAAAAAGTACTTTTGTGTATAATCTTAAGATATATTTATTCAATGTTTAGCAAATATTGCATAAATTAAATTGTATAATGTCCTCTTCAACTTTTATAAGAATGACAAAGTAATTTGAAATACTTTCCACCCAAAATTATAATTTTTATTTTGAATTGGAGGGAAATTTCCCTTTTAAACTTGGCTAAAATAAAATATATTGGATACAATTTTAAATCAGCATGGACTCATGTGTAGTTTTTATTTAACCCACTACTGTACATAAGAATATGGGTGTCATAGTGAATGAGAAAAAAAAATATTTGGACATTATCTATGGTATAAATAATTAAAAACCTAAAAATATGGACCGAGACAATTTGTTCCGGTAATTTAGCATTCATATATTAAAATTTTATATTTGAATTCTATTAATCAGTGTTGTAAAATTTTGTTTAAAAAAGTTGAATTTCTCGAAATACCATCACCATTTTTTTATTCAATTTGCTGTATTAGAATGACAATTTAAAAAAAAAAGTCTTGCTTTTTTTGCTCTCCACTGTTAGAGAATAGTTTGCAAAATAATATAAATTATGTATTATAGAATTATTTTTTAATTTAATTAACTCCTAATAATTAAGCAAAGTCGCAAAAGAAGTCTTTATTTCCCAAGTATTTAAAATTCTACATTTACGTAAGCATTTACTTTTAAAGTATTTTTTTAAGGATATGATATTTATATGGATACTATTGTTACAGGATATTTTCATTGGAGCTAAAATATTAAAAGGCAAAATATTAATAATTATACATTGACTTAGTTTAATTTTATTCACAGTTTGGTAACATATAAAACAATAATATTTTAGTGTATAAAAATATATGATAAAAATATTTTATATTATTTACTTACCATTTACCAGCATCGTTGCGGTAAAATTGGATTCTCCGGCAGAATTTTCAGCTAAACACGTATAGTTTCCATTGTGACTTCTGCCAACGCTGTTAAATACAAGAGATGATCCCAGATGACCCATTGAAGTTTCATCAATATTCAACATCTTTTTATTCAAGGACATTCCATCTTTCAACCACCGTATAGTTATTGGAGGATCTCCTGTTAGCACACTACAGGTTACAATAACATGGTTTCCTTCTGCTAGTAGTTTCGGAAAAGCGAATGGGTTGATGCGAGGTTTCTCTATTAGAAAATAATGTAAAAATAATTTAATGTTATACAAACATACATGATTTTTTAAAAATATCTTTTGAGCAATACTTAAAAATTATTTATTACTCATAATTCGCACGTGGAGCTCCCTTTGCGATTTTTCCCGCTGTTTATTAACAGCTGTGCAGACGTACATTCCTTCATCTGTTTCTCGCGTCACATCTTTAATGAATAATGTTCCATTTGGGTTTACTTGCTGACGTTCATTTATGGGTAATTCTTTTCCATCTGGCAAAATAATAGAAAAAAAAAACAGAAGTTCATATTAACAAACTTATAACAGTTTATTATTATTATTATTATTTTTATTATTATTATTATTATTATTATTATTATTATTATTATTATTATTATTATTATTATTATTATTATTATTATTATTATTATTATTATTATTATTATTATTATTATTATTATTATTATTATTATTATTATTATTATTATTATTATTATTATTATTATTATTATTATTATTATTGTTCTTCTTCTTATATTTTTAGATAAAGTATAATAGTAAGCTAGAGCTGTAAAATTTATTGTTTTGATTTATTTGCAGAATATCTTGATAGTATATATCTATTTGATATTTTTTTAGAATTTAATTGACATTTTTACTATGCATTATATAAATATGTTCTTTATTCTTATTCTTTATTTAATCAATCCTTATTATTCACATGCAATATTATTCCAGTCAATTAGTATTGAGTTAATTTATCTTAAAACGTATTTACAGAAGTGGGTTATTTTATATTAGTATGGGATATTTATATTGTTAACAAATTCTTGATGAGTCATGTTTCTGCATATTTAATGACTATTTCAAATTGTTTGTATTAAAATTATTGAAGATACAATTTATTTTGAAGTAATTTACTGATATACTTCGATAAATTTATTTGTTATTTATCCTAAATATTCCAGAAATAACAAATCTTAACACAGTTTCCGACTAGCAACCAAAATACGTAATGATTTCAAAGGTACATTTTTTATTTCCTCTGCTAATGTAACATGAATGAAGGGCTTATAAAACCGAATGATCTCATACTACCACATAATCCCTCATCTATCCAAGATGTAAGAAGAATCCATTTACCAGACAGCTTACTCTAAAAGCTTCCTATTGAAATGTAGTACACGAGTAAAAGATGTACTGTAAACGCGAGTTCAAAGCTTCCTCCCAGTCTTCTTGGAAGTCCAATTCATCTCGGATTACCTTCACAGAATTTTTTTTAAGAAGTATTCTTACTTTATATCCTCACAGCTTAGGCGTATCGACGAAAACTTTTCAAATAGAAAATAACTTCTTACCGAAGAAAGACTTTTACCTCCTAATAAAACCAAGAAAAGTTCATTTTTCCCTGAGGGTCTATGGGTGAGACATAATGCAGTCTTCATTCTTAAAATGTGCACGAAAATTTTTCTTGTCATATTAAGTCTTTATATTTGCGATAATGCCTACGGCAGTTTTAAAGTATGGGTGAGATGTAATCAATTTCGATGAAAGAAAATGAGAATTGATTTATGATTGTAAACATACATTATAATGAAAAAAGTTAAGGTAAAGTATTGTTCCTAAATAAATAAAATCTTATGATAACAAAATCGACAAAGTTGGATTTTACTGCAATAAAATTAGTACTCTATGATTATTGATGTAATTTTAAATATAAAATTATTATAATTATCATTAACTTGGTAAATAAATAATGATTTAAAGGCATATAATTGGAATTTATGATTAAATCAACCATGTGTATTTAGAGAAATAATTTAAAATTAAGAATATAAATTTTTATAATTTCCAAATAATGAAAATAAATAATAATTATAATAATAATAATAATAATAATATTTACTTTACGCAGGGAATTGAAAGGTATGTATAAGTGAACTGAAACTGAATAAGACATTAACAATATATAGTTGTTTTAATGAAACCAACTAAAGAAAGCGTATATAATTCAAGGTTTTATATTTTTGTGTTCAATAGTTTCAAGATGTAATATCAAATCCGGTACTAATAAAAATCCAACAATACTAAAAGAAGTAAAATTTTCCGTAATTTTAGCATAAAATATGAATTGTTTATAAAAAAAAGGAATACATGCATATATTTATTGACAAAGAAGGTATGGGGTTGTATTTTTACCATATGACCAACTAAATGACTTATTTGCTTTGTGTTTAGTGTTTCTGTAAGGCACATTTTGTTAAGTTTGTGTTTAATTTTCCAAAAGGAATTTCAGTGGGTAGATACTGATTTTGTTGTATACCTTTTTCTTAAAAAATAACATTCGTTGCGGGAAAAAATAAAATTTATAATGGTGAAACTGAAAACCACTTTTTCGTCCATTCCATTTGTCCTTTTCTTTGGACCCTAGAGATTTATTGTGTTTGAAAGAAGAGAAAACGTCGCTTGTTTTTGTCACATGATTCGTTTTGTACTCTTGAAAAAAAAATACCATCTCTCTTTGGTAATGATGGAAAGAATTTTCATATATTTTATGCTATAAACGTAATCCTTTCTTTCAAATGCTTCCTTTAATATAAAACTTACATTTTTAAACTCTTTTTTGTTAACAATAAGAATAATGTTTACATTTAAATGTCTTACTAACCTATAAATTAAATAAAAATAAGTTAATAATATTGCAATGCTAGCAAATAAAATTGTAAACTTCAATTATTATCAAAATGTAGTCTAGGAAAATTTATTTTTGGTATATTTTTATTGCAATTTGCTTTATGAATTTCGAATAGGCATTAATTTGTGAATATGGTAAAGGATTTTAATTTACTTGATTCTTTTATGTAAAATTGCGAAATTTACTTTTGTATATTATATTTCACAGAAAAAAATACAAAATAACAAATAAAATATCAAATAAGAGTTTAAAGAACATTTTCAAGTTTATAAACATAATTCCTCTCATTTCTTTTTACCAAGTTGTCCCAGGCATCGTAAAATTTTTTCAGATTTGATCTGCTGTAATTCTGCTTTATAATTGTTGCATTAATAATAAACTAACAAGATAGTGACTACTGTAATCATCAACATTCTTTTCTAAATAAAAAGAAATACTTTTATTTATGAAGTAGTTCTTGAAATATCTTTTCTCGACAAATTCACTACACACTTGGTACACCATTATAGAGATTCTTACATAATTTACACATCTAGATTGCTTTCTTGCACTCTGTTTAAAACATTTAACCCACCAAACTTTCTTTCAAGTTTATCTGACTACGTGTTCCTTTTAAGGAAAGTGGATTGCGTTCTATTCTCCTAGATTTTATGTTTGATACTGTGACATATCTTAGAAAGTCTTCTTAAAGAATAAGAACTTTACATAAAATAACAATTCTTTTATTTCTGTAACAACGGACACGTTTATACAATCGAGAAATACAATTACATTAAAGATATTTGGCAAATAATGACTAACATTTTCAATTCATTTCTTGAAAATTTACTTCATTCTTTCCGGATAAGTTTTCACAGATCAATTTACTGAAATTTGTTTTAACCACTACAATATATATATTTTTTTTTGCTAACAGATAAAATAGAAATGCATCAAAATAATTTTCAGAGTAATCCATTTGCAGAATACTATACAAAAAAGTATCTACATTCTACATTCACACATTCAATTTTAACTGTTTTAATAGAAGAACACACTTTGTCAACCAAACAATTGCTCAGTGCAATATTTAGAAAAGATCTCAGAGAATACTGCGGAGATTACACGCATGAGCTAATCAGAAAGAATTGTGGAATGGTTATTGCCGAAACAAAATAATCTCTTTTTGATCACTTACTAAAATGTAAATTATAGTACACCTGTATCGTATGTTCCTACAGATTCAGTAGTTTACTTTAACACCTGAATGTTTGGATGGTTCATACACTGTGTAATATTTTTCTTTATATGTCATCTCTATGCCACTTGTATATATTTTGAAACAAGAAATACCTTACAAAAAAAACTTTAATACATCTATAGAACTCGCCTTTCTAAGGTTACTAATTCGAAGACCAGAAGACTTAGAAAGCTGACATTTGAAATTCAGGTAGACTATAGATCATTTGCATGAATATATTTAGGAATGTGAAGTACCTCAGGTAAAATATTGTAAGGCCGAAATAATTATTTTTCTCGACATTTCTGAATTGAAGAATGTGAAACTTTGGAAACTTAAATTTAAAATATTGTCATAATGGTTTATTTGACTGACAGGAAAAAGTTGTAAAAGGTTGGTATAGAAAATTGGTATCTCATGTCAGTATATTTAAAAAAAAAAAAATATCCAGTACTTCATCATCCTAATATACTATGTACATCCCAGGGAAACATTTATGAATGATTGTGAATGACCACTGTTATAACCACTGACGCACGGGACACGTTCATGATAGTTCATCAGTGAGTTATATATGTTTATTTATCCTTAGTTAAAATAACTATTTCATCATATAACTTGGTGAACAACTAATATATTTCTATCTAACAAAAAGGTAAGCAAACAGGGAATTATCACTAACTTTTTTCTTTTTCTGCTGCAGGGAGAACTGTGAAATTTTTAACACAAGCAGATTGTAAGAAGTATTAGCTTTGTATTATCACAAAATTGTATTTATTTTTTTAATTCAATTTTAAAATTTGGCCGTAACCCATGCATAATTTACGTGTTTTCTATTTATTTCGTTTCTTAGGTTCTTTTGTATGTTTGAATCAGTTATTTAGAAATGGGCCAATCAGAGATGTGCATGACCGCCATAAGGGTTTTGTTTACTTTTCTTCATTTGGCGTTTAATAACTCATTCGATTGTTACCTGTGTGTTTGTTAATATTTTCAGTTTAGCTTTTAATAATAAATAAGTTAATTCAGATGTATGTTTGTTATATTGTTTAATAATACTAAGTTAATTCAGATGTGTGCTCGTAAACATTTTAAATGTATTCATTGTGTTCTCTAAATGTTGTGTTTTGTTGGTTCAGTAGATCTTGAGTTATAGCTATACATACATACAGACTGAGGTTGAATTTTGTTTAACTGTCGAGATCTAGTAAGTTTGCTGTTCTCATTTTATTGACAATAGTCGTGGCTGTTCTATAAATGATTTCAGTATGAGCCAACAAATAATATACTTTTTAAAACAGAAGCTGTTACCGAAAAGAAACTTTAGCACACTGTTATTAATAGTTACCGCTAAAGCTGCATTTTGGCTACAGTTTTGGTTTTGTCAAAATTGGAAAAAGGAATAATTTGTAAGTACAGGAAATTTTAAATAAACGATCTTATATATTTTTTGTATGTATACAAAAGTGCATAAAATTTTTTTGGCAACTTGTAACGCCAATGATTTTCTTATTTTCTGAGAGTTAAGTGTGTGTTCGTTAAAATAAAAATTATGATTTCTATTGCGCTATTCACAAATTTTATCCTAATCGGTTCAGTAGATCTTGAGTTATAGCTGTACATACATACATACAGAAGTTGGATTTTATACAGTGTTTTTAATTTATCGAGGATATGTGGTAAGTTTATTGACAATACAATATAAATAATTTCAGTACGGTCTAACAAATAAATACTTTTTAAAACCGAAACTGTTGCCAAAAAGAAGCTTTAGTGCACTGTTATTAATAATTACCGATAAAGCTGAATTTTGGCGACAATTTCAGTTTTGTCGAAATTGCAAAAAGGAATAATTTGTAAGGGTGCCGGAAATTTCAAATAAAAGAAACTCTATATATTTTTAGGGTCCGTTACCGTTTAATGTACCAATATTTATTTAGCGTTTAATTTATGAGTTTGGTGCTTTAGTTACTTTTTATTATTTGTTATGTTTTCCACATGTTTAATTGTTAGATGTGTGTTAGTTATCACTTAGTCTCAAATAGAACCCCTTAATGTTTCTATACCAATATTTCTTTTGTGTTTAATTTATGATTTTGTTTTTTGTGTTAACGATAATTGTTCTTGTTGCAATATTTTATTATTTTTGTTTTCAATGTTTCACCTCCAAGGTAATCGAAATTGCCAATTAGTTATTGATTTTCTAAATTGAACCTTGGGGGGAAATAATGCAAAATTATCTGCTAACGGTTAAAGGCGTATAAATGGTAATATTAATATTTCAATAGCATCAACGAAAGGCTATGGGGCCCCCCACTAACTACCCTTCGATGATTGCGCAGCAAACCGAGGTTGAACGTATCAATGGACCTTCTCGGGGTTTGGTGAACGTTACATAGCTGGCAACTTTAAAGTAGAGAGGCAAACCAAAGGTTTTAATACATGAGTGAATCACAGGAATTGCATTAAAAATCCCAAGCTATTCCATTTTCTTGAGATTAACAATACGCAGTCAATCTAAGAGGTTCTCTTAGCCCTCTTCGCAGTGTGGCCACAATTTATGTGCCACAATTATTCTCAGTCAACTACAATTTATGTGTGGTGTAACTCATATTCCATCTAAAGTAAAAAAAAAAAAACTTGAGTATGTGTGTATAACTTTTGTATATTTTTTTATTATTATCTTAAAAGATCAAACATGATTCTTGAGATATTAAAACTTATTGTTTAGAAATTGGTAAGTCTCTTACTTTTAGAGTAATTTTTAGAGCTAACTAAATTATCGCCACTTACCAAAACTTTAAAATATAATAAATAAATGTTGTTGAGTTATAAGTGACTTAGTTTTGTTGTCATGCAAAACACTACAATAACCTTACAATAAACAGTATATTTAAACCAAAATGTGTTAATTTATTTTGTAAATTCATTTAAAATTTGCTTTGTACTGAATGAAAAGTTGCACATTTCCAGATGTAAAGACCAAAGACAAAAACTTTTTATTGAGAAAATGCCTAAAAGTCAATATAAGGCTTTATAATCCCTTTTGCAAATGAAAAATAGCTGTGTTACTGACATTGAGTTTTGGCTGCATGCAAATTTGTGTAGAAGAGCTATTTCTGTATTATTTTTATTATTTTTGAAATTGACTGCTAAGCGAGACTTATCTCAAAAGTGTGTTTACAATTATTGGATTGAACGAAAAGGAGCTTCACAATGTTTACAAGCATTGAGCCTAGTGCGTGTGATTACAATAAGATCTTGATTACAAAAGTACTGAGTTTGGTAATAATTTAAAGGAGAATTGCTCCATGCCGAAAATTGTGGTTTGAAAAAAGATTGATATCCCCTGCGGCTTTCGAATCGTTGAGTGTGAGGGAAGAAGGAGAAAAAAATAAGTAATGAACTCTTAAAATTCGATGCGTGACAATAGGTGTGACATAGAACATAAAACGTTTAGACACAGGTCATAAACATGAGCCCAATGCGTGATTGGTATATTATACAAAAAATTTCCTTCTGAATTTTTTTTATCAAGGAGAGTCATGTAGTATCGCTATTTCTGCAATATTTTGTTAATAAACATGAACCCAATGCGTGATTGGTATATTATACAAAAAATTTCCTTCTGAAATTTTTTCCCAAGAAGGAGAGTCATGTAGTATCGCTATTTCTGCAATATTTTGTTTAATATTTCAAAAATTGGCTCTTGATGTTTATAATCTGAGTCCAAACTTTGTGTGTCCAATATCACACCCATCGTCACACCTCGAGTTTCTAACTTTTTATCCTCTCTTCTCCACACTCGACGATTCGGAAAGTTACAGGATATAGCCATCTTTTTTCGAACCACTATTCTCGGCAAGAAGACAATCTTTTTTAACCCTCCTCCTTACCCCTTCTCACATGGTCTGTCAATAACAGTCCGAGAGAATAAAAAAAAGGTGACTGTGGACTGTTGTTGAGGGCGCGCTTTTTTAGGAGACGGCGTGAGTAACTTAGAGGAAACGAACCAATTGAAAAAACGTCAACAAGAACCCAGAAAGACACAGTTTTTACCAAGAGTGAAAAATCAACTGTCTAATATCTACTGACATCTTATCGACTCCCTCCAGACCATACTGAATGACCAAGAAAGGGAAGTCATGTCTTCATGTAAACAAGATAAGCCTATCCTTCTTTTAACCATAACTTTATGTTTTCATTATTAGATTTCCGTTGCCAATGTCTATATTGGTTACTGAATTGGTAAGACACTAACTATGCATGCTTTTTTTAAGGATTTGATTCCTTTTTTTTCTCTTTTTTTTTTCGAATGTTAGTTTGTTTGCTTGACAAATTCCAATCTCGAACGGTTCGAAGATTTGGATTAAATTAATTTCTTTTACTTTGCGTGACATTGGGCTTTCAAATGGATTCTCAATGTTAATGATAATATATATGCTTCATTAGTTATTCATATATTTCTCAAAGCACTTGTATGTTAATAGCCTTTGTTAAATTATCACTAAATTGGTAATGCTTGTTATTTTTGCTAATTAAAATCCTTGATAAGGAGCAAAAAATAAAACTGTGTATGTGGTTATTTATATCCTCTCTGTGTGCAGATGGTATTTAATGAGGATATATCATAAAATTTTGTTTTATTGTACTTATTTCTAGTGATGTTATTTTGAATACGTTGAGACATTTTCTAAGAGCTGCCTCACATTTTCATCTTTCTAAAATTCAATATCCAAGCTGAATACTCTCCATCTAATATTTATTAATAATGTTTTTTTCTAACTCGTGGTCGTTAATTTCAACAGTCTAACCGGGTTTTCATACAGACTGAGAAGAGACTGCACAAGTGGGAGGGAAAATTGCAATTCACTGCAGTTTACCATGAAAACATGGAGAGGATTACCACATTGGCTGATACGAATATAATTTTTAATGGAAGCAATTGACCAATGATAAATTGAAGTGACAATTCAAGCATTTTTCCCATATAAGCGAAATTTTGAATTATACGAGTAATTGAATTCTAATATAAGTGATTTAGAAGAAAAAAAAATCAAGTTTGTTTAAAATGAAATATTTCATTAGCCATTGGTCAAGCAAATCCATAATCTTTAGTGATTTTAGTGTGGAAAATCAGTATTGAAGAGATGTTCTCATGATGCAAGAGACACACAATGACATTGAACATACAAGTAAAAACCCATGAAACGAGAAACGTTCTAAAACGCTTTGAAAGGCATATTGGTGATGAATGTGCAAATAATGAGGAGCTACAGTTCTACACTGTCATTCTGATTCCATTTACTTAAAATGACGGTGAATAAGAGCATAAAGAACATGAATGTGGTATATATAGGGAACACGATTCAGAATCAAGAGTTCAATACTTTAATGTCAATCATAATCTTATGGATATTTTTACGACAAATTTACTATCGCAATATTTTTTTAACAAATATATTTTTATCATATTTTTTTAATTTTGTATCATTAGCTTTCAGTGAATATTTCAGAAAGTACATAAAAAGTTCTGTTCCACAAAATCCTTGAAAGATACCAATTTGGAAAGTGTAAATAATATCCATCACTTTACAGCCAATAATTTTTTTATGATAAATAATAGCATAAAATATGAGCATAAAAATAGCATACTATTATGAGCATAATTTCCTCATTAACCTTGTAATATTATCAGCCCCCTCTCAAATTTAAAAAAAAAACAAAAAAAAACACCCTTCCTATAACTCAACCAGATGAATATGTAGTTGCAATCCAGCTACATATATGTATTATTTTTGCGCATAATTTTTAAAACCTTACTTTCTTTGGGAAGATCAAACATGCACTTTAAGATTGAAAAGTATGTGCCAGTGGAAGATCATAAAGGGAGAAAACAAACTTTCCCCTTTGTGTAAAGTGAGTGATGGACACTCGAGTTTGGCAAAAACGACTTCTTTTCTTCAATGGAATCATTACAAAGTTAAGGTTTTCATTAGATCCGTGGGTGGCTCTTTACAAACTTAACTCCATATATTTAAATAAACCCATTCTACCACTGAATTTACCAGTGAATATGTTTGTGGTCCCTTTAATACCTTAATAACGAAAATGCATTAAATTTAGGGCAATAGTATTTTAATACACTGAAACATTTTTAAAAGAACATTTTGTTTTTTTACACTTTCACACATTATGAAAATGCTTTGTTTCAATTAGAGTTAAATAGTTATTTTAAAGTTTCCAATAGAATTTGTCCCTTAAAATCAATTGTAAAGTTTTTTTTAAATCATCACATACCCCCTTCGAGAAATCTCCATTTTAAACATTTTCCCAATACTTACAGGCATCAAAACCACGCACCCAATTCGAAATTGATAGTCACGCCATTCGACCACAGGATGTGCAAACAACCCTCTCTACAATACCGGATACACAAAGAAACACCCCCGGAGGAAAGCAATACCACCGACCAAAACAAACCAAACCAAAAAGTATCCGAAAAAACTATCTCCAATGTGGCATTCCATCAACCACTCAGTTGAGCGTGGCGATATACGGAATGAATGTCTTCTGACCCCCCCCCCCCTCCCCCTTTCCGTTTTGTGCAGGGGCGCATCAATAGATTTTGTGGGGGCTGGAAAGGGGCGTCCTGCAGGCCCTATCAGCCCCAATTCTCGGCCAGTTGATCTCAATGGGGTGAATGAGGTTATCTGGAGGCGGCCAGCTGAGGTCCTTTGCAACAACGGGAATAGTGCCAGCGTCTATCTATTTAGAGGCGGGAGGCGTGAAAGAATCGGTTGTAGGAAGAGGACATAAAAGTAGATATCCTCTTAGAAGAAAGGGATGGCCATTGGTTTGTCGATACGGTATTTCTCCCTAATTCGCACTGATTTTTTCTTTTTCTTTTTGTGGATTAGTCCGTAATGGTATTAAATGATTTCTCGGCTGTCTCTTAATAGGATCTGTGTACATTTGAGAGAGTGTAGTGGGTATAAAGGAAGAAAAGGGGAAACAAATAAAAATTAGTATTAAAAAAAATGTGAGAATCTAATATATCAAAGGAAAATACGCTAAAAGGGTGATTTTTTCGAATAGTTAGTATTTTTGAAAGAATAATATTTACTCATAAACTCAAAAACAGTTGTTTTTAATACGAATAAACTATTAAAAGCATTTTCAGTACTTTGTTAGCAGGAATTGAGTATCGAAACTTGATACATGATGTGACATTAATGGATAAAAAATTAAATGTGTTTTTTACTTAATTCATATACAGGAACAAAATAATTTAATTAAAAAACGTTAATTGTTAAAAGGAAAATTATAATTAATTTTTATGTACTGTGAAACCATGGCAAAAAGTTATGCACATACATTTTGGGTTTAGCTTTGCAAATATTTCAGTTATTATACCTGTTTAAAAAACAGTATTTTAAATGATAAAAAGAAGCATTTCATCAATTTTTACCCACAAAAAAGGAATCTTATTTTACAACATAACAAACTCATCAAAATTAACTCTAAGAATTGACACTGTCTGTTTAAACTCCTACAATACTTAATTTTGTAAATTTTCTAGTGTGTATTTAAATGTAAAGAATTATAAATAGAACATGGTTTAGAAATTTATGATTAAGAAAAATGCAAGTTAGTTGAGTAATCTACTTAAAATTCTATTTAAACAATGTAAATATTTTCTTAAAGGTTAAATTTAATTTTATCACTATATAATATTTGGAGCTTATTCGTGGGAACTCTCAGCATTATGGGTATAATTTCTATTTTTCTAGTCTTATTCGAAAAAATTTCTAAAGTAATAAAAAAATATTTCTTTTGGAGATTGATGAACATAGAATTGATTAGTAAACTGTGGAATATTTAGATGTATTTTAAGAACATTTATTAATATCTGAAAAAAATAATTTTTTTAAAGAATATTATAAAATTGTGCTGTAGTTTATAGCAATAATTTAGGGTATATAGTAGGCCATTGCATAATCCTAAGGGAAAATATTTTGTTTGAAAATCCATGATGCACTCCAGCTATGTTGTTTTCTAAGTAAAAATAATAACATGTACCAAATTCTAGGTCACGTGAAGATTTGACCGTCGCTCAATTCGAAAAACTGATTTATCTCTAAAATCCCTACACTAAAATCACGAAAAAAGCTATAATATACTAAACATTTACTACTTACAGAATTAAAATTCTTCCTATTTCGGAGAGAAAGTATTATTTTTAAATCTTGTATGTAGTATTCTCTCATGGTTTCTAAACTCTTGTTTTTAATGTTTAGGGTTTGGAAACTAGTCTCTTTTTTAATATTTGACCAAACAGAGTCCCTAAATTTAATGTAATCGGTGAAAATCTTTGAAAAATGAACTCAATATTCTTACAAAGATATGATGTTTAGATGCAAGAAAAGATAATTTCTTCGCAAAGAGGTTTTCTAGAAGAACACATGCTCACTTTTTCCATCATGAGTTGGAAGCTGTCGTGTCAAACACAAGAAATCTCATATTATCCAAAATATTCCTCTTGTTTGAGAGGGCAAATGTAGCTCTTGCTTGCTCTACACCTGTTGTGTTAGCTGTGACTGGGATAGCAATAATTTTGTCTTCTTCGTAGTTGGCAATCAAGATATCGAAACTGCTTGTCTTTCTTCTTGTTTCTCTTTAATGTCTGGAATCAGTTTTGTTTACCATCCTAATGAAGAGTTGAGTGCTTTGTTGTGATAAATTCAGTTTTAACTTCTTCTGCTGATGTTTTTCTATTTCTCTAGTGGTACTCCGCCTTCTGTTAGAATTGACCCCATAAACACTGTTTGTTGACCAGCTGATGGATTAAGCCTAATTCCCTATGGTTGATATTATTTTACTTTTAAATGGATTTTTAGGAAATTTTAAATCAATTGAAAAACTTTTTTTTGAACGAGTTGAACATCTTGCACCACTGGAAGTTGAAGGAAATACAAACTCTGGGTTTTCAATTAAATCATTTGCAGCATCCAAGTCATCTGAATCACTAAAATTAGAGAGCCATTGATTTTAAAAATCCCTAACTCAGAAATTGTCTTTATTTTGTCTGCAGCTTGATTTTGGAAATGCATCTCCTTCTCAGATAGATCAATTGCTTTATCTATAAGTGATATTTTCCTTTTGATTTTTGCCAAGTGTGTTTTATCAAGACCATCTAACTCCATTTTTCTGCATGATCGTTGATCTTGCAAGAATTCCCTATCTTCTTGAATAATTTTTTGTTCTACATTTGTCATGTTCTATAGTAAAAATTGCATTGTCATGGCCTATATCAAAGAGTAAAAGAAGAGATTTAAGAAAACTTGTACTTCTAGATCTAGTGTTTTTTCTTGCTTCATTCAAACCATGTAATCAATCTTTTGAGTTTTTATTTGGAGTGTCCTGCTCTGATAGGAGTTATAGGAATTTCAGAGTGTTCCCAAAACTGTTCTACTTTCAGGATTAACAGTTTTAATGACATCATCCCTTTTATCTTTCTGCAAAGGCTCACGCCTAAGGAAGAGAGAGTAGCGAATAACACCTCCATTGGTGGGCAATTAAAATATTTTTTTCGGTTCCAAATTTCTAGTAAATCACCTACAAGCCATGCTTTCTTATCGTCCTTTCTGAGTACAAGTCGGTTTTAGTTGAGAAGTTTATTTTCGCAATGAAATAACGTTTATTTTGAATAATCATGATCATTTGAGAATTTTCCTAAGCAGAAAAAGCACCTCCGGATAGAAGACGGTTTGTTAACCTTTTTAAAGGGGGAGGGGTGTAAGGGACAGTCCAATTACATTTCTTTCGCATTTCCCTTTTGGTGAAGGGGGGGGGGGTAAGTTACATCCTTTTTTATGTTTTTATGGTTATAGCTCTTTTTAAGATCCCCTTTGAAGAATTAAGTATAACAGATACTACACTACATGGAAAAAACTTCAATGTTAAAATTCGCTACTTGCTACACTATAGTCAAAATTTGCTTCGAGCGGAAGTCTTCTTTTGAAGTGAGGGGGTCTAACATTTACCTAGAGACCTTAAATTGTGTATGTGGATATCTTTTAGTAATAAGAACTATATGAGGTGGGTGCACCTTGAAAATTTGGATTTTTTTTGCAATGGTCTAGTATATAATCTATTATATTTTACAAATATAAATAATATTACCTAGTTTATTGGATTAAAATTTTTTTCTACAATTAATTATAATATTAAAAAATCACATACTGAAAAAAAAACATATCATGAGATTAGCAATAACTTATGACTATAAAATGTGTAGGTCACACAGTAATTCAAGTCAGTTTTAATAAAATAAACATTAAATATTTATATAACTTTTAAATGCTATACTTATAACTTTCAACCTATAAACAAAGCATCAAATGCATATTTCTTTCAAATGCTAGACCGTATAATACTTCATTATAACTCGTATAAGATTTACTTCAGCCAAATCTTAGAAGTTATATTCCTTTCATAAAATACAGCCACCAAAAAAAAAATTATTCTATTGACCGACAGAAAACACTCGTGTTTTATGTTACAAATCTACCATTACACCCATTAAACATTTATTCATTTCCTTGTTTTAGTAGCCATTAAGAACCAGGTACTTAAAGTATGAAACGATTGGAGTTCAGTTTTTCAAGAATTCATAAATATATATTCATTCAAGCGTATGTTAAGAACTCAAATAAGCACTGAGTAGAGAATAAAATTGGAATCTTCAGAAGAGGCTTTTGGGTATTAAATGTTTAAAAGACCTGGCCTTGAGCAATAAGGTTGCGTCGATATTGGAGTTTTTAGGACTTTCTTTCAAGTTTTATTTATTTTCTGATTGTATTTTTTTCCTCCTATCGCTTCGTTGTTACCTAGAGAAATAGTATGGGACACGTTTGAAAAAGCCCGCGAGGCAGTTTCTTCGAGTTCGACTTGGATAGAGCTTTTGTTGAATACATTCGAACTTTGTCACCTATCTTTTTTCGAAGTAACAAAAATAACGAAGTTGGTTGAAAAAGCATTAAAAGTGCCTAGAATCGATTTCAGGGATCGTTTGGAAGAATATTTTGAGAAGGAAAGAATAAATTTGCTCTGTTTAAATAATAAGATCATGTATGATACATAGCGCAATGAAAAGTTTTTATTGGAACAATTAATTAACTGTGTTTTAAACACTTCTTTTAAAAATATATTTTAACAATAGTTGTTTTGCTTTTGGTTAATTTACAATAACTTGAAGTTTTGATAAAAACTCTATATTTTAGGATTATTGAAATCATTTCAATGTAAGGAAAGTTGCCAGATTTTTTTAGTAAACAACAAATTGTTTTAAATTTAATTAAATGAAAAGGAAAATAATTTCAACTTTTATTACTTAATAGTGTTATCAGTAATCATCAGTCATATATTTTGTTGTATTATTTTATTCATTTACTTATTTTTTATACTTTTGCTTTCAAACAAAATTTAATTGAAGCTCGTAATCTTGCAGAAGTTTTGTGAAATTTACATGAAAATTTCATTAGTAGATACATTATGTTTTTTTATTTTACTTGAAAAAATTGAACACATTAGACTTATTATACAATCTATACAATGAAAATAACTCTACATTAAAATTAGTGAAACTTTTATCGACAAATATGTATAATAAGGTGATTCATTTTTTCGATTTTTTACCGATATAATTCTCAAAATAATAGTATTCCAAATGCAATACATAAACATCGCATATATAACAATATTCCTATAACAAACATGTTAGGGGAAAGTTCGATTTCTTTATCTCAAATTAATCAAAGATTTGTTGATAGGAAGTTCCAGAATAGTCAATAGATTTGTCATTTATATTACGAATTAGAGCACAATTGTTGTGTTAAACTAAAATACCGATTTAATTTCTTAGTTTCACATAAAGTTTAAAAGACAGTTAAAACTTTTTAATTAAAAATAATATATAAAATTCAAATGCAAATAAAATTCAAATCTTATCAGTTATCTCTATAGAAAGCTTTAATTTAAGCAACATTAAAATTGGTTGGTCTCTTTTCAGAAGTTGTGTGAACTTACAATATGCTAACTAGCCTTAAGGCTACCCTTATATTCATTTATGAACTGAGTTCAATATTTCTCAAAATTTAGTACAATATACCATCCAATTTATTCCAAGTGACTCGAAAAGCCAATACATTCCATTACCATTCGATAACTAAATCATTCCTCCTCAGTGGAATTTAACCACCACCTGCCAACCTATTCATAACTGCATTTATGCCTGCATCACCAACAGTATAGCTCCAAGACAGTTGGACGCCTTTCTACGTTGTGATCACACTTCAACCCTATAAGCTCTCTTGTCAACGGTCCAAGATCTAATTAACGCATCTTGAGTTTAGAGTGTGAAGGGGTGGGGAGGCTAAATTCTCAGGAAGCCCCCTCTTGGGATGCTGTGTTTTCACATCGCGACCAATGAGAAACGAGCAATGTGGTGACGTCACACCACAATCTCCTAAACTGTCATCGACGAAACAATTAAATATAAGACGAACCCATTAACATGATGAATGAAGTGTCACTTAAGGGTACGGCCTAAAATTGTACCATCCCCTTCACCACCGCCACCATACTCTGATATTCTAATGAGCTTGCCTTAGGTCTGGATGGAGTGTTGATAGATAGCCACTTACTGGATCTTGGGATAATATGCTTAACGTAAATAAAAGGCTGGAAGGTTGAGGTAAATCTCTTGGAACTGTCATATACACGCGAGGGGGAGACGGTTTTCTTTCTCAATCTGGTTACTTCTCTACGTCGTATAATTCGCATAAGTGAACTAGATGAAGTTAGTTTGGAAGAATTTCATTATGGGGCGTAGAGCGGGAGTAAGGGAAATAAATTGTGATAAAGCAAAGCATTAAGGGAATAAAGTCATTTTGGGTGTTTACAATGGAGTATAGTGCATTTTTGACGTATCTAAAGTGTTGGTGATATGAAATATGTATGAAGATGAAATATGAATCCAGTTATATTTATAACAATTTAGTGATGTAATATTTTTAATATTTTTTTTTTTTTTCAGAGTCAGTTGGACCAACGGCAATGTTTCAAAATAGCATTTTGCATTTAAAAACTGTTAGAAGATACTTTTTCTTTGAATTAGATTCTTAAAATGGAACACCTTCTTTCTTAAGGGGGATAGGTATTTTAAAATTTATTAAAAAAAAACGATTTTGAGTTTAGTATTGTTTATTAAAAATAAATTCTGCCCTTTAAAATGATACTTCATTTGTTTTATTACCTTATTTAGAAGTATTTTTAATAATTTTGTAATTAGAAAATTCGGAACTATTAGTGCAAGTATGTTTTTTTTTTTTTTTTTTTTTTTTTTTTTAATTCACTTTTCTCAAAACTACATTTTTCATTACTCATGTACCTTTTTCTGAAACAAACTATATACTAAATTTTCGTTCACATATTCCTTTTATGTATCTAGGTGCACTGAAGTGAGATGTTGCTGTTATTTTTAAAACATCTTTTATTCTGGCTTATTTCCTCAAAAAGAAAAGAAAGAAAGCAAACAAAAAAAAAGCTGCGATTTTTAATAAATTTGAGTGACTTTCGAGATAATTCATTTACAAAAAAAAAAAAAATGAATTACAATAAAAAAAAATAATTTCAGTAAAATAACAAGTGTCTGCTAAATGCACTGAAAAAAATTATGCTTCTATATCAAATACTTTCTGAGAAAAAGAACTCGAGTAATGAAAAATGTAGTTTTGTGAAAAACACATTTTAAAGAAAACCTTATTTACACTAATAGTTCCCAATTTTATCTTCAAAAAATTATTAAAAATATTTCTAAATTAGGTGTTATTACAAATGAGGTATCATTTTAAAGGAAATAATTTAAATTCTAATAATCAATAATAAAGTAAAAATTGATTTTTTATAAATTTTAGGGTACAAACTAACTAACATTAAGCAAACTTGGTTGCGTGGCTAATTTTGAGAATAATTTTGGTATTTCTTATAAAACATTAAAAAAAACAAAAAAACAAAAAAAAAACAGATACTACCCCCCAAATTTAATTTAAACTGCAAAAAAAACTTTCATTCATATTACTTATTAAGAGAAAAATTCTGAGAAGTTGAAACACCCCTGCTTCACACCATCTCTTATTTTCTCCAAAGAAATACCAGTTGCTACTGTCCTTATTAGGTGATAAAATATGAAATTATTTATCGCAAAAAAATACGAACGACGGCTATATATTCGTTTCTAATTATTGTAGAATCTTGCGCTTTGCACCAAAACGTTTTGCTTACGATTTTTTATATGTCGAATGCAAATTTTTCTCTTAGGAGGCTGTATACTAAGTAAATTTAAATCTCTCTTTAAAAATTTCAATACGAACTTCTATTGTTTATGTTTTCATTCGATTTAGAATACCTCGTTTACCCTAGATACCAAATTTCAGTTCATTATCTTGAGAAACTCGTGACTTATGAGGCAAAATGTTTTGGCCGATCTTGAGGTCAAATTTCTGTATCGAGGGCTGAATCGAAAGTTTTTCATGCTTTGAGACGTAATCTATAACGCGGTTCTTTCAAGTGAGCTTTTTTACATTTTTGCTAAAATATCATCAAAATGGAATGAAAATTCTGGAGGGGTTTTCGACCATGATAATTGTAATGAAAGCCCACAATATATATATATATATATATATATATATATATATATATATATATATATATATATATATATATATATATATATATATATATATATATATGTAGGATAATAATGCCCATTTTCATATCATCTCTCTAACCCTTCTACGATTCCCCTCGTATTAGTAAATGGTACATTCCTCTTTAAGTGATGTGCGCATATGTACTGCGCATTGCACAATGTATATGTAATCCAAGTGTCAAGGTTCATTCGCGTAAGACATGCCAGTCTGTTAGGAGTGTGTCTTTATATATCCCCTTTTATGTTTTACCTAATTAAATAAATGCTACCTATAATCATTTAATCATAATTAATAAACTTTCTATTTTCTCGAACCAGTGCATACCATTTCTTTAATACTCTGCAACAATGGTTATGGGCCCAGTCCCGAACTTTTACTTCGCCCTTCTTTAAAGCGTAGCACTGTAGAGAAAATCTGTTGCGTAGTTAGGCTTAACACCAATTTGCAACAACCGATACGCGAATCATAGGTAGCCATCTTCTCCTCCCCTCTGAAATTTCATTTCTTTTTCATTCTGCTGCTCCTGAATAAGCGCAACGATGACTCAACTGAACAATACTATTGAGCGACTAAATAAGTCAAATTATTCGACTTGGCGCATCCAAATAGAGGCAGTTCTGATCAAAAATGACCACTGGGGATATGTGAACGGTTCTATTGGATTACCGGATGTTGCAACTGAACAAACCAAATGGATTAAAACAGATTCTAAAGCGAAAGCTGACATTATCCTGTCAATGAGCCCAAGCGAGCTGTGCCACGTAAAGCATTGCCGAACGTCAAATGAAGTGTGGACAAAGCTACAATCCATCTATGAATCGAAGGGGCCAGCTAAAAAGGCATCTTTACTGAAACAATTACTTTTCCGGAAGATGACTAATCAAAGCATGGCAGAGCATCTAAATAGTTTTTCTGAAACAGTTGATAAACTGAACGAGCTCGAAGTCAACATTGCTGATGATTTGCTGACCATATTAATCTTATATAGTGTTCCTGCAACATACGACAACTTTAGAATTGCCATTGAAACAAGAGATGATCTTCCAACCCCTGATACATTGAAAATCAAACTTCTTGAGGAATTTGAAGCAAGAAATTTGAAAGAAAATAATCCAATGATTCCGGAGCTGGCGTACTTCTCGAAAAACAGGAATCGTCAACAGAATAATGAAAACAAACCGAATTGGAATGCCGCATCTAACATCAAGAAATCCTTTCAAAAGAACTACAATTGTAGTTTCTGTAATCTCAAGGGCCATTCCTATCGTCAATGTTTCAAAAGAATTAAAAGTCAAGAAAACTCATCTTCTAAACAAGAACAGTCACTCATGATGAGCACTACTGGATACGCTAATTCAGCGGTAAGTGAAATACTTCAAAAGAAAACAACTTTTGTCCTTGACAGTGGTAGCTCTAGTCACATGACTTATGACGAAAGTCTATTTTTTGAGCTAAATAAAGATGAAAATACAACTGTTAGATTAGCAACTAGAGAATCAACAAAAGCCCTTGGCCGCGGCTCCATCAGAATTGTGGTTCCCCCTGAAGGTAGAAATCAAAATCACACAATTCGTTTAGAAAATGTTCTTTTCGTTCCAGAGCTGAAAACTAATTTAATATCAATTTCCAAAGCAGCTGCGAATAACCGAGAGATACATTTTACTACTGAAGAGGCAAGAATAATCGACCCAGATCGAGGAATAATTTTGAAGGCCAAAAGAAACGGTGATCTATATATTGTGAGCGCACTGGATGAATCCAAGGCTGAAACAGCTAACATTTCCATTAAGGTTACCCAACTCGAAAAGTGGCATCGTAAATATGGACACTTGAATGAAAGTGATCTTAGGCGTCTGCAAGAGAAAGAAATGGTGCGAGGACTATCCTTCAATAAATCCGACTCACTTCAAAATTGTAAAACTTGCATCCAAGGTAAGCAATGTACTACACCTTTTTCTAAGAAATCTAAATTTCGAAGCGAAGAAATTTTAATTCTTATTCATTCCGATTTGTTTGGTCCAATTGATACTGCATCGCTTGGTGGTTCTCGTTTTTGTGCAACTTTCATCGATGACAGATCAAGGTATACCGAAGTTTTCTTCTTAAAAAGCAAAGGTGAAGTGAAGAATGCATTTTTAACTTACAAATCAGCTATTGAAAAGAGGACGGGTTATCAAATTAAAACACTTCGGACTGACAACGGTTTAGAATATTGTGGATCTGATTTTGATGCGTACTTATCACAAGAAGGCATACGGAGAGAGAGATCTGCACCTCATTCACCAGCCTCTAATGGTTTAGCTGAGAGAATGAATAAAACATTAATTGAAATGTCCAGGTGTATGCTTATTCAAGCCGGATTACCTGTCACCTTTTGGAGTGAAGCAGTCAGCACCGCCTGTTATATTCGAAATCGATCTCCATCTAGAAGCTTGGAAGACGGTAAAACTCCTTACGAAATCATGTTTGGAAATAAACCTTGTGTATCATATTTCAAAATTTTCGGACAAAAAGCTTATGTGCTTGACAAAAGTCACAAAAGAAAATTCGATGTTCGATCTAAAGAGCATATTTTTATCGGATATAGTTTGCATTCAAAGGCTTATCGTTTCTACGATCCAGAATCGGGAAATATTTGTGTTTCAAGAAACGCGAAATTCATTGAAGAGTTTTCAAGTCCGTCTGATGATATCATAGAAAGCCTGGAAATTAACTTCCCCGCATTACAGAAGCAAGAAACCATAGACGAAGAAATCTTAAATGAAAACGGTGGTTGCCAAGGAAACGACCTAGTTCCTACTTTGACTGAAAGAAATACTTCTCGTCCAGAGAGGAAGCATTCCATGGTCTTGCGCAATCGTGCTATACCACTTGAAAGCGAAACAGCTGATGTGTGCTATAAATTATCTGAAGATTTATTGCGGTGTGATTCTTCTGAAGTTACTTATTTAAAAGATCAACAACGTGAAACTGCATTTCAAAGTAAAATTGATGAACTGTTGAGCTCACCAAAGAAACAGTTTTGGATTATTGCTATGGAAGAAGAATTAAAATCGCTAAATGAAAACGATGCGTGGATAATCGTTGACCGACCAACATCAAAGAAAGTTTTATGTTCCAAATGGGTATTTCGTGAAAAATTTGATGAAACAGGTAAATTATCCAAATATAAGGCAAGGTTAGTAGCTGATGGAAGCATGCAACAATACGGTGTGGATTTTATTGATAGTTACTCACCTGTGGTACGTCTCAGTACTCTAAGAACCCTTTTATCTTATGCTGTTGAAAATAAATTAATGGCATTTTCTGCCGATTTCACACTTGCATATATTAATGGAAAACTTGACAAAGAAGTATACATGGAAATCCTAAAAGGTTTTGAAGACCGTTTTGAACCAAATAAAGTATGTTTGTTAAAACGTAGTCTTTACGGTTTGAAAGACAGTGGACTCATTTGGTACCAAACTTTAGATAAGAAACTAAAAAGCGTGGGTTTTACTGCTATGAATGCTGATAAATGTGCATATTAATTTGTGTCAAATTGTTGCGAAATTTATTTACTATTATATGTAGACGATTTGTTAATATTAACTAATGATGCAAAGTATTATTATGATGTTATTACTGAATTATCAGCTTCTTTTAAACTGAAAGATTTAGGAAAGTTATCTTATTGTCTTGGTATTCAATTTTCCCAAACTGAGGATTCTATTTCTATGTGTCAAACTAAATATATTCATGATTTACTTGTAAAATTTAATATGGTAAATTGTAAATCTGTTGTATCACCATTAGACCCAAACCTGAAACTTAGTAAGGATATGTGTCCTCAAAGTGAAGAGGAAATTGAGGAAATGAAAAATATTCCTTATCGTCAATTGATTGGGTGTTTGTTATTTTTATCTGTTGCTTCACGTCCTGATATAACCTATGCTGTTAATTTCCTAAGCCAGTTCAATTGTGCTCCTGGTAGATCACACTGGATAGCAGCTAAACATATTCTTAGATATCTTAAAGGTACGAGTAATTTAGGTATTGTTTATAAACGTACAGGAAAGCCAATTATTGCTTATGTTGATTCTGACTGGGCTTCTTGTGTAGATGATCGCAAATCACAGTCAGGATTTATTTTTCAACATGCTGGATCACCAATAAGTTGGGAATCAAAGAAACAGCGCAGTGTTGCATTGTCTACCTGCGAAAGCGAATTCATGGCTCTTTCTGAATGTGCAAAGGAGTGCATTCATCAAAGAAATTTACTAGGTGAACTTTATCCTAATTTAGTTAAATCACCTATAACCATTATGTGTGATAATCAGTCCGCAATCAAACTTGTGAAAAATCCAATATTTCATAATAAAGCAAAGCATATAGATATCAGATATCACTTTGTTCGCGATTTATATGAACATAAAGACATTGAAATCTTGTATGTCAGTTCAGATAACAACTGTGCATATTTACTAACTAAACCTTTAAATGGTCAAAAACATAACATGCTTTGTAAAATGATTGGACTTGATTGTGTTTAATTTGTTAGGTTGTGAATTTATGATGTGTTAAATTAATTTTATGTGAAATGTACTCAGTTGTAGAGGTGTTAACTTAGTGTTCTCTTAATTGAATTTTATTTGAAATGAAAATTATCGTTATAGGGGGCAATTGTAGGATAATAACGCCCATTTTCATATCATCTCTCTAACCCTTCTACGATCCCCCTCGTATTAGTAAATGGTGCATTCCTCTTTAAGTGATGTGCGCATATGTACTGCGCATTGCACAATGTATATGCAATCCAAGTGTCAAGGTTCATTCGCGTAAGACATGCCAGTCTGTTAGGAGTGTGTCTTTATATCTCCCCTTTTATGTTTTACCTAATTAAATAAATGCTACCTATAATCATTTAATCATAATTAATAAACTTTCTATTTTCTCGAACCAGTGCATACCATTTCTTTAATACTCTGCAACAAATATATATATATATATATATATATATATATATATATATATATATATATATAATTACTAACCACTCATTGGAAAATTATGAAATTTTGGTATTTAGACGGGTTTTTTTTTTTGGATTCTAAATCTAAATATGGTATAATATTATGAGGTAGACACTGAACTTTTTAAACTTTGGTTTAGTTTTAATACGTAGATGGCACGTATAAAACTAAACCAAAGTTTAAAAAGCATTCAGTGTCTACCCCATAATATTAAGCCCCAACCTAACATAAAGATGCATTTCTGTTTTCATTCATGTTTTTAAAAATTAATCTGTTTTCACTTCACTCTTCCTCATGCTTATAACAATTGCTTATACTATGTGTTTTAAGTTAGGAACTTTGACTGGATCGGCTCCAGAAAGTTGTGAAGAACCAAAGAAATCTAAGCTTCGGTGCACTGTGTTGATGTCATCACGCAATGGCTGCCTAAACTTATCAGCTCCTCTCTGATGAAGAAATCTCATTTTAAACACGTCATCCCCACAATCTTCTTGCCGTTTACCAATGTAAAACCATTTATCGTACAGAAAGCGTAAAAAGAACGGGTCTTAATTTCATATCCACAGTTCTGATCAGTAATTAGCTCTATCTCTTTTATGATATTCTCCATTTAGTGGGGGACAGTAATTTAAATTTCAACGGCTAATTCACTATTACCCATGCAATCAGTTTCAGGATAAGTCAGAAGAATCCCAATAGACGAATAGAATATCACTCAGCCGCACATTTATAATTATGATGTTTTGCACAGAAGAAAATTGCACATCAACGTTCGAATCTGAAGTGGATTTGCACCTACATATTGTTAGAGGAGAACACAAAATTCTGAAAATAATCAAAGACTAATACAAATTCAGAAGTGCATTAGGCAAAGAGAATAGAAGCAATGACAAAAAAGACTAATTATGAAATTACTGCAGCTTTTGAAGAACCCACTACAGAGAATAGAAATTACATCTATTCAAGTCACATAATATACCTGATTGTCTTCAATGATACCAGTATAAAGTTCGTCAGCTTGTTCAATAACTTCAGCTTCAATAACACTGTATATTTCAGTCGTACCTTTCATTCTGTGGAAATGTTACATAACTTTTGATACCTTTTCAAATATTTATTTGGACAAAAAAAATTTATTCCCATCAACTGTGAGATTTCTCATCATAATTACAACAGTTTGGGGTGTTAATTGTCTTCCTGTTTTATTTTCTTTGTTAAAGAATTTTAAAAGAAACTGCTTTTAATTTTGGTTCAAACGTATAACTTTCTTTTTGGGTTTCAATGTCCATCCTTCAATGTGCATAAGTCTTGAATAGATGTAATTTTTATTCTCTGTAGTGGATTCTTCTAAAGCTGAAGTAATTGGTATTTTTTGTCACTGCTTCCATTCTTTTTGCAAATTCACTTCTGTATTTTTCTTCGCCTGTGAATATTTTAGGAATTTGGTGTTCTTTTCCAGCAATATGTAGGGACAAATCCTTTGCAATTTCAAACGTTGATGTGCAATTTTCTTCTGGACAAAACACCAGTTATAAATTTTCGACTGATTCATATTGTTTTCGTCTTTAGGGTTTGGTTTGACTTGTGCCTGGAACTGATTGAATGGAAAATGGTGAATTCGCACTTGAAATTCAAATTACTGTCCCCCACCAAATGGAGTGTATCACAAAAGAGATAACGCTAATTGCTGATCAGGACTGCGGATATGAAATTCCACCCCATTATTTTTCTGATGCCATGTACAGTAAACTGTTTTACTTTGGTAAACTTCTAGAATATTGTAGTGATGGCATGTTTAAAATGAAATTTCTTCAACATAGACGAGCTGAAGAGTTTTACTGGTCATTGCGTGATGATATCGACACAGTGCACCGAAGCTCAGTTTCCTTTGGTCCTTTACAGCTTTCTGGAGCCGATCCATTCAAAGTTCCTTGCTTAAAAGACATACAGGAGACTAAAAAGCAACTGTTACAAACATGAGGAAGAGTCTTCTTCAACTTGCCTCAATAAAATTTAATTTCTCATTGAGCATAATAAAAGAAAGTTTAAATAGTCCCGGCGTTGTGTCTTTATATTATTCGCACAGCAAGATATACGAGCTCAAATTTGTATCTAATTCGGAGATTCCGGCACCCAATAACTTCAATGTGTTCAACTTGCCTCAATGATTTATGTATTAATAATTAGTACTAATAAAGCTCTATCTAATGACACTTTATTTGCAGTTGCAAATCAAACGCGCAATATATAATTCAGGATTAAAAATGGCAAAACACATGAAAAACTGGAAATTTCGTGACCTTAAATGACTTTGTGTAATTGACTTGCCATGAACTTTGTATATGTTCCATAAAGGTTCATGTTAGTACATTCCAGAACAGAAGAAATGCAAGCGGCAAGTTGTTTGCGCAGCATTAAATGGATAAAAATAGTTTTCATGTGTCACAAAAACCGTAATTTTTTGCATTTTTAAAGGTGATTTTTGACAGATCATACAATTTGAATGGTAGAGTACGCAAAAAAAAAAAAAAAAAAAAAATCCGAACAATGGCTCTCTATATTAAAACTAAACCAAACTTTAGAAAGTTCATTGGCAACCCCATAATATTATACCATATTTAGATTTAGAATCCAAAAGAATATCTAAATACCAAATTTCATAAATTTCTAATGAGTAGATAGTAACTTATACTATGTCAAAAAAGTGAAAAATTAACATTTAAAAGAAAATTGGGGTTTTTTTTGGCCATAAAAGATCTATGTTAGTACATTCCGAATAGGCGTCAAGGTGTTTGTGCTGTATTATACGGATAAAAATAGTTTTCATGTATCACAAAAACACCAATTTTTTTATTTTTATAGGTAACTTTTGACCAGTCATTGAATTTGAACGGTACAACTACGGAACAAAAAATTTATGATTTTGTCATCTAATAAGGACAGTAGCAACTAGTAATTTTTTGGTAAAAATCAGCGATGGTGTGAATCACCCACTAATGTTAAGTAGCTCAATCTCTCAGAATTTTGTTCTTAAGTTACAATAAAAACATATATTAAACTCAACCTAAATGTATGCTTAAATGAACAAATTAAGTGTAACTTTTATTTGTGCAATGACACAGAATATAAAAAAGGAAATGAAAAGAAGAACAATGTTAAGTATATTTATAAAGATAAATTCATACAACTGTAAAATTGTCTCAAGTATCTCTTACACAATCGTATCAAGGATATATTCTGTTACAGAACTAATCCAATTTATCCTAGGCAAACAAAATTTCTTTATTTAAAAATAAGATAACTATTAGCTTAACTTCAAAATAAATTACACACTTACATAATTTTTAAACGAGAAAATCACTCTAATGACTCATCGATTTAAACTTCGAAACTCAATTAAACAACTGAAGCGTAGCAATTACCTTCATGTTCTGATATTTTTTCGTGAATATTTTAACTATCGTAGTACAAGGTTGATTTCGGAATTAACAAAGAAACCCGGATAAATTTCGAAATTTGTTCGAGACATTATCTATTACATTTAAAATGCTTGCAGTCGTGCGTGCTCTGCTACCGGGAACATGTGTTTCCACTTTTCTTTGAAATAGAAAAATTCCGTTTCTGCTTTCACTCTCTTTAACAGAAGAAAACACTTTGCTGTAATGTCTCGAGAATTTATAATGGTATTTGCTTTCGATATGGGATTGGATGCATTTCCTCTCTATCTTAATTAAAAGAACTATCAAGAGTTGAGAGGAACGTTTTTTTTTTCTTCTTTTTTTTTTTTTTTTCTAAACTGCTTTAGAATAGTCTGAGATCATTATTGAAGATATTTAATTGAATTTTGCGAGTTAAAATAGTAAGTATCTTTTTTACATTGATGTTAGAACAATAAATTGAAATATATATATATATATATATATATATATATATATATATATATATATATATATATATATATATATATATATATATATATATATATATATATTAATATTATTATTTATGAGATATGCCTTCAAATATTTTGCAGTTACTTACTATTTTTTTTTTCAGACGGCCATACAATGAACAAACTGTTTCTGATTGATTAAGAAGAAGAATTTGTCTATTGTTTTAAATAATATTTGACCAAGTAAATATCGGATTTTCATACATTTGTAAACTTTAAAGTTATATTCAATATTTTTGTCTAAGTTTACCTTTATTATTTATGCATAACTTTTTAAATGAGGAAAGTTTTATTTGCTTATTTTATAATTTATTTAAAAAGTGTCTAGTAATATTGATGTATTGCCTGAATTCCATATTTTTTATAAAATTGTATAGAATTTTTTTCAAAATCAACTGCAGTGGAAATAGTCTATAAAATAAAGTAGTTTATATTTTACAACGCATACAACAATTACTTTTAAAATCATTTTTATATATTTATTTGTTAGTCAATAATTCACAATTATTACAAAAAATAGCAATAAATCCCACTTCAGATTATAAATAATATTTGTTTCTAGAGAATTAGAAAATTTTAAGTGGACTGTATTAAATGGAGAAAAAAAGATAAAACCTTCAGATTTAGAATTTGAATCAGAAGAGGAAAGTCACCACAAGCTTTGAGAGTGACAAGATACTTTATTACTGTAACATACATGGTTCAGTTTGCTTAGGAATTTTAAGTTATTTAGATTTAAAGTAATAAACTGTAGTTCTTGGCGAATCAGAATACACCAAAAAGCAGAATGGAGACTGTTCTTCTGTTCGACGCGATCTCTCAGTTTTTATTTTGTTTAGTTTCTCTTGAAATCAATTCACACTTGAACATCCCCCACCCCGGGAGGGCAAGCAAATTCTTGATATGGATCGAAGAAGTTCACCATCGTTAGTTTTCACTGATACCACACGAGTACATCCATCCTTTCCTGCAAATGTCTTAGTCACATGTCCAAGAGTCCACTGCATTGGTTGAGATTCAGGTATAAACATTAAGATCAGATAGCCCACTAACAGGTCTGGTTTTCTGGAAAGTCACATTGACCGTTGCTGCAAATGGTGAAGATAATCACGGGACCAACGCGTCTAAAATCGCTTTCTCATATCCTAAAGAGTTTGCCAAAGAGCTGGAAGGCTGATGTCTTTTGTTGATATTCCTGGCTGTGGTTTGTCCAAAAGAGGAGCACCAACGAGGAAGTGACCAGGAGTGAGAGCTTGTCAGTCTGTTGGATCAGAGAAAAAATTCATACTTCGATTTCACAAAGGTGTGTGGTAAAATCTTAAATTCAAGAGGATGGAGTGGCAAATCTTTTCTAGGTGTGTCTTCGTCAACTTTATTGAGGCTTCCCAATGACCATTAAAGTTGGGTGCATAAGGAGGAATAAAGTGTCACGTAATGATCTCTTGAGTCACAAATTTTTGCACTTCTTGATCTTTCACCAAACTATGAAATTTCTGTAGATGATTGGATGTTCCCTTGAAGTTCGTACCATTATTAGAATACATGTGCAAAGATAGACTTTGATTACTGATGAAACGTCTAAAGGCAGCAAGAAAGGCATGGGTCAACAGATCCGACACTGCTTCAATGTGCACTGATATCGAATTCAAACAGATGAAAAGACATGTAATATTTCACCCTTACTTTACTTCTGGCTAGATTAGCCTTGGTAATTACTGTATCGGCTAAATCTACACCAGTTTCCTGGAATGGTCTGCTAAGGGTTATTCTTTTAGCAGGCAGGTCACCCATTATCTGCTGGAATGACAACCTTTCCACTTTTAGGCAAGTAATACAATTTCTGATGACTGGTCTAACGGTAGATGTTCCATTTGTGAATCAAAATTTCTGACGTAGACGTGATAAAAGAAGTTGAAGACCTGCATACAAATATCTTAGGTGGTATTGAATGATGATGGATTTTGTTACGACGTGATCGTTTGGAGTTATCATCGGGTACTTCTGATCTTTAGAGAGTGACTGGTGACGAGATAATCATCCTTCAGCACGAAGAATGCAGAAAGGCATTCAGCTGTAGAAGCTTGCTGTTGTGAGGTAGAGATTTTCCATGTTTCAACGACTGTGTTTCCGTGCTAAGCGCTTGGTGTTGAAGAGCCTTCATAATGTACTGGGTTGCACTATCAAGTTCAACAGTTTTCAAAGTTCCTGATGATTTATTAGAAGTTTTTTTTTTTTTTTTTATATATTGTTCAAGAATCTTAAGATGTAAGATGTTACATGAACTAACTTTGAAAATGATGAATACGTGTATAAGAATTCTGGCAGAGAATTCGTTTTTGTAGCATGAACTAGAATGTCAGTTGAGTTATATAGTTCTTCAACGCTATCGGATAAGTTTAAAGGGATGATATCGGGAAATTGTCCTTTAGACAGCCATGCTGGACCATTTCACCAAAGTGTACTATGCAGGAGTTTGTTTAGCATAATATCTCTGGATGCGTTGTCTGCTGGATTCACGATGCCTGGAACGGGATGTCGGATTGCATTAGGTACAAGAGCATTGATTTGATTTCCTTTATTCACCACGAATTCATTTTCTTTTAAAGGTGGCAATGTTATCCAACTCAACGCAATCTGAGAATCGGACCAAAGATGGATTTCATCAATTTTGAATGTTTTCAATGCCTCAACAATTAAAGTACACAATTGGGATAGTAATAAGGCTGAAGAAAGCTCGAGTCTGGGCAAGGTAACTGATTTTATGGGAGATAGCTTTGTCTCTGCAGTAATCATGCTAACGCAGTTTTCTTCACTCTTGGAGACAACACATAGGTAATTAACGGCAGCATACGTCTTGATGGAAGCGTCGCTAAATTCATGTAATTGGATGTGCTGATATAAGGTGCCTTGGAACTCTGACCAGTTTCAAGTCTTTAATCTGGGAGTGGAACTCTCTCCAAATCTTCAAGATATCATTTGGGATTTGCTCATCCCAGGCCACTTGACTCTTCCACAAATCTTGCATAATTTTCATAAGAATGGTAGTTGGGAATAGGAATTTAAGAAGATCGTATACTTTTGCTGTAACTGATAACAGTTGTCTTTTAGTTTGGACGGGGCATTGTTGAGCTATTCTAATTTGTAAATTGTCCTTTTCAGAATTTCAAAATAAAATAAAAAGTTCATCATCTGATCGTCTTCAAGTTGAATCATTTTAAGAGTAGATCTCAATCCACTTGAGAGTTGGTCGAGAATTTCAGGAAAATTCGAGGACCACTTTCTCAAAGTAAATCCTTCTCTTGATTGGATTGTGTTTAGATCAGAAATTAATGATTTCGCTTCCGAAACAGAATAGGTTCCAATCAACAAGTCATCGACCAAGAATTTCCCTGAAACAGTTTCTGCAGCATCCGGGAACTCTTCTGCATAATCGATAGAAAGTTGCTTGAGTGTTCGAATTGAAAGATAAGGAGAGCAGGTTAAGCCATATGTAATCGTATTTAGCTTGTAGGTCTCAAGAGGTTGCAGAGGGCTAAATCTCCAAAGTATTTTCTGATACTATGTATGCTGGGGATTAACAAGAACCTGACGGAACATCTTCTCGATGTCCGCCGTCAGTGAAACTTTCAATGTTAGAAACTGGATTAGTTGAAAGATTGACGATTGTAGTTTAGGACCAAAGTTAAGAATATCTCTTAGAGATACACCAGTTGGAGCTTTTAGACCAGCTTTCACCACTAACTTTTAGAGGCGGGCCGTATGACTTATGTTGGAGCTTTTCGAGGGCTAGATACACCAATATATGTATCTTTTATTTTTATAAATTTAACAATATGTAACATTTCTGAAAATTGAAAAAAAAATAATTATTTTTTTAACTTAGTAAAATTATATTTTATATTTGATTAATTTTTTAAAATAATTAAACAATAATAATTTTCATTATTAGTAAATTAAAGTCTAGAAAAAGTGAATATTTTGCTCCAACGTGATAATGGGACTTGATCTAACTTTTAACAAAAGTATTTAAAATGTACTTCCAGATTACTCCGTTTTAGTCGATATAAATTGTGAGACGATGGCGGTAGAAATCATTCAGTTTATTTTATGATAGAAAAATCCATACCGAGCAATTTGATTTTTCAATCTTCTGTCTTACCAGTGGACTGCAGAAAAATCTGTCGCGGGCCGAATCCGACCCGCGCCCAGCTTAATGGCAAACACTGTTTTAGACGATCCTTTGAATACCACTCTAAGCTTTGATGTAGTACTATCTTCTTTTCAGCACTTCATGATGTGGCAAATAGAATTGTTAAGAACTTGAACTGACATCATTAACTAGAACTAGAGTCATGTGGTTCAAATCGATGTATTCTTGCATAAACGCAGAGTAGCTTTTGTGGAATACAGGATCTCGCTTGAACTTATTTTCCAAATAAAAAAACAAAACACTTTAATGCTTGATATTTGGAGTCTCTTAATTCCTTTCCATTCTTAACCTTTAACTGCTGTAAGCCGTCTGACAGACCGCGAGTCTTTTTTTGTGGAATGCTTCCATCCCCTAAAATATCGCATCTTTGACTTTTATATTAATTTTTCTGATACTATGTTTCTTAAACTTTAAACTGATGTTCACCAATTAGTTTGGCGCAGTATGGACCATGTGTAGCTCTTGCGCAACAAACCTCAAACCACCCAACCACAGCAGTTAAAGGTTAAATCTTAGATTAACTATATACCTTTCTGATGAATTTCTAGACACAATTGACGAGAAAATGTCTTCAGAGGTTTTGTTTTCGTGATCATGAATGCTCTGGAACTGATTCAATTTCCCCAAAGCGTCTTAATTCACTGTCAAGATTCACTCGCGCTTGACAACTCAAAATATTATTTGCCTTATGATTTATAGCTTTTGAGAAGATTCTTTCAGACATTAACTATCCTAATTTGGACTTCAATGCTACTGGAGAGCCCTTTGTACCAAGACAATTTGTCCATGATTAGATTGGCGTAAATATATGCGCCCAACAGCATTTTAATTACATTAAATTCCGGATCTGCAAGTGTTAGTCCCTCCAAATGAGGTCAATTGATACTGTAAAAATTGAAATTTGGCAACTCAAAAGTTACTTATCCAACAACTAATGCTAGCGTTTCAGAAATTTCATTATTGATAGTAGCCGAGGAAGTAATCTGAACCTCATGGTGTGAAGTCTCGGCAACACTAATTGATTTTGGAAATTAGAAATGCATCACTTTTAGTTGGAAGTTTTAGTTTCTTGCAAAGTTAACCAGAAAAAATACTCCGTTTACACCTCTGAGTTGAACTATAGCTGTTGAGAATAAAATATGACTGTCTATGTTTGAATTAGCTATTTGATTTGAAAAGCATTGTGCGTTTTCCTCTGTCAGGTTAAGTTCTGGAAATGCATTTAACACATTCAGTGATTCAATTTCCTGAGAAGGCTCAAATTGATGTAATAAACTATGATGGAGTAAGTATTTTCAGCAACAGCATGGCGCAGTCTGAGACACTCATACAAATGCTTCAAATAGAAGGGTGTCAAATGTGGAGTTCCATGTGACTAGGGCGAATCCGCCAGTCCCTTCATTTTTTTTTTCAATAAAAAGCCTTGTTATTGAACTTCTAAGGAATACATCATGATGGTTTATTCGCCCTTTCTGTTTGAAGCTTTGACATGTAGAACTTGGCTGCTAACGTTGTGAGAAACAGCAAAACTTGACTTTGAGGATTTTTTTTCTTCTTGAAATACAGTTTGGCGGAATCGCCCTTATCGCATGGAACGCCTCCAATGCTACAGATATGTATTTTTCCAGTTCCGTAATCGGTTCCGTAATTATTTCAAATACCACCCCATCTCTATTAAAACAAGTTACTTGGCGACGCTTCTGGTGAATAAGAGGCCAATCCATGCTACTTCTTGTATGAAGGTCATATTGAAGGGAAATTGTACTATCATCAAAGCTTTAGTTAAAAATCAAAAACATTTACCGTTCGATACTGCCGGCACAATTTTGCATGAAATCACAAAATATTTGTATGGACCTTCAAAGCATTTTGAATTCATAAGAGTTCATTTAGAAAGTCCTGATATTGTGTAGCAGTAATCGTTTGGTATCGGAAAAGTGGCACAAGAGTCATTTCAGTATTGTTTGGATTACCCCTTACTTCCTTACTTGACAACCTTAATAAATACCAAGTATTTAAAGAATCTCCACGTATTTGGTAATTTGGTATTCAAATTGGTCTGTTAAATACAGGGTGTCTAAAAAATGTTGGACACATTTTGATGTTGAATAATTCATAAAATAATAACGATACAAACAAACTTATGGCCTATGGTACTTTTTTTTTTTTTTTTTTTTATCAATTTAAATTTATCTACATTTTTTTAAGAATTACTCAACATCTAAATGTGTAAAACATTTTATTGACATCCTGTATATCCAGAATGTTAAAAGAAAGAAAAAAATATCACGTTCTTCTTATAAAATTTTTGAATTATTGATACTTTATAAGATCAATATTATGTTTTTCATGTACAGTAGCCGACCAAACGGTATAGTGGTTAGAGAGCTAGCCTCTAGACCACGAGGTTGCGGGTTCGAGTCCCGTGTTAGGCATGGGTGTTTGTAAATGTATGTTGGCTTCTCTAATGACGAATGTTTCGGTGCATAATAGCCCTCGTGTTGCTGACTGCGCCAGATAATCTGAAAAAAACCCAACCAAATCCAGTACAGTACGAAAAAAAAAAATCAGAACAATAGCTATATCTTAGGTTCTAATTATCGTAGAATCTTTTCATTTAATGCAATTTTATTTCTTAAGGGGCTGCTTACGAAGTAAATGTAACGCTATCTTCTAAAATTTCAATACGAAACCCCTATTATTTATCATTCCATTCGATTTAGAATAAATTATTTACTCTATATACCAATTTCAATTCATTATGTTGAAAAACACGTCACTTATGAGCGAAAATGTTAAGACCATGTTTTCACAGATCTTCAAGGAGAATTTCCATAAAACGAAAGGTATTTTTAAGGTTCTACTTCACAGCTGGTGAAATCGAACATTCAGTGCGGCGTGTTGTTTCACGACGTTAAAAAAATGCAAATATTAGTCTAAAATTGCATAGAAACTACTTGGATTTAAAGTGTCATGTTTAAGATGAATGCAAAAATAGTAAGTAAACTCAAAAGTAACAATTTATTTACCAGATTAAAGATGTGCATTCTTCACACGAAAAAATAAAATATCGAGAACTGTAATTGCAGAAGTATAACGTATACTACTGATGATTAGAAAATAGATAAATATAAAATGTAGGCATTAGTAAAAAGTATTCAGTAAAGCGTGATTATTAATTTTACAGAAACATTTCACTGTAAACACAAAAGCAACATGATCGTTGAAATTATTTATAAAATGAGAAAAATTACATAATTCAGTAAAATTTTTAAAGGATAACTTATTGAAATTGTTTAAAAATATGATAAGCTTCAAATTAATCAATGTATTGTAGCTTTAATGTAAAACCGTACAATTGATTTCACAATCCTCGTTATGTGTATTACTTCTTCTTAACAAGAGCATTGAAGCCAAGTATCGAACAGGAGCTTTTTACATGCTAGGCGTGTGTGCTACTTCTTATCCATAAGTTTGGTTTCGATCACTGGATATAAGCTAATAAAGAATTAATTTTATGCACACTTCTCAAAACTTATCGTGTACAAAATGTATGGGACATTTTAATATACAGGATGTTCATAATTAAAGTTCAGCTTTCAAAAAGTTTTAAAAAAAAATCGTTAGAATAACCTAGAATTCTAAACAGGAAATGGCATGGCTTAAAAAATATTTTGAACTTTTTTTGTCTTATGCCATATCCCGTCTTTTTGAAAGCCATTATCTGATATTAGAAAAACAGTCATGTGTTTTAAATCATACTTTATAAGCATTGATTTTTAATTTCAGTTAACCATATATGTTTACATAATGTAATGAAAGTATAGTATTCGGTCAAACAAAAAATTTAGGATAATTTTGCTTTTCTCCACGTATTGGAACATCCTGATTTCAAAAACAAGATCTAGAAAAAATGTATGTGTGTAATTGATCAGCGTAATTCCCGAATAAATGACTTGCGATGTTAAAATTTGATGTACGGGGTGGTGGTGGCCATGTTAACTGGTTTTCGTCAAAATTGGGCATGCGCCTAAGGTTGAAATCATGAAAAAATCATGTTTTTCAACAATTGCTAAAAAACGGCTCTAACGATTTTGATTAATATGTGCGTGCTAATGCCTCCTCTGAAATTCCCTCTAGTTTCCCACTTCTGAAATTCCCGTAGAAATGCAATACAAGCGTATGAAGTTGAAAAACGAGTGCGTTTAACACAAATTCCTCTGTCCTTGAGCACCACCCAACAACGATTGATTTTTTTTTTTAAATTTTGTTTTATGCCCAATAAAGGACATTGTAATGTGTAAATACCATCGCCATTTTTTTCCCCCTTCTTCTTTCACTTTTTATTCCCCCATTTCTTTTTTTGCCTATGTAAAGATTGTTACTAAAAAAGGTAAATAACAGCACATCAAATTTTAATGCAATGACCAATATTATAGTGTAACTGAACGTCGTGCGATTTTCCACACATCTAGTTTACCTTGAATTAATCTTTGATTGTTTTCAAATGTCATCTACTATACGGTCCCTAAAAGTGAGCGTTTTTAAAATTTTAGTTAAGAAATCGAGAACTAAAGGTCAAAATGGAAAGAAAAAGTTGTGTGTGTAGAGGGGGGGGGGGGGTTAGACCATGGAAAGCAAAAAAAATATGTTTCTATTCAAAAAAATTAAAATTGTTTTATTAATTAATACTTAATTAGTAAACAAAAGTTAATGCAAAATTTGAATGCTATTTATGTTTTGCCATTTACAATCTATCTTTTGAAACAAAAATTACTGAAATATATTAATTATTTAAGTATTTATGGCCAAAAAAAAAACTACTTTTATATTTAACATTAATTTATCATTTTCTTTTTATAATTTAAATTACAAACCATCCATTGAAAAATTACGAATTTTTGTATTTCGAAATTTTTTGGATGCTGAATCAAAATATGGGATAAGATTATGAGGTTGCCATTGAACTTTTCAAAGTTAGGTTCTGTTTTAACATGTAAGTGTACCCTCGTGGCAACAACAAAAAACTGTATGAAATTATTAAAAACCCTCCACGATTTACAACGGTACATTTTGTTTGTTATGTCAACAATTAGAGCACAAGATATAGCCCTCGTTCTGATTTTTTTTTGTGCTTACTGTACTTACATTTTCTTGTATATTTTAAAAAAATGCACACGAAGTAAAAGAAAACTTCTTTAAAAAATTATTTGCTATCAATGAATATTGATGAGTGTCACACATGAGACTTAAAGTAAATGCACTCTTGTCATTTTATATTAACTGACTTTTCGAATTCTATACTTTCTGTGATTAAATAATCGTTAAAGTATGTTACATTATAAAAGTAAAGTACAAAATAGAACCATGTATAAAATAACTATATAGGGCAATCTAAGTCAACTGAAAATAACTTTGCACCAAGATCTAAGAATAACATGCATAAAAAAATTGCGAAAATTTTGGAGTAGGAAAATATTGTTTTACACAGAAATATTTAATAAATTGTAATTGTTTGTTCCAAATTAATTAGATGTTCGTTTTTATATCATCGTTCCCTTTAAATTATATTTTAGTGATTAAAATACAGCGAACCACTAATATAACATGGGGCATTTACTCACATGTACCTTTTCTTTATAGATCTAAACAAAAAAAGTTTTTTCTTTGATAAAAAATATTTAATTTTTTTAATTTTTTTATTTTTTCTGGAAACCGCATCTTCCGACATTCAAATGTTTTTGAATGATTTTTATTTCAAAAGTCATGTTTCTTTTTTATTAATCTGTATGTGTTTTGATTCAATATTTTAGATCAATACGTAACATCTTACCTACCATCCTATGATTACAAAAAGAACTGAATTCTACCTCAATCACCAGAATGAGTACCAATATCCTTGGCAATATTACATGATCTATCTCATTTACTGTTGCAATACTGTTAAATAAATTTTAAATACTAAATATACTATTCAAGAACACTTTATCAAAAAAGAATCTTGTACTGACTTTCTTAAATATGTTCTCGTTTAAATTATATACGACAAATTTTGAACAATAGTTGCATAAATTTTACTCACCTTTACTCCACGTAATTGTAGGCAGAGGATATCCTGAAGCTGGACAATGGTAGTTGAAAGAATCTCCATCTACCACAGTCACATTAGCCATTGGCCTTATGAATGGTAAACCGAGAACGTCCACCCTCTCTTTATGAACAACAGAAGCAGCATCATTTTGCGCACGACACTCATACAATCCTCCATCTTCTGACCGTGCTGAGCTCACATTTACGAAGCTTACAACTTCTGCGTGTAAACTCACAAAATCGCCGTACTGGACTCTGTGGTTCTCAGGTATGGGTCGAGAATCGAGTAACCATGTCACTCTGGGTATGGGATTCCCAGCAGCTACACAGCGCAGGGAGAAACGTTCCCCTGGTTGGATGGTTTGGCGAGTGAAAACGTATTTGAGAACTGGTGCATCTTCTGAAAAAAATATGTATAAATTAGTAATTTAAAAAAACACATCTTAAGAGTGAGGCAAAAACTAATATAACTAATATAAAGCAGCAATGTGTGAGGGCTGAACTCATATTATTAACTCGTTGAATATTTTGCTTGGTACATGGTCTCTTTGCTTAAAATAATTGTTCATATTAGGGCCGCGTAGCCTAGTCGGGAGAGTATCGTTCTCTCAACTAGAAAGTTGCGAGCCCTGAGGTTGCAAGTTCGGGCCTGGGACTGACTAAATACCTCCGTGTTCGTTTAACCTTTTAACTGTTCTGCCCGAGGTAATCTCGGGCACAGCACTGGTGTTCCAAAATGTCACGCCCGAGTATTACTCGGGGTAATTTTTTTTTTGATTGCTTCGTGTTGTTATACCCGAATATATCTCGGGAGGAATTTATTTGCGCTCAATTCAATAGATGGCAGCACTATACTGCAAGTTTCAGAGGTTAGATGCCAAAGGGTAGAGGCCAAAGGTCAAAGTCAAAGTGCGCGACATTTTTTTGTTGCAAAATGGCATCCCGTAAACGTTATATAGATATTACAAAATTATATATAGATATTATAGTTATATACAAAACTGAACTACTAATAGGTATTCATTTTTATTTATTTATTTATTTATTTATTTAGAAAATAATTAAATTGATTTTTTTTTTTAATTTTTAGAAAATAATGCTCCACTGGATGCGAACTTTACCACTGCCACGCTGAGTGGCAGCCGCCACAAAACCTTAAAATTTTTATGTATATAATTAAAAATATTAATTTTTAACTGCTAAGTATATTTTATTTTGTATTAAACATTTGTTTTTTGCAATAAAAAAAGTGAACAATTTAGGTACCCAAATCATCTAAATAACTGAACAGCTAAAAGGTTAATGGTGACTGGAGCACGTTAAATCAGTCATGGTCGCAAAGTCCTCTAAGTCCTCCAAGTTTCCATACAAATCAATACTTCTGGGGGTGGTAAAGCCAAGCGTTCTGCTTGGTATTGCCTCTATATTAAGAAGTTTCACATACGGTCGGTAGCGCTGCCATCTACTGGATAGCTACCGAAAGAGGTAGAAATGAAGTCTTCGGTGGCTATATGTAGGCTTGCGCACTCCCTCTCGCGAGTGTGCGCTTACATCCTGTGCAGTATTGCCCCCTACTGATCTGCACGGGATATGAGGCTGGCACAAAATGCTTAAGCAGAGGTGCCTTAGTCCCCATAGTCATTGATAAGAAGGTTGTTCATATTGGACCCTATCTAGAATAATCTAGCCCTGAATATTCATTTGTGGAACTCTTTGACCTTAACCCCTTGCCTGCCAAAAACGTGCTAAAAATTGAATTTTTTTTTATCTCTACTATATTCAACATTTTCACATTATGGGAAGTGCAATGGATTACAGTAATTTTTGCTCAAATTACATCAAAATAAATCAAATGACATAATTTTTAAGCTAAATATAATAAACTATTACAACAATATTTTATTTATATCAGCTGTCATGAATTCCATGTCCTTCAGATTCCGCCGACCAAACGGTATAGTGTTTAGCGTGCTAGCTTCTAGACCGCGAGGTTGCGGATTCGAGTCCCGTGTTAGGCATGGGTGTTTATGAATATATGTTGGCTTGTCAAATGACGAATTTTTGGCGCATTATAGCCCTCGTGTTGCTGACGGCGCCAGATAATCTGAATACAACCAACCTTCAGATTATTTTGAATCTTACAAATCCTTTTGTTGGTTGGTCCAGGTTGGTTGGTTTGTTGAGGTTTAACTGCGCAAGGGCAACACGAGGGCCATACTTCCAAACTGAGTTTAGGCTTCACGTAATTGAAGCACCGATTTTTCTCTTGCCCGAACTCATGTCGGGCATTCCAATATTGGCGCACTTGCATTGCTCGAACTGAGTTCGGGCGTCATCCACCATCCAAATTTTACCTTTAGTTGTCTTAACAGTTGACGTAGTCGTTATTCTCTAATTTACAAGTGATTTATTTACGTATCCACTACTGCATTAAGAAGGAGCTCACTAATTGTTTTATACATCTGTTTTAAGTGGCATGGCTTGTTTGGTTGTATTCAGATTATCTGGCGCCGTCATCAACACGAGGGCTATAATGCACCGAAACATTCGTCATTAGACAAGCCAACATACATTTACAAACACCCATGCCTAACACGGGACTCGAACCCGCAACCTCGCGGTCTAGAAGCTAGCACTCTAACCACTATACCTTAAGTGGCATGGCATTACATCCAACACGAATTACATTATTTTTTATGTTATGATATTGTGTGCATTGTCTTTATTACTGAAATCAAAAAAATAAATGCAACCGTATTTAAATTGAAAAAATAGAAAGCTATGGTAAAGTATAGTGAAGAAACGAATGCCAAATTTGGAGCTTTATGGGTATGTTTATCTATTACTGAAATTAATCTTATTTAGAAAGACTAATGACAAGCAGTAGACTTTGCATTGGTCTTTCTAAATCAGATTCATTTGACTTTGCAGTATACTTTGTTAATTGAAAGGTATTTTGATTATAAAATTGAACCGACAGGTAAATTTATTATATTTTAATTTTTACATGCAATGCCTGTTCTCGAAATCCATGGACATGGTTTCAGGGAACATAAAAGTTATTTAAGCTTAATATGAACCTCTTCATAGCAGATTATCTTTAGCTAATATTTGTTCGAAGGTTACTGCAAAATTGCGAAACAACTTAAGTTCTGTAATCCGCAAGGAGAGACCATAACAGTGAAATTTAATTGGTGCTTAACATAAACACGAGGTGTAAATCTTTTAAAAATTACCTTCTTCTCTCGGGTAGAGATATTTCCAAAATATTTGAAAGGATTAAATTGCTTAGTGATTATATTTTATGCCAAATAAAGTAGACGTGTTATATTTATTTCCCTCGCAATATAAGTATATAAAGTATTTACCAAATCATAATCAAAATATATGTGACAAAGCCTTGATTACTTAATGATCGCTTTCATACACTAAGGATAGCATTAATGTGCAAAATATTATAAAACATTATATTTTATATTTAAAATATACTCATTTGTATAGCAGAAAATTATATACTAAACATAATTTAAAAATACTTAGTGAGATATATGATCACACAAATTTTATAGGTAATTTCAAGTACACGCATTATATTAAAACATTCAACGACTATATTTAAAGTAAAGACGGAAGTTAGATTAATACGGGATTTCTTCACAAAAAATAACTTTCCTTTTCATAATTTGGAAGAAAACACTTCTACGTCAGTTTTCATGTATATTCTAGCCATGATGTAAATAAAAGTTTTTCATCATGGCTAAATTCTGATATATCTGAGGTTAAATTTGAGTGTTAAAAATTAGGAAATTGTATGGGGCGTATACAATCACAATTCAATTAATTACAGAGATTTAAACAAATTATTACTAAATAATCGGTTTCTATAGATATAGTAGCTACAATAAATATGAAAATTATACTGTTTAGTGTTGAGTAGCTCTTTCATATCAACGTGATTCTGAATCCCCCTCTCAATAGAAATAATAATCCTATCTCTATTCGAAAATTTGTTCAGCATGAAAAATTGCACAACTAATGCTAATTAAAAAGTAGTAAATAAGATTATATTTATAGAACTAGGTAATTAAAGGTTGATTCAACAAGAACGTAATCCTACCAAAATCTTTTTTGTTTTGAAATGTTGAGAGGGAAAATCCCTTGTGCCTGTAATTAAAGATTTGCCTTCTCTAATTAGTACTCCTGGCTGAAATGAGTTAGGGAGAACTTTACGTGAGAAGCTGGATTAACACACATTGTAGATACTCGCTTAATAAGATTAGTGAGGATTAATGGGATTTTATAGTGATACAATGACAGGATATGGGGATGTATAATAACATGCTTAATCCTTTTGATACAAGTGTGAAAGAGCTTTTAAAAGAAATACAACCCTTTCAGTGTTTTCAAAACTAGATACCCAGATTCGTACATCTATATATGAAGCAAGAGACCCGGGCGCATATTGCCAAACCCTACATGCTTAAAACACACTGAGATAATAAAAGATAATTCAATCTCTATAGTGTATAAAAAAATAAATATTTTAAGTTTTTTAATTAAAAAGGGCCCTTCTTTTGTATACTTGTGTCCAAATATTGTGAGCCTTCCATGTTTTATTATTCAGAAGAAGAGATTGAATGTTTCAGTATAAATCTCTTTTTTTGATTAATCCCATTTTCAAAGTACATAGCGCAAAAAGGTTGAATGCAAATAATAAAGTCTAAGAATGTTGCGAAATAAACATACATACAATAGACATAAATACCTCCTCATTGGACGTGACGTCATTGCTAATCTTAGCTAAGTAACTAATGAAAGTGTTGATTTTCACTCTGTGTGTTCTAAGCAAGTAGTCTTGATAATATGAACCCGAACATGTTGGTCAGAGAAACCAGTCGACTTATTAACATTATTTTTATATTTTTTGCTTTTAAGTACCACTAATCAGGGAAAAGGTTGTTAATTAAGCCACCCAATCACCATGTACTTTCAGTGACAGTCCAGCGAAGAATGATTCTTGATAATGTTTTTTTTCTGCAGGTAAGTAAATTTTCACTGCAATAAATAAGTTTACATAATAATGAGGAGTATTTTTCTTATTTAAATTCACCATTTATAAGTAGATGATTACTGTCATAAAAGGCAATAGTAAATATCTTATACTCCAATAAGCAACGAACTAAAATACCTACACTCAAATTTAGTTAGAATTGAAAATAATCGAAGTAGTAATATTCAAAATGATGAAGGTTGACACACATTTTTACACAGCGGAACATATTTTTATCAATAAATATAGTCAAATATTTAGGTTCCACTTGATATTACTTTGAGTAAAAAATTTTTAAAAATATTTTTAGATATAAACTGCATTGTATTGAATTGTTAACACTTTTTGGAAATTAGTAAAATATTTTTGTTTTGCCTTTATAATTTATTATATTTTGAAAAGGTACAAATAAGACAAATTAAGGATGTGTTCTTGACGATACAATGAAACATCAGTGTTTTAAGGGAAAAAACATTATCAACCATGGGGAAAAGTCGCGTTAGATGTAAACCAAGATTTCCAGATTCCCACACATCCATTCGGTTGAAACTGAAAACCTCAATAAGAAAAGAAAGATAAATAAGCGGAGTAAATAAAAAATTGACGAGGATAAGAAAAAAAAAGTTACGAAATGTAGTATAGTATATTTCAATATAAGGCTTCATCTCACCGGCCTTGATACACGATTAATAAACAGGTGGATAATCTATTTTGATAACCTTCAACAGCTAACAATAGCTTCTCCGCATTTCAGACTAGAATTACCTTATTATTTGTTGAATACTGTTTGGTGAGCTTCAAAGTAAAAACTTTAATAGTTTTTCAACACTGAATTTATCATACGTGAATTCTTTTAATAGAGCTAAATATTATCCAACTAATTATTTAAACAAATCCACATTTTATTATGTACCATCAGGAACTTAGAAATTTTAATTTTCTAAAGTACTTTAGCCGAAATAGGAAAGATTTCCAAAAATCTCAAGGGACAAATTTGAATGCTGCTGGAATTTTTTTTTTTTTTTTTTTTTTTGAAAATAAATGAAAAATCTGTGCTTGTGTTTGAAGGATTATAGTAATTTTTCTTCATTTTATTATGTTAATATATGAGGTCAACATTAAAACTGACTATTTATAAAGGCCATGTTCAAGAGGAAAAAACATAATTTTTAATGAGTGTGATGACTTTTTTTTTATTAACTTATTTAAATATATGTTAAACATGCAGTTGCAAGTATATAACTAAAAAAATGATGGTTTATTCCTTTTCTTTTAAAATCTTTAAAATTGTCCCACACTGTAAAACTATGGTAATCCGTGTTCTTTTCAAAAACATATTTTTATTTTTTCAATTAAATCTATCTTTTTTAAATTTTATTTTATTTCATTTGATATCTTTTTTTAACATGGAAACTGAATTGTCTTTTCACTAGCGATGTTCAAATGTGTGTGTTTTCAAACTTTAATAATACCATTAAGAAATACTACCAGTAATACAAAATACAAAAAAATTAAAAAAGTCCATCAGATGGATTTCAAGGGAATTTTAAAGATAAAAAAACATACGTCAATAAATCACTCAAATCCATGGTGTAAGATTATGTTACTGAAAACAATTTTACTACTCCTTTTCCAAAAAAATGAATGATTGCAAATTGAATAGTTAGAAGCATATGAAGCAGAACTTCAAAATCATATTTATATGGAATTAGGAATTCAATACATACGTACGGAGTTAGGAGTTTAATTGTAATTGTTAGATTAAAAGTAACATGTAACATAAAGTCAACCGTTAAATATCTTAGTGTCCGAAAGATTGTACAGCAATAAATAAAACTCCTTCAAGGACATTTTTATACATCCACACCAAATCCCAGCTTAAATGTTTTGTCAATTGTAGTACCCCTGTTCTTTGTTTCAATATCCAAATGTTTTGAGTATTTATAGTTAGTTGTATTGTCTTAATAATCGTGTACAATGCAAACAGGTTCTTTCATTACCATCATTGTCTTCTTTATGCAGGTGAATTATATGTGGTTCTCCTTAATTTACTTCGTTTCACTTGAAGTAAAAATTCCCATGTCATTTTACACCAAACATTTTAACAATCTTAAAACTAATAATTCCTTTGTAAAGAATATCAAACAATTCTAAGAGATAATTTTTTTTTTTTGTCAAATTATCAATAATAAGAGATTTAAAAATGTCCCTAAAACAAAATAAAGAAAACTTACTGAATGATAAAAAAAATGTATTATTACGAAAAAAAAATTATAAAACCAGGAAAAAAGCAAAGCAAACGCTAATTGAAAAATGAAACGACGAAAGTTAAAAAGCTTTACATAAATGTTTGTGTGACTAGAAATTATTACAAAAGGTGAAATAAGCTTAAAAAAATATATATATATATTTTTGATTGAAAATTTATTTGACTTAGTGTTAAAAAGTAAATCACTTGAGCCTAAAAAATTCTTGCGACAGGAAATAAAAGAAACTAATTCAACTTTTAATAATAGATAGGAAGTACTTCAACTTAAAAACGCTTTCACAACATGTTTAAAAAACAGATTTGAAGCAAAATATCAATTCATTAAAAAATAGAATTTTAGAGCCATTTTTTATTAACTACTTACTTGAAGGGTCACACTTAAATACTAATATTTTTTATTTGTAAATTAAAACTAAAAAAGGAATTAAGTTTTTCTATATTAGAATAAAAAATATTTAAATAAGAAATGTTTTCATTACTTATTCTTTATTCTTATGTGAATAATATATTGCAATTTTCAAGTACGGATTTATATTGGAAGTTTATTTCAAATAAAGTTTTAAAATAGTTAAGTTAATGGGATTACTCTTAAGATGAAGAGATTAATTGTATAGGTTATTTCTTAAATTGTTAATAATTTTACAACCTGAACATTATTATTCAACAATTTCCATCTGGCAGTTTGTCTTGGTAGTTTGTTTTTTCTATGTTATCTGCATTTAAATGCGTTTGCATATTGTCTTATAAAATCCATTTTATGGAAAAACTGTATTATTTTTAGTTTTGTTCATAGATTTTTTCTTTGAAATATAGAATTACTATGAAAAATAAAAGTGGACATTAATACAATAATTTTAAAAATTAATAACGATGAATTAAAAAATCTGTTTATTTATTACTGAGTTGAAACTTAAACTTATCGCCTGAAAATTAAATAATAGTATATTTTTTTCCGCTAACAGTATTACAGTAATTTCTATAGTCAAATATCTTACAAAAATCAATTTTATTTTTATTCTTTCTTTAAAAAATGCACAGTTTTTTGGTAAAACGCAAGTCATTCAATCTTTAGATTGTATATATTTATGAAATATAAATTTCAAAAGTTAACCTAAGTTACTTGCCTGAAAGAACGATCTGTGCAGTACTTTGTAATGATTGCATACTTCCATAAACAAAACACTGATACATTCCTTGATCTTCCCGCATAACAGATGTGAAATGCAAGACCTGCTTGTTTATCACCCGCACTCTGTTGCTAGTCACTAAATGTCTTGTATCTTTAAACCATGTAATGGAATGTACTGGGTAACCATGAATACTGCAGTTCAAAGTGGCTGACCTCTCAGATTCAGTAGTTAGTTGAGCTGGATGAAGTGAAACTGACAAATTTCCTGAAAGAAGATATTTGTAAAATTTATATAAATAAAAAAATAAAAAAATGCCTTTTACAAACATTTCAAAGTTCGGTAAAATGCAGGTTCAAATTATCATGCGCTGTTGAAATTTATTTGTCAATGGATAAAAATTATAAAAAGTATATAATTGAAGTGTTAAATAAATATACGAGTTTTTTTTTTAATTTTAAAGTAAATTTAAAATAAACCCAGTAAAATCTATAAACTATGTGTATCAAGAGAATATACCTTTTTTAATATTTAAAACTATTTACAAAAAATCATAATAAAAAAATTGTAGTTTCCATGTATTTAACTGTCATTATTACGTCATAGATTAATTGTATGATTAATCGAGTAATTGACTAATTACAGAAATGAAAATATGTAAAAGACTTGTCATGATAAGATCAAAGCGAACACTCTAAAATTTGTAAAAATGTTATTGCTTAATATAAACGAATAGCTTAGTCAGTCTTGGACGTAAATCTAATAAAAATATTTCAGCATTTTATAATATATCTCTTGTAGAGGTTTGCCAACCAAAAATTATACTGTCTCTAGAAAAGTAGCCTTCAATAGATATTACAAATCCAAACCAAGGAGATGGTAGTAGAACAATTTGCAAGAAAACATTTATCTTACCATAGACAGTAACCTCTGTCTCAACACGAACTTCTCCAACACTATTATTTACAACGCAGATGTACTTTCCAGAATCTTGTTGCCTCGTTCTGTCAATGAAAAGTGTACCGTTGACTTGTAGCAATCGATCACCCATCAACAGCGGTATCAATCTGCTGTTTTCTTTTTTATACCATGTGTAATCAGGTACTGGGTAACCTTGAGCTGTGCATGGTAACTCTGCGTTATCACCTTCTCTAATAAGTGCTCCTGGTCGACCACTAGATATCCGGGGTGGTATGCTACCGGTGGGATCTGAAATAAATAATAATGATTGTTGTAATAAGTATCGTTCCTCCGGAAATTTTATGCTGAGTTTCACTTAGATTATTTATCGTTTAGCTATTGATGTTTAAACCTAAACAAAGTTTAAATAAAAAAATTATTTACTTGCTGCATTGTACCACACATATTACATTATATTACTTTCTAAAAAAAGATCTACTTTACAAGCGTCAAAGGAATTTATACAAAATTAACAATATGTCTGGGGCAATATATGAATACATTTTCAAGTAGAATTTTGTGAAAACCATACATTGGAATAACATAATGTCATAAGGTGTTTTCATTATGACATTTAGTATGATATAATTAAGGAAACCTCCTGGTGTAACAATTATAGCCCGCCTCTTTTGACACTTTGGACTACGTCAATGAGAATTGCACAAATGAGCGGGCTGACTTCTTTACTTACGTTGCGCGTGGGGGTTGGAATTGAAGAGGGGTTTTTTGGAGGCTGCAAGGAGAAGAGGGGTGAGCATCTAGCCCGGAGGTTTCGAAGAGAGAAGTAGGGTTGCTTGACCTCTGAGAAAGAAAAGTTCTTATACCGGGGATCGGAGATTTGATGCTGGCAAGCGGTGACCGCCCGATCCAGAGCAATGAGCAGTAAGTGGCTCTTTTATTCACTCAGTACTCAGCCAGCTAGGAAAGTCTAGTTATGATATATATTGAACTTTTAATTATTGCTTTTGGTTGTTTTAAATATTTGTTATTTTGGATTTCAACCTCACACATGTGGTGAGCGTTTTGAGGAAATGTGTTTGCTACCATATACTTAACTGCTGAACAAACTGGTTTCTGAACTAAAGAACTTGTGTTAATTGCGGGGTGTTCTGTAAATGCTTGACACTAAACTTATTGCTTATATTATATATGCGTAATTAGTACTCCTACTATACGAATCATGGCACATAGTAAACCGAACCTTAGGGAATTTAGATTCTTAAAACTATGTATGCCATTTTGAAATGCTTGAATGCTTTGTGAGTCATTTTGAATGAAAACAGAAAATGCTTTTATAACATGCATAAAAAAGTTTTCATGCTTAAATATATTTAATAAAAAAACCTTTCAACCAGTAAATTAATTTTTTTTTTTAAATTGTGTTGTGTTTACAGTGAGTGAAATATGACTTTAACGAAAATAATTGGTCTTATAATTCATAATGATTACTTACATCTCATTTTAGTTCGAGTTATGAAAAAAGAAATATAATTTTTTTTTTTTTTTTAAATAATACTATATCTAACACAAAAAGAGTATAACTAAATCAAATACAAAAAGAGTAAAACTAATATCAAATACAACACTGCCATTGGAGTAAATATAGTCATAAAAATAAATATAACATTTCTAACATTATATTTGTTTTCGTATTAAACTGCTACTTTGCAAAGAATATATCACATGTAACTTGTAAATTTTGTAAATAAACTCATTAAAATAATTTTGTATGTTACCTTTTCTTTTAATTTAATTTTTCTATTTTACAAAAATTATGTCACATTATTTTTTATAGTAAAGTATTTAAGAAAGAAATTTAGCATCCATTAACACTGACCATTTAAATAAAATTAATTGAAGAAAGAAAAAATTAACAAATATTTATTACCATTGAACTGATTTTTTATCATAAAAAATATTGTAAAAAGTATTAAATATTTTTTAATTTATAGTAATACTTAATTATTGGATAGTTCTGAGTAATTGAATAGCTGTTTCTAACTGCAAAAATTTCAATTAATAATAATAAATATGATTAATAAAAAGTAATATTATTGTTACAACCATAGTTCGTACTAAAATTTCATCAGCAAAATAAATGTATGCAACATTGAAATAAGTATCAACATAAGGTGCAGCTTTAATTTTAGTGACAGATCTATTAACTCCAGAAAATATTATGTGAATTACAAATCAAATTAATATGCTTCGAAATGATATTGTAATGCACTTCTCAACTGTAAAAAGTTTCGGAAACAACTTTGAGTCCTCTTTCGCAATGTTCTTCAGTTTTGTAATCAAGAGTTTCTTGGTGTCTTCATCCTCCTCAGACCTTGTAGTAAATTTTTCAGTTTCAAAAACAAGAAAGAATATGAAGGTTCTTAGAGATTGATTTCTATTCATGATGTTATGACAAGAACATCTTCACAGGCAAAGCAATGTGAAGCAGGGTATTCTATGAATTCTTAGCCAATGTTTGGCAAGAACTTTTCCATGAAACTGATCTTAGACAGTCTGGGTAGGTGGAGCAAATTCATGATGAATGATCTATATTTAAGGATGTCGAAGACATTAAGAATGCGACATCAGAATTGAAGTGCATTCCGAAAGAAAACGACTGTATCATTACTTTGATAGTTAATTATCAATAATTCTATTTGACAATACACAGATTTTGACGTTGTAATGTGAAGTTTTATTTTTAATGTTGATGTAATGTTATATTAAATGAGAAATTAACTAATAATTAACAAAACTTAGATATTTAAGTATTGTTAAATATTCACTTCCCACATGGGACCTTTTATTATAAATTATTTTTATTCAGAAGCCATAATGTCATTTTACAATAACTAACTTTTAGGCAGCTGACTTAATTATTATATAAGATATTCGATGTTTCTCAAACTTATCAAGATATGTCATCCTATCAAAATATTTCAAATACGAATTTAAAACTAAAGTTATTATACATATTAAGGACAATTAATTTCTCTTTTTACATTATTCTATAGAGTTATATTTTAGATTGTTAAGATTTTGGCTAATATATGGTTATATAGTACATCCAAGCCATGAGGAGACAACATTTTCTTTATTAAAATGCAAGTGCAAAGCAGCAAATTGTACTACTCCAGTAAACATGATTTTCAAAAATGATTGAACTGGTACATATCTATTGTGCAAAAGCTATTAATTTGATTGATGAATAGTGTTTTGAAAATAGCATGTATAGCTTTTAAGTTTTCCATGAACTAAAATTTATTTAGTCAAATACAACTTGAAACTTTATTGTAGATAGGGCTATGCAAAGTCGGCATTTTAGTTCCCACTACGAGTCACTCAATATTTGCTTTGTAATATTGCCTCTATTTTCCTGGCCTTTAAACATTTATATGAAGAATGAAGTCCTTGTCCTTTTATAGATGCTACAGTGCCTAAATTTGAAAACAAGTTGCGTGAACTGGATAACCAACTTAACTTTCTTTGAGATATGAAAGGGTTACAAGATGAATTTTGCTAAAATAATTTATTTAATTTTATTTAATAATAGTTTTCTTGAGACTTTATTGCATCAGTTGAAGACTTTTCTCTAACCTTGCATAATGCGCATAGTTACTTTTTACAGATAATATGGAAAAACGTTATTTAACTATTAGGGACAAGAGAAGCACATTATAACATTAAACTTCGAACGTTACTCCGTAAACTTAATTTTTTCAGTTGAAACTTTGTTATAAAACTGAGTAATTGAGAGGGCCTAAAGGAATGTCTGAATAGATAACTAAGTTACTATTACATCCAATTCGATCAGCATAGGGATTACCGAATGTCAACGTGTAAATCACCAGGGTTACTGATTTCTTTCTTGTCACTCCAGGCACGTATTCAAAGCGCTACTCTAAGTAAATGCCGAAAGCTTGGAATTTTTTTCGTATCTCAGCCTTTTATTGGTATGCAGAGGGAGGCGCACTTTAAAGTGTATCGTTTTGAATGTAAAGGGGGTCCACGCTTCTGCAATTCGTAATTCGGATAAAGTTTTATAGCTTTTCTTTTCTTTTTTTTAAGAAAAGAAATAGAAAATATATTCTTAGTGAAGAATATATTATTTTGCTAACAGTAGGAGGTAAAAAAGACTTGGAAATGTCAGCTTCCTATCGATATAGAAGTGTTGTAAATGTAATTTATGAGACATTCAGGGATATGTGTGAAATTTTTAGACTCGTATGGTATGGTGAGATAAGTGCCAAATGCGATTTTTATTTTAATAGATCTGTGGGGGCTTTCAACGTACTTTTGATGATAATTTTTATCGAACGCTGCTAATATATATTCCATACATTTACTCAGTTTTTATCATTCCATCATTTTAAATAAAAAAGGTAACACATTATAGCTGTATATTATATAAATTACTTGTGTTTTAACCTTTAGTCCACAACGTATTTTAAAACTCAATTGTTACATATATCTTTCAATTCATATATGTACAATAAACAAACAAAAAAATCAGAAAACTGATTATATATTCAATTTTAAAAGTCAAATTAAAAATTTTTGCACTAAAATGATTTATTTACTATTTTCTAAGCTCTGTTGAAAAATTTCTATTGCAAAATGTGTTTATTTGGGGCATTTTTTTAAGTAAATTAAACTTCAACATTAAAAAAATTAATATGTATATCAATTACCTCATTTTTTTTATCTAAAAGACTTTGTTTAGACTAATTACATAATTTTAAGTTGGTAACTAAGTCAGTTAGGTTCGAAAAAAAAAAAAAAATGTGCAAGCCAGATCTCTTATTTGAGAAGCTTAATTTATATAGTTTAGTGATAAAGCATCAAATAAACAAAAGACTGCATTTCAGGAAGTTGCATAAAGTTAGGAGACTAGTTTGAAATTGAACAGATCGGTTGTGTCAAGAGGAAATTACAAAATAAAGTATTTCCTTTAGAAATGAAGTTATATGAAGCGAACTTTATTAAGGAAATTGAAGGTTTGTAAATTTCACAAACAAACTTATTAGTATGCTTGTGTTTATTTAAAATTGACAAGTACTAAAATTGACATTTAAAAAAAGTTGGAAACAGAGAGCTTAATTTTTTTTTTCATGCAGGAACGCATTGTAAACACTATATGTAACTATTTTTTAAATTATTAACTTACTGATATGAACGTTAAATAGTTATAATTTAAATACATTTACAAAATGCTTTCGAAATAAAAACAAATTAAATGAAAATAATGGATTAAGAAATCAAATTAAAGTCAACAAGATGTTTAATGACAGTTAATAAACTCATGAAAAGAAAAACCTAACTTTTTATAAACGTAATAAAACTTATTTTTAAATTAATATGCATATTAATGTGACTATTTTACATCAATACAACATTTTCATGCTATGAATATTGATAATGGATTTGATATTAATAAAAATATATTTTTATTAGATCATGCCTATTTCTTACATGTGTTTCTATTCTAAAGAAAATAAGCTGAAAAATATTTCTTTTCAATATTAGTCTTTTTTTCACCGCCATAAATTAAATCATAGAGCACTCATTGAATAATAATTAATTATGCTAATTCAAATATAGATTATTGTGGAGTTGCTATTGCACTTTTAAAAGCTTGATTTAATTTTAATATGTAGACAACCCCTTGTAATAAATAAATAAATAAATAAATAAATAAATAAATAAATAAATAAATAAATAAATAAATAAATAAATAAATAAATAAATAAATAAATAAATAAATAAATAAATAAATAAATAAATAAATAAATAAATAAATAAATAAATAAATAAATAAATAAATAAAAAACTGTATGCATTTATTGTAACCTTTTACGATTTTCTTTTGCTTTTTATTATTTTATTCATCAACTAGAATAAAAGATATAGCCTGTAACATTCATTACACTATTTTAAACGTTACTTTCAAAAGAGAAGTATTTTAAAGAATTATTCGAAGTTAAAATATTTATCAGATTTATAATAAGTACATGTTTAATGTTTTAAACAACATTTATAAATGAATATGTTATTAAAACTAAAATATAAGAAAATGAAAAACTTTGCAAATTATATTATATATGCTAAAGAAAAAAATATACATATATTGCATTTCTAATTTTAACACTTGTAATCTTTGAGCAATATACATTCAAATTTGGATGCAAAAACCCTATTTAAGGTTACATTTGTTTCCCAATGAAAACTTATAATGCATAATTAAAGTGATTGATTTCTTAAAAGTTGATATTTTGTTTAAGAAATTTTTGCACACGTATATCCATCTATAATACAACTACTCATATATTTTACTTGTAAGTGTTGCTTGAAGAAAAGTAATTTAAGAACCTAAACTTTCCTGACACTTGGATGCGTAATTTATTGTCACTATAATTATTCCTTGTTGTCGTCTTTTATGTTAATTAATCAAGTGCCATCCCTAACTAGTGTAGGAGATTTCATGTTTCAGTTCTCTCGGAAGATTAACGGATTTTGCACAAATGGAATATAAACATAAGATGTGCATTTTACGAGGAAAGCATTAAAGTAAATGTTATATGTGTATAAATTTTTATTAAAACTAAATATATAATTAAAATGTTGTAGAAAATATATATTCGATGGCACGTATGCAATACATCCTTATAGTATTTATATAAATACAAATAACAAAATATAATTTCTTAAAAATATTAATTGTCTTGAAAGAAAGTATTATAATATCACGATTCCCACAACTTTCAAAAGTACAATATTGCATAAAATTATAGATTTTTACACTTATATAACCTTTATACCTTTTAACACTTTATATTCTACTATAATGTTTGAAGATATTTTTTCCATTACATTTCACAAAAATAAAAAAAAATAAAAAATATGTTCAGAGGAAGACAATGAAATGAAGCTGCTTTGTATAGAACGCACATGAAGATTCCAAGTAAGTTTTCAATTTTAATTTCTAGTTTTAAACTATTCTAATTTTAAAATATTTAAAAAACTTATTTAAAACATCGAACAATATATAGAACATATTTTATCTAAAAATTATTCATGTAATAAAAAATCAACTTTATTTAACGATTAAAATAACAATATTTTTGTAAAGATTAGAGACTTCAAAATATTTCTTTGAACGCTGTCTGAATTACAAAAATATTTTAGTTTTCTTTACAAGATTATAAAGCTGACATTAATAGGTTAGAAATAAGGATACACTTACTTTTATTATGTTTGTCAAAAGATAGAAATTTTTTGACTTAGTTAAAATAAATACAGTTCATAAATATTAGATTTCAGTAAATAATTCACATCTGGAACTTTCTTTAATAAGAATAATTTATTTCAAGGAGATTTTCATTAGAGCCATCTCAGAAGCAAATTATTTAAGATATTCCTTAAATAATTTCCAAAGAAGAAAAACTAAGTTGGGTTCCATTTCATTTTGAATTATTTTATCCTCTTTATTATTATCTAAAAAATAAAATAATCACCACAATGTTCTCTTTAGGTTATAAATTTGGTCGTTTGATTTGTATGCTCAACAACTAATTTTGGTGTGCAATAATAGCTAATCAGGCTAGGAACCAGCTTAACGTAGATTCCGCACCACAATGAATTAATGTATAGCCAACGCATTTGACATGCAAGAACCCTACAGAACCATGTGGCTCCATGTTATAATACCTTTAAAGTCATAAACTTTTAAGATTTTAATCGAGAAAGTAAACGGCCTATTTTACCTGTAAAATTACTTAATAAATAAAATAAGTAAAACAAAAAATCTAAATATGTTTTAACTTAGTAGTTTTAAAATGGTATACGTGCCATATCAATCTTTAAGAAGCTTTTTTAAATTATATCAAATTTAATGAAGGGTTTTAATGACAAAAAATCAATACCATGAAATTATATTTGTAAGGAACTAATTTTTGTGCAGTGTAAAACATCTTCACAAGAGCTAACTGTTAATCAAACAATTTTAAAATATTTTTAATGTAATTTAGTGCTTATAATTCTGGAAAGAAAATCTTCCAAAACCAAATATATGTGTGAAAAAATTGATTTTAACTTAATTTGGAACCTTTCTATTTTTGTAAAAAAAAGTAACTAAATTCCAATGCTAATTCTGTAAAAAATAGCTATTCTTATATTTTTAATTGCATTTTGTGCACTACAGAAAATCAGTGCATAATTCTTTGTAACTGAAATTTAAAAATTTATTATAATTTTGATTAAGACTAGTTGCATCTTGATAAAAAACTAAGAGGTAAATAAATTTCAATTAATTAATTAAAATTGTCCCATGATTTATATGATTCATGTAGGTATGTGAGTTTTCTAACACTTCTTTAGGGTTAAAAGACTATGCTTCTAAGTCCAAAACTAAAGAAAGTTCATTCAATGCGCACAGATAGTTTGATGTAATTCATACAAATATTTCATTTTTCAAATGCAATTCCCTTTGTATTTGTATTGAATAGGATATGGTATTTTTCTGTTTGGTTTATTATATGTCCTTGATTTTATTAAAAATAATGTCTGTATCTAATGTTGTACACTAATATAATAATAATAATAGTAATGAATTATAGTAACAAATTGTTTTAATTGTTAATTAATGCAACTATGCATTTAATTAAATGTAAATTAAAATTTTTATATTAATTTGAAATACTAATGAACTATAAATGATAACAAACATTTTAAAAAAAAAAAAATTCTGAATCGCTTGTATAGATCTTCAATGCATACTACTTCAATATCAAATACATGAATTAAAACGTTTCTTTCTAGAATTAGGAATAGCTAAATTTTCTAAATTTCTTTGCGAAAAGTATCTATGATTTTTATAAATATATATTCATGCAAATATTCGCAATATGTGTCCCTTGTATAAATAAGAAATGATTTGAATCTCTGAATGGCTTTGAATAAAATATTTTTTTTTTTTTTTTTTTTTTTTTACATTTACATCAACATTTAGCGGATAATTTCCGGTTTACTAGTATTTGTTTTCATAAACAAGTTGGTATTTTTATATATTTGCTTGAAATGAATTTATATTCATATTATATCAACATACTAAAGTATAAATCTAAATTTAGGCACATAGAATTATAATTTTACGTATACGTATACATATACTTACCATATAGGTTATTTATTATAGTAGAAAGATTTATTACAATATTTTGGCAAATTCAGTTAAAATATTTTCAAACTCTTAAATGTTCAAACATTATGATTCTATCTTTTCCTTTATAAATTAATAGTATAAAAAAAGTAAAATCTAAAATTTAGTCATTTTGAATTATTCACTTATTTGGAAGTTTATAGCATATCAGCAAAATTAATTGAAACCTTAATTATTTTCTCCCAAATTACAATATTTGTAGTTTGTCTTAATACCAAGCACCTCTATGTGATTGTGAAAGAAATTATAAATAGTAGCAAATTTATTATAAATACATGTACAAAATTTAATTACTGAATAAAATACGAAAAAACATTTTTTACAATGAAATTTACATTACGTGCAGGAAGAATGATTTTTAACAACTTGGAAAAAATTAGTTACAAAATGGGTTATTATCTAAATTATTTGCAAATAATTACATTTATTTACAAATCAAATAATTATTTCATTTAAAACTTTCAAATGTTTGTAATATGCATTTATTATTCAAATTTTTTCTACAATACTTAATTAAATATTCCTTTAAAAAATATTTTAATTCATTCTTAAACCTCATATTTATGCATTATTTCGATAATTAAATTGAATTAAATTACTATTCATTTTTCAAACTATTGTGCTAAATATGCTCAAATATAAAGGACATTCGTTAACTTTTACCAATAGAAAATCATCGTCACAAATACCACATAAGATCGCACATAATTTTAACTAGTTTAATCTTTAAAAAGCAAAGGTAAAGCTTCTTCATTTCTCTAACAAAGGAAACAGTGATAATCTCCGCACCTCCTTGAAAGAATATTAAGATGCAAATTGTTCTAAAAGTATTCAGAAATTCTAAATTAGCGGAATAATTATTTCAGTGATAATTAGAAGAGAGAAGAATGTTGTATTCTAAAGAGCGATGCTATGTAAATTGAAAATGTGCTACATTGTTAGCGTTCAGATTCCTTTGTGTTATTAATCTTTTTACTTTAACTGATTTCAATTCTTTGAAGTCGCTCGGTGAATGAAAGTTTCCTCATGAAAAGTTTATTGAAGTGATACTCTAAATAACTTATCAATTTGTAAGTATCTGATAAGAGTTTTTCTTTCATTTAATTGAAAATTAGTTTAATATTTTAAAATATATACATGAATATTATGTGCGTGTTAACGTATGAAATTTAATATTATCAAATTTTATTATTTTGATATACTTATCATTTATATTTTTTCTGTATGAAATCTAGAATAATTTTGTTTAAGTTTTACTTATCAAAATTATTTGGATCTAAGTTTATTGAGTTTTTTTTAAGTGTTTCTTTAATTGTTAGTATATTGAAGTTAATTTAATGAGTTAGTAATAAATAAAACTTGTTGCAGAAATTAATAATTAATACATAACAATTACGATAAGTGAATAAAATTATATTTTTAATTAGGTACTGATTGAAAAAGTATTTATTATCAAAAAAAGTTGTAAAAGGGTTTTCACGCAAATTTTAATCTGAATTAAATATTTAATAAAAACTTTGGGTGAGTATTGAGTATGATTAGTTATGAAGTCCTATACTTGTGAAAACTTAACTGACAGTGAATTATTTTTAATACAACACTTTATAAAAAACGTTATTTTTACAAAGTGTTAAAAAAAAGTATACAAATAAAAAAGTATAAAGTGTATTAAAATATAATTTAAATAAAATCTCTGGTGGGAAATTACGAATGGTTTTATATAGATGTTAACAATTGTTGTTTACTATTAGTGGTTGATTGAGATTAAATATTGTTTTATACTATTAAGTAAACACATAGCAATAAAACTTTTTTATTTTACTAACTTGTTTTAGTGCGTATGCGTTAATATGTCCTTTAGTTATAAATTCGCGTATAATATTATGGATGTAAATATTTATAACAAACAGGTTTATTGCACTTTGTGTCATAATTATTTTATAACTACATAAAATTCCAAACTTAAAAATATAATACTTTTATTTTCAAAAACTCCTTAAAATCGTTAAAATATTGCTCAATGCATGGGAAGCATTTCATTAAATATTCACATCGAAAGTGAATCCATGGCTTCTCAGTAATCATTTGTGCAGATAGATTGAAACAAAACCCATACAACTAACCCACATCCTCAAACTAAATGCACTCTTCCAATGATAAAACGTGCTTTTACACCTCACAACGCACGTCACAACCAATTCTCAGATGCACCTTTCCAAATCAACCACCCGGAAAACACACGTCCAGACAGCCATACCTTGACTCGAATGCAAAAGCCAAGTAACTCTCCATTCCTCCCCATCTAATCTGCATCTGTCCTGAAGAAGCCTTAAGAGCTGGAAGATCCACAGCCTCGCAGAGCTTAGCAATCCACAGCCTTTGGAGCTTATGTCTGTAACATGTCCGGATATTACGCTCTTACGAATCCAAATTCTCGGAGTGCAGAGCTCATTTCGGCGTTAAGGCGAAACCCTGATGAATGGAGAAGGGCGAATGTTTGGCGCCAGCCCTTATTTGCATGAAGCCAACCGAGGGTTGTGTAATTGTGGTGGCAGTGGGTTTTATTAGAATGCAAAAGAGCATATCATGTCGTGTCTGCTTGTAGTTGGTCCTGGATTTAGTAAATCATTTAGCCTGGTGAGCGTATTTTATTCAAGTGGTATTTCACAAGGCGTACTGTGACTTTAATACTTTAAGAACTAATCTTTTGTTAGTAGAGAATATTTTAAATGTAGTATCTCATGGCATACCTAATTTGCAATCGGAAAGTTTGAATATTGCTGTTTATTTTGTGTTAAGCGAGAGAACAAGCAGCTTCTTATCCTATAAATATTACAATTAAAGTCCTTAAATTGCATGTAACTTTCACCTCCAATCTTTGTTTATTCAATTAGATGCATATGATATATATTTCAATATTCATTTATAATTTTATTTATAATTTATTTGACGTATCAATATTAATGATCTTTTTATGGGGCCAATTATCTTTTATGGGAGTAATCTAATCAGTGGGTATGCAATCTTAAGGATATTTGTTTATATTGAATAATGGCTAAATTAATACTGTCATATTTAGCATATACAAGAAATAGTTATGCATTTCTTATTTGACACATGCAGTCTAATTATATATCACAAAGTAAAGCAGAAGTGCATGCTTTTTATGTTTTGCGAAACAATTTTGCCCTCCCCCTGCCCTTTTGAAGAAAAAATATACATTATCAATTTCAAAAGTATAACATTTTCCGTTTTTTTTTTTTAATTAGTAAAAAGAATATACATAAATTTAATTTCAAGAAATCAAGTGTAATTGATATTTAAAGCAAGGAAATCAAACATGATTTACATGCTTTTTTTGTTATACGAAGCATAGCGATGCCTTTGCAAATAAATATTATTTACTTGGATCCTCACTTAGTGTCTTTATGTCCTCGTTCATCCATAAATTCAAAGTAAAGTACGTTAAGTACTTTGAGAAACTTGTTTCCCCATTTTAATACTTAAAATTCTTATATTTTGAATGTTTGGAGCCATCTCTGTAAAATAAAACTTCATAAAATTAATAAAAATACCCCTTAGACTGTGAGAAAATAATATATAGAGATGAAAACAAACATCTATGACAAATTTGTCACCACCATATAGAAATGTAGTACTTTTAGGACTTTTAAGGAAATTAATTTTACAACCTGAACAGTTGTGTTCAAATTTACACAACAGTTGTGTTAACAGTACCAGTTAACAGTGTAAGGATGATACAATAAATCTATACATATTCCAAATATTTATTTTAGATATTAAGCCTTCAATTATGCTGCAAGGATAATGTACAGTATTTTTACCAAAAACATACGTTGTTAAGATATATATCTTTAGTTTCTAGCAACAACAAAAATATTAAAATATATGTATACACCAAAATATATATATGTCCAAAAGTTAAACATAAATTGTAAAATGGAAAAACATGGAGTAAATATTCGTAAAATTATTCCAAATTTCTTGCAGTTATTAATTGGGTGAAGAAGAAACATTGGTTTTATGCAAAACTTTTCAGTCGACTACGTCCTGCGTGAAACACCTGCGCATGTCGGAACGCAGAGAAACCGATTCACGCAGCATAGGCAGTTCAGACAATTTTCTGTCAACTGCTGTGCGAAAGAGCGTTGTTAGCCATCAAACAAGGTGAATGATGGCGCAAAGACGCCAATTGAACATGTTTGCGAAAGGAAGAATCTTTGGGATGCTTTAATCCGGATGATCACAAACCGAAGTGTCTCGAATTCTAAATGTGAACCAGTCTGTGATCTCAAGACTGTGGCAGAGGTTTCAAAGAACGGGAGATGTTACCCGACGACCAGTATCAGGTCGACCAAGAGTCACAACCCCTCGCCAAGACCGATATCTGGTAATAAGTGCGCGACGTCAGAGGGGCAGTACTGCCACATCACTGGGTTCGGCGCTCACAGTCGCCACAGGAATACGAATTTCGAGACAAACTGTTTACAGGAGACTCAATCATGCTGGCCTGTAATGCCAGAAGACCAGCAGTTTGCATTCCCATCACGTTTGTTCAGAAACGCGCTCGTTTGAACTGGAGTTTGAAACATCAACATTGGAGTGTGGGAGAGTGGGCCAATGTGATGTTCAGTGACGAGTCCCGGTTTAGTCTGAGTAGTGATTCTCGTCGGGTAACGATATGGAGAGAACGTGGAACACGTTTTGAACTAAGAAACATATCGGAAAGACATAATTTTCCATCAAGGGGAGTAATGAGCAGGCATCATGATGGACGCCCGCACAGACCTCCATTTCTTTGACACGGGGTCTGTGACTGGTCAAAGATACAGAGACGAAGTTCTTGAGCCTTATGTTCGCTTGTTTCGAGGTGCTGTCAGTCCTAACTTCATATTCGTGGATGATAATGAGCCATGTCACCGAGCGGTGCTGGTTGATGACTTCCTTGAAAAGGAAAACATCCAGCTCATGTCGTGGCCTGCTAACTCCCCTGATTTAAATCCTATCGAGCATGCATGGGATATGCTCGAGAGACAAATTACAGCATTTTCGCACCCACCAAGCTCCGTTACAGAACTGAAGAGAACTCTCCAAGAAGCTTGGAACCATTTGAGCCCACAACTCATTCATCATCTCGTAGCAAGTATGGTAAATCTCTGTGCAGCGTGCCTAGCTGTCAGAGGTGACCACACGCCTTATTAAACTGCAGCATCAGTATTTTATTTAATGTTTTCTTTCATTTTTTCTTTAAAGTGTGAACCCTTGCTATTCTCAGTTTCTTTCAAACTGCTACTTTGGATAATAAAATTAATTATTATCGTTCTTTTGATTTGCTTCCTTATTTTATAACCATTTTGCACTCGCATATCACGTTTCCCGCCATTCTAATGTACAGTTCCTTTTTTATTCACATAATTATCAATTATGCTTAAGTTTTGGACACCAGTGTATATATATATATATATATATTAATTACAATACTTAATTTAAACTATTTTAATTCTGTAAAATATTTTTTTCAACTGTTGAAAATGTTTGTATGAATTCTTACAGTTTTCTAGAATCTTTCAGCTAAAGAGGTGAAATAGATTACTCATTGGTTTAAAAGTCTGCATACATAGTGAATTTTTACAATAAACACATAGTTAAATTGGATATAATTGGTCTGTAAGTTATTAAAAAAAAATATTAGAATCTGAATATAATAGTAAATTTTTACTATTTTCTTGCATCTTTAAATTTAAAAAAAAAAAAAAAAAAAAAACATAAATTGTTACTTAGTTAATTTGTTACGTACGTTACAATTTCAAAATTCTCTTAATATTTTTTTTTCTAACTTATTTAAAATCTTTGTAACTGTTTTTTCAAAAAATCTTTGAGTTTTCTTGAACCTTTGAGCAAAAGATGCGAAATAGAATATTTATTGGGTTGAAAGTTATCGAAAAGAGAAAAAAAAAAATGGGATGTGTTTCGAAAGAAATATATTTATACTTTTTTTTCTTGAAGCAGGAAGTTTTTTTCATCACTTTACTGCCTCACATGACCATGGTACTTTCCTGGAGGTTGTTAAAAAGATGATTTTTCTCACATACTTTTTTTCTTCGTAAATTCTCTCGAAATTCATGCGATCAGCCGGAAAGAGGGGATATAACTATAATTTACAGCCAAGACCCACGTTCTTACTGCAGCTTACTCTGGCATGTAAAAATGGAAGAGAAAGTTTTCCAGAGAAATAGCAGTATTACCCAACAAATAGAGAAGCGATATTATTCTAAGAATGATGGAATGAATGTAGTTGATGATATTTTAGTGAACCTCTATAAGAATAAGAAAAATGTTTTTATTGCAGTTTCTAACAACAAAAACTATAAATTTAATTTATTAGTATAATTATTATAATAGCATACAAAAATGGAGTGTTGTTAGTATTTAGGAAAGAACATATTATTTTGTGCCACAAATAATAATTGTACCTTCAAAATTTAGTTTTATATGTTACTTCAAAATTAATAGTTGTGAATGGAATGAATATAAAGATATGATTTAAATATAATTTTTAAATTCTTTAAGTAAAACTTTAAATGTTAGCTATTTTTTTTTGTCAAGATAGTACACATGGAAATTGTCTTATTAAATTATATTCTTAAATTGTCAAGTGTAAGGTTTTTTAAATGTGTCCACAATTTACTATAATATTAAAATTTATCATTTATTACATTTTATTTGAAAGCCCATATAATGCAATTATATAAAAAAATTATTACTTATTTGTTTTATGTTTGAAGGTATTTGGGTATATTTATGCACTGAATGACTGTAAACTCCTTTCCCTGGTTTCAACATTTTGCATTTTAGATATTTCAGACAGATAGTTTGACATTGAAGTAATTATATAAGTGTTTATGTATTTTGTCTGACTTAAGATCAGGAAAAATTATTTGTATCAATAAATTTTTATTTTTCTGCAATAATAACACAAACGTTGGCCACTCAAAACTGATTGCATTATCCCATTATGATCCAATAGTCTAGTCTTGCGATCGATAATAGACTGTTATGTCTGGATTAAGTCTAAATCAAACATATTAAATGATATTTACTCAAATATGTGCGGGGTATACCATGTGGTGAGTATCTGTCAAGAGGGAAAGTTTCATTAAATTTTTAGAATTATTTGCTGTATAAAACGTATTTATTCCTAAATTCTAATTGATATTTATCTGAAAAATTCAAATATTTCCCGAATGTGGCATTATTTTTCACTCCTTATTAAAATAGTAGAATTTAGCTTAAACTCCTTTATCAAGGTCAAACCTTGTGTTCATTACTAACTGATAATTCCAAAGCTTTATTTAAATTCACAGGAAATACTAAATATATTAGAAAATAAATATATATTACTGTATGGTTATAAATAATATTCATAAAGTACTAGAGAAAGTGTACGGCGTTATCAGTCACAATCCGATACAAATTGATTCATTCAATTGCAAGTCATGAGCAGTTAACTCCTCATCAACAAAGCAGGTAAATAAATTGTTTTTCCGCTATACTGAATGAGTCACGATATATATAGAAAAAAACTATGTTTCAAAATGGTACAGTAGATCTCAAATTATCGTTATTGTCATTCCTCGTTCCCTGTTATGGGATGAAAAGTAAAAATAGGGGTAGATTTTCAAAATATCATATAGTCAGTGACCTTCAATTTTTTTTAACATTCATCAAGATCGGGATAATTACATAGATCTGAAGACATGATAATACCTCTTAAGAGGTGAAACAGGAGAAGAGGGACAGTATTTAAAATTCCATTTGCAAGGGATATTTCCAAAGATATAAAAAAAAATAGTGATTAGATGTATCCAAAATTTCATCAAGATCGGAATAAATCTGAACACATACCGAAGGATACTACAAATAAGTAAAATTAACTTATTATTGTTACGAAGAATATTTAGTACTAATTTAAATTACGAAAGAAATCAAATTCACTACACTTTTTTAAATTCCGGGTTGGAAATAAACTGAATTTTTGAAAAAAAAAAGTCAATGTATTCGTTTGCTTTTAAGATAATTTCCTAATATATCCTTTTACAAACAACTTTGAAACATTTCAATTAGGAAATGAATATTACTTATTTGAAATCATGCTTTTTTAAGTGCTTTTATCGTTTCACCACAACTAAAAACTCCTTACTTATCACCGAGTATTGATAACAGGTTACGTAATGTTCTACTAACCGCAAAGGCTTATCTTTTGAGATATTTATGGGCCTTTGAGCTTAATGAAAGTCGTAGTTTTCAGTAATGCCATCATTAAGAAAGACGCATTAGGAATTCTTTTTATTAGATAAGTTTTTGCAGTTTAAATTACTGAAAAATTCAGCGGAAAGGATTTACGAGGCTTTGGGTACTTGATTAAATGAATTCGTAATGAAGAAATTGTTTCCACTTATTTTCTATCCTCCTCCTTTCCATGAATTTATTTGTTCTGTAAAAAACTTACTTTACGTAGTTCTTTGTTTAAATTTCCCATTTATTGTTATTGTTCAGATATATAATGACAAGATAGCAGTTTCGGATAATGACTCTGATATAACTTACTTTAGATTTGAATGAAGTTTAAATATAATGAACTTAAGTACAGTTGTAATATCATAACTGATTAAGAAAGTCAATAATTAAGTAAAACTATTTTTAGAGTTTTATAAAGTACCTAATATATTGAAAAGGGGTAAAATGTTTGACTAAGTTTACAGAAAAATTATTTGTAACTATTTATTTTATAAAAAATAATTCATTAAATAAAAAGTAGTGAGGTGTAAAATTTTTTAAAGGAAACAGTAATTTGCATAGTTCTTTGCAAGTTAAATAAAAATTAATTCTATAATACATTTATTTCCTATTTTCTTTTCTACCTCTTCCCGATAGAGTAAATTACTATAATATTTTTTTCAGAAATATAATGACAAAAAAACTAACAATGAAATTTTTAATAAAAAATATTTATTTCAAAAGATTCAAAATCAAAATATTAGTTGAAACTTTAGTTTATCAAGCATTTTTTTTAAACATTCAAAAATAGTATATGAAGATTAATAAATAAAAGACATTATATGTACGCGAATATGTTTGAGAATTCTTTAATAATGATATAATAATTCTTGAAACAATTTGTTTGGATAGGTATATATGTAGTAATTATTTTTTTCTATTTCAAATCAAGACAAATATGCTGTGTATATTTTAATTTTTTGTTAAAAATTTCAAAATAAGGCACTACATTGAAGAATTCTAAATAATACTAAATATATTGTTTTTCTTTTGATGTCAAAACTAATTTGTTCATTACACAAGATAAAGACCTTCGGTGAAAATGTTGTAATTTAAACAAATGTTTACAAATAAAAGTAAGTTTTTTTAAAAAATATTTATAAGGTAAATAAAATGTTTATAACAGATCTAACACTTTGAGCGAGAAGTTACAATATGAATAACTCTCAACAAAAGAAGCGCATGAATGTGCGTAAATAAAAGTAAGCGGTAACGTACAATTTCCTATATCAAAATTCCAGGTGCATAGGACAAGCTGGGGTGATTTATGCTTCTTCTCAAAAAAATACTGCAACTCAAGAGTGTGCATAGTCAAGCGGGATTTCGTTTCGTGCTTCAGTGCCTACATATGGACATGTCATATTTGAAAGGCACTATGTATTTTAAAAGAACGGTTTGTGTTCTTTTGAATTCAAGGTAATTCAATTTTATAAAAGGATATTCGATTTTGGAATTATGTTGAAGCATCCTATACTACTAGGGATGTTTTGTATTGAGCTCAATTTAATGTTACTAAATATTAATATTAATTATTATATCAAATGGTATTGCATAATATAACAGATGTATGAGTGAACATTTCCAATTTTAATTTCTCAAAAGATAAGATGAGGTAAATATTTTGTGCACACTGTAGATGGATAACATACAAAATTATAAATCTGACAGTGAAGGCAAATATGTTGGTGGAAAGTGTCTTATCTAACTGAAAAGTTAAATCATAGAATTTAAGTGGATTTTTCTGCGCTATAAACATCTTTCCATACATAGATCTCACTGGTTATTGAATGATTGATCAAATAAAATTATTTTATTCTAATGCCAAAGTGATAATGAATCATAAAATAATTTTAAAGTTGTATTTAATGAAAACGCTTGTAAAAGTTGTTTATTTATCACAAATCATGCTCTTATAGGACGTAGGTAATTTTTACTGCAGCCTATACTGCTCAATGTAAAAGTGAAAGGAAAAAAAAATATTTTTCAAATTATTGTACTCTTTTCGCAAATTACTCAAATTTAAAAAAAATTCTTAAAATTACTAATTTACGCTGACAATTTCTATAGTGGTATTTTATATTGTTGAGTTGCTTACTGAGATTCAATCCAAACGTTCACATAAAAATTATTAAAACTAAAATATATCAATTTAAAAGTCTTAAAACATTAACTACATAAGAAATAATAGTTATCTTCTTTCAAAAAAATAAAAATTCCCTACAGGTTTCATCAGAAAATTGTATTGTAGTTATCTGCGAACAACGTCCTAGTGCTAATCAAGTAGACTGCGTGATGCTAATCATTGCAATTTTTTTTGAAAAGTGAGACATTTTGATGGCATTGTGGTGACGCAATAAGTTCATCCAAATTTCTTTATGCGTCAACCATTTTTGCGAAGTGAAACTTTCGTTTGCGAACCAAAACTAGAAACTGTCGATCAAAATCTTCAGCAAATGAAAGTAATACTAAAACTTAACTTAGCCAATCACCGCAGAAAGTAGGTGTGGCTAATTCATTCCTCTCAGTGATCTGAACCGAAAGGACATGACTTCTAGCTTTGATTCAAATGCTAAAGGACCTGTGTTCCTTCTTTTCAAATATTCCTTTGTCTTATATGTAGCGTGTGTTGTGTGGAGATTAAAGTCTTAAAATGCTCCTAAAATCCTTCTGATACTTGACTCAAACATCATCACTAACAGTATATAACAGCCAGTCCTCCATAGCATATTAATTGTTTTGTGCTAGGTGAAAAAAAAAAAAAAAAAAAAAAAAGAGAATTTCAGTGAAAATGGATTTTTCGTACATTTAAATGTTCAAGAATTTTAGATTTTTAAACTTTTATATTACTATTAGATCCCATACTTTAAAATGAACACTTTAAAAGCTAAGAATCAAATATGTTATTAAAAAAAAATCTTCTGTATATTCGATGCATAAACGTTTTGTAAGTATTTGCAATTTCTTTTTTCAATAACTACTAAACTACTACCTAGAACCAAAAACGTTGTTTAACTATACAAAAGCAGCCCCACATCTGCACTTGAAACTGTAACAACTCAAAAGAAATCCAAATAAATGTTGTCCCAATGAAAAGTTAAGAATACTCTCCCATCATTCTAATAACAAAACTAATTCCTCAGCTTTTCTTTCTTGAAATATGAACAGAACCAGAAGAAGTGAGTGATCCAGATTCTTTTGTTAAGTGCTTCAGTCATCTTCCATCCATATCACGTCTCGAAGAGCAAACACTCTTTCGCCGAGGATGTATCAATTGGGTCGTTTATTGTGAACTCTTTTTTAAGCTCTCTGAGATTATAGGAGAGTAGAGAACATAAATGAACTGGTTCTAGGAATCACGTTTCCACGATAAAAAGACTTCGTATCTCTCGTTCAGATTTCCAATTGTTTCTTCTTGCAATCGAAAGTTCTTTGTTTATTCAAAGAAGTGCTACTTCCGATGCAAAAGCTTGTTCCGACCCTTTAATACCACTTTTTGATGATGGTTATCTAAGTTTTGATACTTAAATTAATGAGTTTTTTTAGATAGAACATGGAGTGTTTTTTTTTAAGTGAGACATTCTGTTTTTGCACAGTCATTGGGAAAACTTAAATTAGATGAGTTTTCTTAGATATTTTAAAATAATGGCTAATAATGTGATGTTTGTTTTGATAAAATTTTATAAGTATATTTTTATGATCCAATAAAAATAACTTTAGGCTTTTCGTATTTTTAACATGCATTAACGTTTATTGAGAAAGAAAATTTACTTTCGAAGAATATATATATATATATATATATATATATATATATTTTGGCTTTGTCCATATAAATGTTTCTCATATATGTAGTGCATTATAATAAAGAGTTAAAACCAAGTAACCAAATTTACAATGCTTGGAAATAAATTTTTGTAAAAACAAGACTGTATAGTTTATCATCGATATTCTTTATTATTTTAAGATAGAACACTTTTTAGTCCTTAAAAATAACAATTCAATGTAACACGTAATGATATAATAGGAATTAAATCGTTATAAACTATATGAATCCTAAATCAACTTACAATTATCCCGTTTTATAACCCTCCCCCTCTCTTTTATAAGCATTATTAAAATACTTAGTAAGTATGTATTGATTTAGCTGTATAAAGAAGAAACTACTCTTTTATCGAATTCAATTTTAATGGCTACTTAAAAAGTCAATTGTTTGCTGACTTAAAATGAAGAAAGATAAAATAATTGATACAGCCAATTATTATTTTAGAGAAAATATCATTTAAAAATCAATAAGTTCTAATGGCACAATCAATATTTTTTTTTTTCCAAATAAACGATTTATTTAAAGTATTGCATTCATATAATTAAAGTAAAACTATATTAATATCGATTGATTCTAAAGTTATCTAGATAACAAAAAGACTATTTATTACGATATCATTCATTATGAAAGTACTTATCGTACCTGCCTTTCACCCATGTGTAAAAGAAAAATACATTTTTGGAAACTTTTTTTAACGAGTTGAACTGCTTTATTTTGTTGAAAATCTCTTATTTATATTTATGAGTCCATGAAATTGTAAGATGTTTTTTACATTTTATTAATATCAAACTTAATAACTTATCAGAAATTAGTTTTTTTTAATAATTTACTAGCAGAAAGTTCTGATTTTGTAAAAAAAATCCCGCAAACAGAAAAAATATATATAATTTAAAATACGAAATTAAGAAATAGATCTATAGTAAATTTGTAATGCTAAGTGAATAATGTGAGTATAGAAGAGATCTCATTGTTGAAATAAAATGTGGATAAAAAGGTTACAATTTATAATGAGGTTTTAAAGTTAAAATTGACTAGCAAATTTATTAAGTGTATTATAACAAATATTTACTAAAATAAAATGTTTTATATTTAATAAAATACGTATTTCTGAATATATCCTCAATATATGTATTATTATATTAACATATATATATATTTTTAAATTTAGTTCACTTTTAAATATTACAAAATGACTTCCGAAATAAAGAAAAATTTTTATCGAAATGTCCATTTACAAAGTATCCTGAAAATGTTTCTTAGTAATGCAATAATCTATCTTACAGTTCATTCTATCGGAAACATTTTAAAGTCCTTGAGCCATCGTTCTGAATCATGTTGATGTTATGTAAATCTAACTAATTTTCTTTTCAAAATACATATGTTCATATATGCTTCTTAAAATCTTGAAACAAACAAAAGACTGGATTATTTTTGGATGTGAAAATAAATTGGAAGCAAACATCAAATAGAAATGTGACTGGTATTCGATAAAACTGATATAAAAAGAGTTTTCGTCTCTTTTAAAGGCACTTTCAACAAATGAACTTCTTTTTCGATAGATTCGCATAAGTTTAAATAAGTCTTTTATCGAGGACATACAAAAAATGAAGAAAACCTGATACCATCTGAATTGAAAGAACCCTCAAAGTAAGAAATGATTAAAAAAAAAAACTTTGAAAAGGCAGAAATTTGATTCGTGCTGGTTTAGGTGGAAGTTATTTTTCCTTATCTAAATATATTCTTGCGAGTTTTGTGTCGCCTACGTGTGTGAAGAAATTTTATTTATATTTTCCTCTTTTCTTGAAAAAAGAATGGAAGAGTTCGTAATCCAGTACTCGGGTAAACAGTCTTTAGAAAATGGTCTAGCTTCTTATCTAACGTTCTCTTCTTTCAATTCATACTTTTTTCTAGTTCAATAGCTTCGAATGTTTCCTAAACTTATTTTTATAGACTACAGATAACATTTAAAATACAAAACAGACGTTTTTCTGTGTGAAATATGTTTGATTTAAGAATACATTTATTAGATGTAAGAGTCTCATGAAACTAATATGAATACAATATAGTAAATAGTAAATTTTGGTAACGTTATGCTTGAATTCGTCAACATAAATGTCATTCGTATGGTTGTCATATTACAGCTTTATATTCAAACCTCACAGTTTTTATTGAGATTATAGTACATATGTTATCTAAGTCACTATCAGAAAATATAAAAATTACGTTTGGTAATTGTAAATATTGTTGTTACAATGTTATTGAGCAAAATGTTTCTCTCCCTTGCTACAGAAAACTGTAAAGTAACCAAACCAAATAAATATTGTTTTCCAAAATTTTATAAAAGATTATTTTTAATATTACACTACATAAGAAATTTGTTTTAAAAATTTCAATAAGTACTTTATGACTACACCATAGTTTCTTTAATATAAGCATTCAAGATTTACTACTTCCCAATCTGGATTTGTATCTTTTGAAATTAGAAAACAAATCACAAAAAGTGTTTCAAATTCTATTGTAGTTATGTGAAAGAGTATACTTCCGCATCTTCTGGCTATGTTCAACTAATTTGAAACTGAGATTTAATGTTCAGCTGGACCTCATATAATGAAAAAATAAAGGTAATTACATTATGCTTAATTTTCGGGACAGAACTGAACATACTCCTTTAAATAAATGGCAATCCAATTGCAAACTCCTATACTTGAAAATATATTATTCATAACTCTTTAAATCTACGAAGCACTACTTGGACTTGATCTGGAATGAAATATATTACGCTTTTAGGATTAGAGTTAAAAATTTATGGGCACTGTACAGTAAGGCTGATTCTAACCTCAATATTTATGAAGGTGACTTTAAATTCACGTTCGCACAACTTAATAAAGTCAAGTTGGTGGAATTCTATGAATTCAGAGATCTTAGCAGTCGCGTTTAATGAGCGAGTACAGCAATACCTTTGTATTAGAGAGGAGGATATTAGTGCTAATTTTATAACCATGCCAGTGTTCTCTAGAAGAGGATAATTAATGTAAATTTTCTCGTGGCATGATCTGGAGGCTAGGAGATGATTTAATGCAAAGAGGGCTTTAAGACGGTGCGTCGTGAACAATATTTCACTAATCCTTCTCGGCAGTGTTCGATACTAAATTTGGTGCCAAACTCCTCTTAAACTCCATAAGGGTTGGTGTACATATCTTTAAACTAGAGCTTAATATAAAGAAGGGGGTTTTCTGCACATTATTTTGATCGTGTATTTGTGGTAAGAAAGGTTTTTATATATAGAAATGGTTTGACAATATTGCAGTTAATAAAGTTGAACCTTCTAACTCTCTTACCACAGGGAACCTGCAAGAAGAAACTTACCGTTGTATTAACTATGAATTTTTTAGAGTATTTTGCAATATTTGAAATGTTATCTACAAAATAGTATTATTTCACGGGCCATTTTAATAGGTTTTTGCCATAAATTTTAGGGGAAAAAAATCACAAGACACACACATAATATATATATATTGTTGCGAATTTCTGTATATTTATAAATATTTCGTAATATTAATTATGTAAAAAGAAAAATTTATGTACATTTCGCATAAGGCAGTGCAAGAGTTTGTTTTTACTTCGCGTTCCTGCAATGCGTCTCTTAATGCTGGAAAACGAGTTTTTCAGGGATAATGCTGGAAAACGAGTTTTACAGGGAGAAGGCTATTTAACATTATGGCCAATGGCAATCTCGGTCCCTTGGCGAGATAAAGCCAAGTTGGCGACTAATTTTGGTCTCCAAATTTGGTAAGAAATCGAAAAATGCCTCCAAACTTGGCGACCATTTGGCAACACTTTTGATCCCCATGTACCTGTATAGGGCTTTTTGACTACGTTCTGGAAATGTCTCCAAATTTCTATCTCTAGAAGATTCGAGAAGGATTAGCATTCCTATATAGGGCCAAGAGAGCTGGTGATCTAGTTAGTTAGTTGTCTCTCAGCGAGCATTCAGAGTAGTTCCGAAAGTGAACTGTATTGCATTGTCTTTTGCGTCAATTTTAGCAGTTGTGTATCGAGTTTTTTTTTAACTGCTGTTTGTGCTCCATTGTTGTGTAAAGAGCTGTATTGAGTCGATTAGAACGAAAAGTTCTGGAGTTGTAAGAGAATCTGCGAAGATTTATATCGGAATAAACTTCTTCAAGTTTTAATCTGCTTTGGCTTCAAGTCTTTCGAAACGCATGCACGCATATAGGTTTCTTAAATATAGGTTTCTTAAAGATTTTTTTATAAATATACATAGTAAAATAATAATCAAATCATTCGAATCCAATTAAGTTCCTAATATATGAAGCGCGATTCCTCACAAACTATATCAACAGTTGATACATATCAATTATAATTAATACCTTATATCCTTCAATAGATTCAAAACACTAAAAGCAAACATTTACAAATTAATTAATGTTTTTAACATTAAATGTATAAATTATTTTTAAATTAGTCATTAATTTTTTTCGATAAAAATATCTGATTTAAGATTAATTAGATTGTCTGCATGAATTTTTTTAATAAGTTAATAATGAAAATTTGTAGAATTTTATACCTCAAAGAAATACGATATTCTTTGATATTTAATTCTGAATGGTTATTAGAACTACCAAGTTTTACAACTGAAAAAAAAAATTCCAATAACATTAGTTTTCCAGTTTCATCGAGATGGGTTACAAAGTAAATATATGATGTAATAAGCTTTTTCATATTTACTAAACAATTTAATATGCATCAATTTAATTTTATTGTATTTAAATACGTTTTTATTTTATTGATTGATTTAACTTTTCATCAAATAAGTTATAATTGAGTTTTTTAGAAAAAAGAATAAGTTTATTCAAAGAAATTTAAAATATGCAGATTATATTTTTGACAACAATACAAACCATCTGAAACCAAAAAATCAATTTAAAGTACAATAAATTTCAAAACAGGTTAAATATTTTAAATGTTGTAAGAAATTTTAATTTGCACCTTTTAATGCAATAAAAACGGTAAAAACAAATCAGTAATAATAAAGACTGCTTAAAATTAAAATAAAAGTAAATGAAGGAAGTAAGCATTAAATTAACTTAAACATTCGTACTAGGATCAATCTCTCTAGGATATATGCTAGAAAAGCAATCAAAAGGTCATGATAGAAGCATGGGCGACTCTCTGCAATCTCTAATTTTAAAGTGAGTAAACGCGTAAGTGTTCGGACAGATAGTCTCTTGTCGACAGTTGGATTTTCTGTTGAAATATTTTTATTTTTTTCTATTCGCGGAACAAATTCGTAGCAGATTCCTCGCTGAAATATCTCCTGAAATATTTCCCCATCCCAAATACTCCTAACCTCTTCCCACATATAATGAACTAAAAATGCTCCATCACATGTACCTCTTGAGACAGAGAATTTCCAATGTAACCAATATAAAAATATTATGCGCAAAGGTATACTTTTACTTCAAAGTTGATGGCAACAAAGCAAAAACAATAAGTTTATCTGTTTGTATAGTGTATTGTTTACAATTACTTATGTACACATAAAGATCACTTTAACGTTTTACATAATTTGTTTCCCGGATCTAAATGTCAATAACTACAACAAAAAAAATATATATATATAAATAAAAAAAATAGATAATTGAATTCCACCCCCATACTGATAAGTATCAGGGTATATACTTTGATGGCCGTAAGGCTAGAATTCTTTTTTTTAAAAAAGGAAGGTACAAAATTACAATTACTGTAGAACATGTGTCATTAGATCAACAACTTCAATTAGAATAACTTGAACATGTTAATCCTGAGTATGGTTCAACAATTAGAAACAAAAACAGTATAACTGACTTCACAGAATAATATAATCTCCAAAAAAACTAACAGAAGTTGGATGTGATGGAAATACTTTTATCACTGATCGCAAAAGAGGAGTTATACGATTACTAGATGCATAAATGGAAAGGAGCCTGTAATGGTTCATGCGCCAACTGCATCTAAATATACTTCCAATAAGAAATTTACTCGATTACTTGTATATACAAAGAGATCATACACATATTCTGACCATATTGGCCAAGGTCTGGAAAACTATGACCAACTATTAATTTAACAATTCAAGAAAATAGTATGTGAACTTCCATTTAGGACTGTCATTGTAAAGGATCGTAGTATTGATAAAAAAAATATTAACTAGAAATGTGCCAAGTGATTAGCACTGGTGTTTTCTATGTAAATTTGTCAAAAAGTGAAAACGGGAGGTTGTAACATTCAAGATGGCTAATGATCCACTTTTATGTCGAAACACAAACACCACCGTCAAGCCTTTTTTGAGCGAATTCATATCAAAAGTGTATTTGGTTTGAGTGCATTTGGTTTTACATCAAAACCAATTTATCATGCAAAAACGAAGCATTCATGTTTGGGATAGCATATATTTTCCAAGATACTTGGATAATGAATCGAAAAAACTTGTCGATCATGTAAATCAACGGAACTCACGTAGTTTACTCACCTAGAAAATCTACTGCTATTTATGGTTACTGATGAAAGGGCCTCATGTCAAACGGCAAAATTATGAAGAATGGAAAGACCAAAACCAAAGGCATCAGATGTGTTAAATTTTAACACAGGGACATTGCACAGTTTAGATATTTAGATTATGGTTAAATTGAATGTAGCTAAGAAACTGAATTGCATCAAAGAGAGAAGTTCCAAGTCATGTCTGGAAAAATGTCCATGTCATAAATATAATACATTTTTTCATTATTTTCGGCATTTTCACAACCTTTGTGGGAATGGAAGCTATTACTCTCTCTAACCGAAATTTTTCGTACTTATTGCCAATATTTTTCGCTCTATGACGTTTCCACTTTCAAAAAGTTTTAAATCTTTAAAATTAACCAATTGATTACAGAATTTAACTCTTTTTTTTCGAAACTTTACGTCAGTTGCGGTGCCGGAAGATATTTTTTAATTTTGGTAAGATTTTTCACACTTACTATTGATGTTACGAGACAACTTTTGCGCACTATTACTTTTTCGATTTCCAAAATTTGTTTTCTTCGGCCCACCCTAATATATATTATAGACAGATCATTGCAATAGTTTTGTAAAAATTCCATAAAATTATAACATCAAATAGTTAACAATAAGGTTTTAGAATTTTAACTGTCGTATATTCATACAGTTTTTAAATATGCGTAATTTCATGAAATACCAGAGAATTCCTATGAATAATTAATAGAATTCATCTCATTTCGCGGAAAGGGTGGTCTTCGATCAGTGCATTTCTTATATCTGTATTGTGTTAAAGAACATTTTATTCTACCTTGGTAGAAATATGAAACATGTTTAATAATAATCAAAATAATACAAATTTCTTTAAATTTCGTATTTTGTAGAGCAAGAATTAAAATACTACATGTTTATTATTACTTTAAAAATGTATTTGATAAAATGAAAATTTATGTTTCTTTAAAACATTTTCGTGGGTGAAAGTTAGAAGTTAGCTTGCAATTTATACAACGAAACCTAGTAGAAAGAGAAATTGAGCGTCTTTCTATTGTTCTTTTCTAACTAGTCCGCATCATAAGACTCTGTTGGGACAGAGCTGATTTTTGGAGTACATCCAAAGTCCTAGGAGATAACCTCTTATAAGGGGAAAGGTTTTAGTGGGATTAGCTTCCTGAAGACCCTACAATTACGGCTGTTTGCTGTCAAGGGAATACAACGAAAGGAGATTAGTCCTACATTTATTAAACAGAAAGAATGTATATGCATTTGAAATCTTGGGACTACTTCTCATCCATCAACTATTTCTGGCATACTTTTATTATAATCAATTAGTTCGTGGATTGACTATGTAATTTATTAATTTTCTGAAAAGTCATCTTGTATGAATTTTTTATAATATATATCATGACCAATTGATTGTCGGATTGACCATGTAATTTATTAATTATCTGAAAAGTCATCTTGTATGAATTTCTTTTGATGTATGACTTAAATATATTATAACCAATTATTGCTGGATTGACCATGTAATTTATGAATTATCTAAAAATTATCCTGTATGAATTTTTTATAGTATATATCCTAAATTGGTACGATTATTGTAAATATTTTTATAATAGAAATATGCAATTCATGAAACTCTATAATGAAGCCCCAGAAACTTTTAAACTTCACTGGGGCACCGGCTAATTTTGTTCTCCCACCAAAAAAATAAGTAATGCTGAATTTGTTGAAAATTGAACAATATTTAGGGGTGGCGCAATCAACTTGAATTTTAAGAATTTCATGCATAGCCTTACGGCTCTCAACGTAACTTAACATACACTATTCATTGTAAACGTTTTTATATTTTGCATGCAAAACAATCTTTGATGGTGTAGAATACAATATTTGATGGTATATATGTAATGTATTCCCATTGGAATCTTCGATTTCGGATTTAGAATTCTCTAGTATTTCCCGGAGTTGAGTCTAGTCGAACGTCACTCAGAAGTCTATAAAAGCCGCATACTTCGGTTCGACCATGCCTTTTGATACCATTTAAATCTTCATGCTAGCCAAACGTCAACTCTGTCTCCTTCCCTAGTCTATATAAATAAACTTTTGCTTTTACTTGTCCACGACTAGCTCACTTATAACGGTCAACACAAAATGTACCATTATAAAAGTCGACAGGATCTGATCTTTGTAAGAATTAATTTTCAAAAATTAAATAAGAACGCGATTGGAATCGGATTTTACCGTCGGAGACAAGAAAAACAACGTAATCCTTTCAAAAGGACGCCAACAGTCGCCAGACGCTAAGGAGATGTTATTCAATGAGCGACTTGATGCCAGGTAGTCTCTGAGAATTCGAGGAGAAGACTGAAGACTACACCTTATTCGTCTGTGATTGGTCAAGAGTTTCCCCGGAGGAGAAATTTGTTGCCTGGCCGAATTGTTATCTGCCAGTTAATCTGCCGCATAGATGACCCTGCAAGGTGCCGTCGAACCAAGCCCAACATAGTGATGATTAGAGCCTAAGTTGCTGATTTTTGTGAGGTATGCAACTGTTATGAACTTTGGAATGGTGACTTTTTACGCTAAAGATTAACCAAGGACGTTGACTGAAACGGAATGAGAATATCATTTGGTATGTAAAAGGAAAAACATATATATTTTTTAATTGCTGTAAAATCTATGTTGAAGTGCTTATTATTTTTATTATTTGACGTGAAGTTAGTTTTGAATTTTAAAGAATTTTTTATAAAAATGTCTAGATCTTTAAGAAAAATATGTTTGTATTAATGAAATTAATTGTGTTGTTGTAAGCCAAACTAATTTGAAAGAGTAAACTCAAATAAAACATGGGATATTATACCTGAAACTATTGCTTTTAATCCTGAAAATGGGATAAACATAAAAAGCTGGCTAACGCATTTTGAGTGTAATTTTGCATTTTAAATATTTTGTTATAGTTGTATTTTAAATCGGTGTTCTTGTTTGTTAAGGAAACTTTTTTCGAACAAATATTTCTGAATTGTGTGCTGTTCCTATGTTTTAGAAATGTTGCACATTTTCCCCCTCTTGACTGAGTCGTGACTGCCTTGAGAGGGAAGAGACGGGGGTATTGTAACGTATTTCCTTTGGAAACTTTGATTTCGGGTTTAGAATTCTCTAATATTTCCCGAAGTTTGCGAGAAACGCCTTGATTTAGTCGAACGTCACTCAGAAATCTATAAAAGCCACATACTTCGGTTCGACCACGTCTTTTGATACCATTTAAATCTTCATGCTAGCCAAACGCCAACCCTGTCTCCTCCCCTAGTCTCTGGAAATAAACTTTTGCTTTTACTTGTCCACGACTAGCTCACTTATAACGGTCAACACCCAATGAACCGTTATATATATATATATATATATATATATATATATATATATATATATATATATATATATATATATATATATATATATATATATATATATATATATATATATATATATACATGCTTTTACAGAAATACTGCTAAATAGATTTATAAAAAATATTCTAAGGTTGTTGATGGTATTGTTAGTAAACTTGTTTGCACTGGAAATTCATTAGTAATCGCTCACATCACTTTCCTAATAAAGTACTTTTTCTGAGGTGTGGAAACTTTCTTTCCACATCATTCACTATCCTAATGCCCCTAAATAATATTTTCTTCAATTAGGTACTCTTCGTTTTCTTACCATTTTTCTATGTTTGTGAGAGGAAAATAATTTTTCAATGCCCATTACATCACAGAACCTCAATGAGTTTGAAGAAAAAAAAAAATTCTCCGAGCTTTGCTTGGAGATAGAGTTTCCAGTGAGAGTTCATTTCTTTGTAATGTTCTCTAAATTAGGATTTTCATCATAAAGAGCGGCAATAATTTTGGATATGGTTTTTGTGTCAGCATTCTTATAAAAAGGGTAGAAAAACAAGTTCCTCTCCACGATACCAAAGTTGAGAAAGAACCTCTTTTATATTGAAACAATAGAAACACCTTCAATGATGTTCTAGTAGTTATGAAGTTTCTTCAATGTAACCAAGTGATTATTTGGAGCAGCAATTGGCTCAACACAACTTCAAGTAGATGCAGGATACATATACAGCAATGGCCCTCAGTACTTTTCCTTTTCTCTTAGTAAACCGGAATTGCTCCTTGAATATCCATACCTTGATAGCCTGTATGGCTTTTGCCATCCAACTTGCCCGGCGAAATCCACTGGATTAATGACATGTACCGGTACGTAGGAGAAGAACTACCTAAGAAAATTATCACCAATTCCAAGAGCTCAAACTCGTTGAGAGAGAGAGAGATAGTTCTCTAGCAAAAGCAATAATGTCATCCTTTCAATTTGATACAGATTGGATAGAGAATGCATCGATGATGAATGCATTGTGTTTGTTCTTGCCAAAGGATTTCCAAATAGATTTAAAGTGCTTGAAAAGAAAGTATCGGGGTCAGAAGAAACGTCATCTTGTCACTGCATCTAACACAATTTCACAGATACGCAGCCTGCATTCTTGTTACAGAAAGCTCTTGATCAAGTTTTTGCTCAATCAGAATACATGCTTTCGTGTTAAAACACATAGCTTTTATATTTTCGTCTAATTCCCAATGCTTCAGAGTTTCATACACTGTAGTTATTGCATGGCCAGAAAAAATGTTTGGCATCTGATATAGTAAACTTAGGAAGCAACTGCTTTAACTCTTATCCCATGACCATAACAATTATTTTGTCAGCTATATCTTATCAGTTTATATCTTGTGAAGGCTTGTCATGTCAGTAACACTGTTGAAGAAAATTGTTGGGAGATGCATGAAGCTGAATTTTCAGTCTGATTGCTTCTAGCTCATCGTATATAGCTAAAACTTATGTTAAATTTATTTGCCTCATATTAACAAAACAACTTCAATAACTTCGGTAAAACTTCACGAACAATTATATTTCGAATCAGATGATGAAAGAAATTTACATTATCTTCGCGTTTCGAGGAAATTGTCTTAGCTAACTGTCCAACGAAGCACACCAGTATATTTTCGTATCTTAACATTTGTCCTCATAATCCAGTCAAATTTACATTAAACATCAAATACATACGATCTTTGAAATGACACAGAGCAACTGACCACTAGTTCACTAGTGACACTACAATAGTTCGAGTGCAAATTCACTTCTTGTACGGGTGTGCTAGCGACCACAAATCTCAATATCTTTCTGCCGTCGCCGTGTCATTTTACGACATCAAAACATCGAATTGTTTTTATTTATACGATGCTATAATATGCAAAAGACGTTGTAGCTTGTGAATTAATGATTTTAAAGGATTTTTTTTTTATGATTTTATGACGTAATAAGCGTTTTAGTATAGATATTTACAAAACTTGCAATGTGACCGCTTTGCATCATCTTTAAATATTAATAAAATTTTGCATAACATAATATTTTATTATATAGCAACTTTTGAGGGGGTTCCCAGTTAAAAAAAATCGAAAGTTCGAAGAAACGAATCACCCTAATATGGATGTTACGATATTAACCTTCGGACATAGCGCTTCGGTATAAATTGCAAAAATATTCAATGTTGAGTATGAAATCACAAAGCGACAATTTGATATTCGTTGATTATTTATCTTAAAAGTTACTACTTCTAATTTCTTACAACTTCATTAGAAGAAAAATATCAATTGCAAAAGTGTTGTTAGGATTAAAGTGCAATAATGGAAAAAATTGACATTCTATGTTTAAAATTTACCAAATTATTTTTAATTAAGTTGAATATATTTTTAAGGCAACTAGATTTATTTTCTTTGATTAATTAGAACTTTCTGTTGAATGTAAGAATTTTCTTATATTAATGTTCATGTTTTCTTGGAAGTAATTAATGAATGTTTGTTTTTTACATTAGTTACATTTAAAAATTTAAATAATTATTTTAGTATTTAATTAATTTTTCATCATCACATCATTTTTCACAAGTAGTAAAATTAATATTTTTATACATTCTATTTCGTTCAGTTTTAAAGATAAAATTTTCATTTTTGTGATTTTACCTCAAGAAAACTTTTGTAATTGGCATTTTTCTTGTAGGGACTGTACAAAAGATTTCTGATTTTTTTAACAAATTGCATAGAATTTAGCTTAAAACACATAGCTTTCTTTTTATTATTCTCAAGCTTATTTTAACCATGTTTTCTCAATTAAAGTCTCTTTCTCAGATAGTTAAGTAATTAAACTCCGAAACCCATGCTATTCATTCCCCATTTTTTTTTATTAGTACAGCCAATTAGGATTTAAAAAGGTGATCGTATTTCTTAGATCAGTCGTTTAAATACTTTTACCACATTTAATGGCCTAATTTTATTTCATTCGGATGATTTTTATGTCATTGACAAAACAGAGGCGACAATGTTCACATTTCAAGCAATGTTTTTCTACCTTGACCCTTTCAAAAAACAGTCTGAGACTACCTTAAGTTGGTTGGTTTGTACGCTCAACGGCTTATTTTTACTCACAATGACGGATAATCTGGCAGGGACATACAGTATAAAGGACATTCATGTCTAACCCAGGAATCGAAACCGTCACCTTTGGCATGCGAGGCCAGAGCTATACTCCCACAGCAGACAGGCATAAGAGACTTCCTTAGGACTTTGAGCTATAAGTTTAAACTGAATACTAATTGCAGTTTATTTATTTGAAATCTGTTCGTGATTTATTTGAAATCGGGGTTCCATTGCTGAAATGAGAATACGTTTAATAAAAACAGTCACCTATACTTTCAACTAATTCGTACTCTTGTTTCAAACAATATGTACTTTGGAAGCTACTCTCATTAAAGTTCTGCTTCATATGATTATATTACCTTACATCTTATCTTGGTACCAAACATTTACAATATGGTGGTAATAATTAAATACAACCATCGTTAATATAAACACGATAACAAAACTCTGTAGAAGGTTGTAGTTTTTTTTTTTTTTTTTTTTTTTTAAAGTTACCAAGTTTCGGCGTCGAATTGTGACTGTTCCATAAATCCCATAGAGTTGCTATTAAGGGGACATAGTACCCAATAAATTATTTTCAGAAATTGCACCACTAAAATTTAAATTATAGTAATTTTACTTTGTGTTGATGGTAAATAAACATAATTTAAACTACAAAAATATTTTGAATAAGTAATTTTTGGTTAACTCAATTTATTTAAATTTTTTCAAACTTTTTTCGAAATGCTATTCTTTAAACAATTTTAAATATTTTTTCATGAAATTTTTACAATATATTTGTATTATAATTGTTAAAAATAGTTAGTATAGATTTGAAGATGCAAACTATTTAAAAGGTTTTGTATGTTTTTACACTAAAAACAAAACAAAAAAATACCTATTTTTTTCAACTTTTTAATTAAAAAAAAAAAACTAAACATAGCACACCTTATTCCATACTAACTTTTTTTATCAGATGTATATTCAGATGTATATAGAAACTATAAAAATTTCCAAATCCTAACTAAATTTAGAAAAAAGCCTTAGGGATTCAAATAACACTCAAACTGAAAAATAACGAACTGAGGAAAACAGTGTTCAAGATTTCTTTTTCAGCTTTGATAGTGTGAGAGGGTTTAGAAAAGACAATATAACTTTTTATCTATCAAAAGTACAAGTATAAATTTTTACACAGCTATTCAGAAAGATATTCTCCACATTATGGAATAAATATTGAAAAATTGACATTTTCGTCATTTTTTGGGTACCATGTTCCTTTAAACTACAATTCTGGTTAAATTTTTATAATCATACTATTTTTATAGGAAACTTCAAACTGATAAACGGCATATGTCTGTAACATTTATAATCTAAGTATAAGGACATGAAAATAGATTTCATTGGCAATTTTAAATATTTCCGGTTGAATTATGGTATACAGAATCGTTTCTATAATTCTTTAAATGTAACATATTGTGTATATTTGTTAGTATTTTAGTTTTTTGCCAGTAATATTGAACTTGGACAGATAGAGATTTTGCATATGTTCTCTTTACATTACTTTAGTGTAGATATTAAAACTAGAAATGAAATAAAACAATAAGTACTTGGTTTGTATAAAAACGAGAAATCACATATTGTCAATTTTATTATAAATTTATCAATAAGAATTTGCAATAAATATACCCACATTTTCATATTTGAAATATTTCACGTGATTATTTTGTAAAGAGAATTTTATGCGTTCAAAATATGACAACCTCTAGTTTCATTAATGAAAAACCAATTACGTCTGAAAAACGAGTTTCGTTTTGAATTTGAAAAATTACATTTTCCACCATTTTGGAAAGAAATAAAGCACGATTCGGAATATATCTCGGGAAAATGACAAGCAAGCGAATGAATGATTAGTGGTTTAAAGTTATTTGCTAAATATTTTCTCAATTTACTTTAAAAAAAATGAGAGTATGTGTGACCCGAAATTGAAACAGATGATTGAAAGATATATGATAAAAATTTACTTTACTTAAAAATAAATGCATTACATTTATGTTTTTGTAAATAGTCGCAACAGTGAAACTTAAAGTAAAAAAAAACAGCATTATTAATTCATTCCAAATACCCACAAAAAATATCCAAAGTCCTTCAATCCATTCTTTCATTAAACAGGTGATCACTACATTCATTTCCAAAAAAAACTTTAAAAAAAAATGATAAAAAAAAAAGTAACAGATTTTCTGTTTTAATTTCAGTCATGGCCAATCAATATCACATCACTAGCAAAAGAAATTGCCAATAGCTTCTGTGATTTTAAATATTCAATTTCAATCTATTTGTTGATAGTTATGATTATGCATTATATTTGCGTTTTTGTAAATAGTCTAAACAGTGAAAATTAAAGTAAAAAAACAGCATTATTAATCTATTGTAAACACACACACAAAAATATCATAGGTTCTTTAATCCATTCTTTCATTAAACAGATGATCAGTTCATTTATTTCCAACAAAACTTTGAAAAAAAAATATATATATATCAAAAAGGTAATTAACAGATTTTCTCTTTTAATTTCAGTCATGGCAAATAAATATCACATCTCTAGCAAAAGAAACTGCCAATAGTTACTGTGATGATAAATATTCAACTTTAATCTATTTGTTGATAGTTATGATGTCATATGCCAATTGTACTTCTAGAGAAATAGGTGAGAAAACGAATTAGAGCTCTAAATGTGTGCTAGAATATCAGGTTTTAGATATGGAAAACAGTATTCAGCTTCGTTGCTACATTAGCAGGTGCTTCCACTTTGACATTGGGAATTGGATGTGGAAAAATGTCGCGATCCTAAGTAGCTAGAAAATTGAACTAGAATTCCGAATTTACCACAATTATATTGCAATGAACCTATTATGAAATGTTTCTTAAAAAAACAAACTTCACTTTAATAACTTCTTAAAAAAAAATACATTTGATGAATAATAAGTATATATACTCTAATATAAAAAATCAAATGCCAACTTTTAATTTTGTGATTTAAAAGTATTTATACTAAATATGTACTATAATTAAGCTACCTTAATGTTTATATGAAAATTAGTAATTTCATAATTACTTTAGTAAATAATGAATAATTTATTTAATACCTTTAAAAGGCTTTGGTAGCTTAAAAAGTGCATGTATCAGTCTAAACTAATGAATGTTTATGATACTTCTCGATAATTGTTCAAACATCAGAAAAACTACGCAAGTGTACTAATTTCTCCTCCATTTACATTTAAACCATTAACTTCTGTTTATTACCTCCATGTTCTGATATGTTTTTCTTGAGCATTAGCATATCATAATATGTAAAACAAGCAGATTCGAACGGAAACATCTTCCGAAAATCACTTAAGCTAATGCCAAAGATCCGTGTCTGATCTAATGAAAGAATGTAAAGTATTAAATTATTCAGCATATTTTCAACGTTAATTAATTTGTAATCTGTTGAAAGCGCAATCATTGCCGAAGGAAAGAAACCTCATCATTATCCTCGTGAATTTCACTTTGAAATATAATACGTATACAGAATTTATTTTGTAAATTGTTTAGTATACATCATTAATTAGTTAAATTAAAATTTATTTAATATGATAAAAATATTTATGCGTATATTATATACGCGAAGGATTTAACGACCTGCAATTAACTCCAATTAAGATTGTTTGATTATTTCAAGTACCATATTTCGAGATTGTTTTTCTACTGATTTTTAATCAATTTAAATTCAATACTAGTACAGATCATAAATCTAACTTGCCAGAGCGAGAATGTATTTTTTTATTTTAAATCGTGAACTAGATCATTATATCGTAATTTTACAAAACAATTTTGTAATTTAAATTTAAATAACCCAATTAAGCATTTCAAACGTAGATCTTTATTATTTTAATTTTTCCCAAAACTTTAATCACCGACAAAACATAATGTTATTAAAAATAAAATTATCTAAACAATTTATAAGTCAAATATAGTCAAAATTAAATATAATTTATATCATTAGATACAATACTGAATAATCATAAAAATATGCGATTTCGTATATATCAGTTAAATTTACTGCCTCAAAAGTTTAAGCATTTTATGCAAATTTTAATAAAAGGAATTTCTGTATTAAAACGTTTCCTTTGAGGTAGGAAGCTAATTTGTAGTTCTAATTCAAAACTCAGAAGTTTTGGAGTTGACGAAAGTGGTAATTTTGAGAATTTTAAAGTTAATGTTTAAAATTAACACCATTTGTCAGAGAAATTAATTTAATATTAAATATTTAGATTCATGGGAAATGTAATACTTTATGAGAACACCGATAATATGGTAATCATAAAAAAAGTCTGAAGACTATTTGTTGAAGACATTGAATGGTGTAATTATAAAATACGTCTTTACGTCAAATAAAGTAAATATGCATAAACGTGCTTGAAACTACAAAAGCATTTTTCTAAAAAAATCTGCTAGTAAAACTTGCTAAAATTCTACCATAATATGTTCAGAATGGCATGGACTAGAAGATACTTGTGTTATAGTGACACGTTAATTTTTTTCTCTACGGTAGTGCTAACAGTGGGACCAAAATTACCAAAAGAAATTTACAGAAACATGTCCTTGCATTTGATGAATAGCTAATGCAATTCATTGAACACACAGTTACGCTTTTTAATAAAGATGTAAGTGGTGAAATATATTTCGTATACTATCTGTAGAGTAATTATTCAATTCATTATTTTGTGTTAACCGATTTTGGTCGCTAATTTCTGCAAACATTTGATTTATAAACACAACCAATTACCGCATCTCGTAGCCAATTACCGAATTTTGAAATCCGTCGGATAACGATATCGATATATGAAAGAGAACCTCTATCTCTAATCTCGCCAAACGAGTGCATAAGAGAGGATAAAAAGGCCACTATGGATTAAATGTACATCAACTTCCATTATTCTACAGATTGGCATTCAGCGAGGCAGTACCAAACCAGAAACTTACTAAGTACGAGCTAAACTTCTCAACTCATCAGTCCACCAGGGCCCCTTTATAAATATCTACAAATTTATCACGCTTCAAACCCAAGTTAATACCAATTAAAAAAAAAAAAAAAAAAAAAAAAAAAAAAAAAAACACGTTTATTACGCCGTTACATTAAAGATTGTTTATACCCTAATTAAATGTAAAGATGTTCGAAAGTTAAATTAAGATAAATTTATAATAAAGCGCGCGAAAATTGATTATCTCCAATAACAAAAGGTTTGACGTTCCGTGAACATTTCCCGTCAATTTTGGATCTCTCAGTCACTTATATTTAAATTGATTTATACCTGAAACATACGTTCAAGCTCTGCCTCAAAAACGCGATTGAAAACCTATAGTATTAATAGTAATTTTAAAAGATATAGTATTAAATTATAAAGTGAACCACAAAGATATCCAATCAATAATAGGAAATAAAATCTAGAGCTGTATCCTTGGGTTTTTCTGACTGATATCTCAATAGCCTAGCTATATTTAATTTATTTTTTAACTTTAAGCTCTAATGACGTTTGTTTCGGCTTGTCTTTGTTTTTTCAGCACTTTTTTCTTTACATTGCAACTGCAGTTTAAATCCTGTTATTCCAAAATTTGATAATGAAAATCTATATTTATATATTTTATGCAAATATTTGATAAACTCTACTAATAATATATGCTAAACTCAATTCAATTTCAAACTACAATTCACTAGAAAGTTTAATTTGATGTACCACTACATGAAGTACTTTACAAGTGTAATATGCAATCATAATCTAATCGCAAAATTAGTTTCTAGGTATATATAAGTTGCAAACTCGTATATTTCTCCAACCTCAATTATTTACGGATCACTGAATACAACGCCCAATAAGTAAATAAAAAGTCACGGGAAAATATTGCAGTCTAAATAAACTTCTTGGTACTGAACAAACTGACCGTGAGAGCAAAAGATAAATGAATACCTGTGACAATAAGTTGACCTGCGCTCACACTAGGAGTCACATTTCCTGTGAGGAGATTCTTCACGAGGCACCTGTATTTTCTGAAGCTATCACCCCGGGCGGCGGTTCTTATGTGAAGCTCCCCGTCCTTCAGCACAATATACTTGGCCCCTAGAGAAGAAAAAAGATCACCAAAAAAAGAAATACTCTCAAGTACACTATAAAAAGTCCCAAGTCTTAGGGAGTGGGACTACTTGAAGATAATTCAAGGAAATGTTTAAAAAAGAAAGGTTAGAGCTAGACATCTTTAAAGAAAACATTAGTTTTGCGGGTATGTGTATGTTTTAGTATTGTATTAGCTTTCATAGTGTTGGAGTTTGTATCTGCAGTAAATCTTTGTGTTATATTTTTTTAATTCAACACATTATTCATTTTAAATAATAAGTAATTTCTCGGGAGCTACAATTTAAATCTTCTAAATGTGCAAATGAAATTTTCAGAAATGTGACATCAAAATATAACTTTTTAAAGTTAATTATTACAAAATTTTTATACTTAAAGAGGGCAGTTTAATTTGTTTTCTTTAATACTCTTTTACGTCTGCGTCCATCTTTAGATTGCAATAAGTAATTACATTTCAACCCTTTCGCTGTACGTTCTGACTAGAAACGAGTCTTTCGCAATAAATTGGAACCTTCAATTAATTATATTTAAAGTGGTTTAATATTACCACTTAAAATCAGAAGCACACATAAACAACATAAGTTTCTAAATGATGACAATAGAGACTGAGAATATATACAAAAACCATGAATATAAAAAATGTAACAGCAATTTACTAATTCAACAATTTATCCAATATTTAGAGCTCCTACTTTACATTTGATAACTAATGGAAAATGGTACTTTTTAAGTAATTTGTATGAAAGAGATTTATTTCAATCAATGTAGTGGAGGGTATTTTATCATTAGATATTAGCAATATTGAAAAGATCTAAATTGTTGAAAAAATAATAATACGCGAAAATCTTCATTTTCTCTAAAAGTCCTTAATGGATTTTGAACCAGAAGGCATTAATAATTCAAAAAACATTTTATTTCATGTTTGATAAATGAGTCATATTTTTGTTAACTAAGTAGTTCTTTCTAAGAAAAGATTATTTTAGTTAATATTTAATTAACATTTTGAATTACGTTTGCTATGGAAATACATATAGGTTTAAGGTATAGCACATGATTTACCTTTAACACGTAAAATATTTTATTTCGTTGAACTATCGAAATGTGTGTACAAAAATATTTGAAAATAATTTTTAGGGATGAATATCGTCTCATTTGTTGTTAAAATTATAGTCGTGATGTGTTTTATTCTTTCAAATAATTTTGAAAATAGGCTGGCTTATAAAACCTAAACGGTTTTGCTTTAACTAAGACAACAATATGTGTTGATGACAAAAAGAATAGCAACTTTTGAAAATATAGGTTTGTGAATATATCTCTACTTTTAAAGGAAATATACATATGGCACAGGATGGTTATAATTACAAATAAGTTTATTTTACTAGTTTCGCTGTTGCACAAATACCAGAGTAACACAATACATTGTTAGTATATTGGATGGTATACCTGGGATATACTTGATATAATAGATATATCTTTTGTTGGACTGACAATATAGTGTACTACTAAGTCAAATATGAGCACAATTCTTGTGTTAAATGATTTGAATACATTAATAACACATTAAAATCCAGGATACTTTAGGATTTGGGCTCCAGTTTCCCCGGAGGATTGCAAAAGACTATACAGAGAACAGTTCAATAAAATTAATAAATCAAAGAGTGACTGTTTAGAACTTACCACTTACTTCGATATAATATCTCATATTATAAGTTTTAAAAAGTGCACGAAAGTAGCACCGTATAATATTTAATAATAATGAATAAACAGTAAACTTATAACCATTATTTTTGTAGATGATATGAAGTTTTGAAGCAAAAAGAAAACATATCATTAAAATATAAAATATCTGACATTTTATTGCAATCCTGGAAAAATCATTTAAAAAATAAATGTGAACTAGTGCTTTTAAATTATTTTTTTATAAATAATTTAAAAATAAAAAGTGTTTAAGAATCTTTTCCCGTGGTTTCACTAGCATTCCAGATAGTGCAACAGTGTTTGTCAACGTCGGAAAAAGAGGTTATCGAATTTTTAACTTTGACAATTATAGCCAAAACTCGAGCATCGTTCCAAAATATACGATTTGTTTTAAAAATAAGCAAGTCAAACACAACACAAAACAAATTTTTGACATGCATGCTTTATTATAAATAAAATTAATTTTAAAACTGTGCATCAACATTTAAAACGGTTATGTTTAGCGAGAATGGCATATTTCGTATCCAACTGCCGATTTACAACGTTTCACACTGGCATTGGCCAATGTTGAGCAACATTGGCCGTATGTGTTGTGCTATTTTGGACATAGTATTTTATGGATATATGTTGAGTACTTCAGACTCCGTACATGTATAAATAAATGCATGGATTGCAGTTTTACAAAACTGCAAATAAAAGACAGTTACCTGTCCTTATATTTTAAGCTTGATGTTGTGTTATCTATCTTTCTTATGACCAAAAGATTTAAATTTATTTCAAGTTACCTTTCTTACATAAAATTTTTAAGTTTTTTTTTTTTTTTTTTTATAAAGAAGTGGAGAATTGATACACTATTTTAAGGAGAAGACGCCCGCTTTTGACGAACTGTTTATTTACTATAGCACATTATAATTTACTTGAAAATCGAAGGTAATAATTGAGGACTAGAAATCAAAAACGACCTAAGTCCAATAAAGAAAAATTTTCATGAGAACAGAAAAATGAAAAACATTTGCATTATTGCTTTAAGCTATGACTAATTACCAGATTGAATTTGAACTATTGCTACTGGAGTTCGCATTTTGGGAGCTCTCTAATTTGTTTAGCTTGGTCTTTAAGACATTTTTCCGTAAAAAAAAAAGATGTTCATTTATTTTTTTTATTTTTTTTATTTTTTTTTGTACTTAGGTCGTTTGCCTATTTCTAGTCCTCAGTTTTAATTTCAATTCTTTTTGAGTGAAACTCTTTGCAGAGGGAATTCTATTTAGCAGGAATCCTATATATAAGGGGTATATGTAAGGGGTACTCTAAAAAAGAGATGGGTCGATTAGTCGTTATTGTTTAAAATATGTAGTTACCCGCTTTATATATGTCTTCGTTATTTCTTGATAAATCAAAATTAAATGTTAAAAACGTTCTGTCAATTTACGGGATGATTTATAACCAGATTGACCAGCAACACGAACCGCGTTATGCAATGCTCTTTTCTTCAAATCAAGTTTCAATTATATCTCTGAGTTGGTTACAGTCGTAATCTTTGGCTATGGTCGTTGATGATCTTTTAAAAGGTTTTTTTTATGGTTCGAATAAGAGCTAATTTATCTTAGAAGCACTGACACTAAATTGAGATTAAACATATGATTCACTTTACATATTATCCATAGTTTTTAAATTTTTGTATACATTTACAATTTCCTTTTTTAAGAATAATAGCATAATATAAATTGGTTCGAATTTAAAATAGTTCATTAATATTAATTTTAGCATTTTAAATTTACCACAAGATAAATTAACACTTAGTTTATATTTACATTAAGCATAAAATCTCATTATTTTTCTACTTAATTAACTCTAATCTAAAATTGTTCTAATGCAAATGCATAGATTTTAAATATATTTTTAAGAACAACTTGAATGTAACCTGTCAACTCATTTTCCCTTAGCCTCAGAAAATATACCAGACATTAAAGTATCCCTCATAACAACATTCATTCGATGAAATATTACCCAATTTACCTAGTATCCATTAAAACTCTAATTTAAGCAATACTGCTAGCTTTAACTATTGTTTATACGCATCATATAATATTAAAACAAAAATCTCTATTTTATTTAAATATATTAACTCATAACATTCTCTGAATTTTCACGAACACACTTCAATACTACGTCCAGCAGCTAAGCCTATCTCAAAATCTCTTAACATCCTACCATAGAACTGAATCTCTAAAACTACAACTCTCTCAAATAACCTCACCATGAAAATCCTTCGATAACTTTGCAAACCCATGCACGGCTAACTTAGGAACTCAATTTAACAAACTCTGCTGCTATCGGCAACCTTCAGAAGTTGCTGTCTACCGAGCTACTCCCCCTTGGTAATAACTCAAGTTCATTTAATTTTAAGCTTAGACCAATGCTATTAAGAGGATTAGTAACGTTATGATAGGCAAGCGAGAGCTTTCGGGGGTGTTGAATTCGCTGGAACATTCAATACTAATCCCTTTTCCAGAGTGTAATCTATCGATCTTGGGAAAATGTAAGGAGCATGTTCCAGTATTCTTTGAGGTATTTTACCTCATTTATAAATTGAAAGACTTGCATGCATCTGGGGACTGGTGGGCACTTTGAATATTTTATTACTTGTAAATTATGCATACTGGAATTCAGTTAAGATTGGCACGGTATTGGGTTGGATTTATAGTCGATTGGAACTTAAAGTTTGGCATTTTATATATAGTCTTCGAGGTTGATACTAATTTATTGATATGATAAATTTGATACAACAATCTTCATAATCAAAAAACCTAGATTATAATATTTGGTATTTACGTGGAGCTACTTTATTTTGCTATTGGCATTTGTTACAAAGATAAATTATAAATGAATAAAAATATATTTTTCAAATTATTCGTTAGCTTTTTAATGCAATTTATAATAAAAATGTTATTCTTAGAAATTCTGATTATAAGTTGGAGGCTCAGATCTTATAATTACACTCATTTTTTTTTCAAAAAAGCATATATTATTAGAAGTGCTTCTTCTGGCTTTAAATACAAAAAAAAAAAAATATGAAAAGTTGTTACCTGTTTTGAGCCAATTTGTACTTAATTTCCTATTTTAAAACGTAATAAAGACAATTTTAGTGAATTGTTTTGTGAGCTAAGTTTTTAAATCAAACACCCGAATAAAATCGATGAATCATTACATTTTATATTTTGGATCAATAGCATTACTTTCAATTACATTAATAAAAAATTCAATTAAAATGGTATTTTACTAAATGACAGCAGATATTTTAAGAATTATGTGAATACATGATTTTACAACAATTTAAACTTGATAAAATTACTTAGACGATTTTTGATCATTCAAAATTTAGTTTTTGACATCACATGAACTATATCATAAATTTATTACTATTACTAAGCAATGTTGATACACTCACTTACATTAAATTGGAAACAGGTGAACAGTGACTAGTGCAAATTAATAATTATGTTACATTGTAAATAAGAACTATAGTATATTGAATTACCCTTAATCATATAATGTTAATGTAACTGATTCTTTTTTCAAATAAATTACCTAATATTCCAATATTTAGAAAGTCTCGTCGTAATTGAACATAAGAAACAGCACGGTAACCATCCCCAAATTCTACCGATGGATAATCGTCCATTCTTTATACTTTTTTCGTTCAAGATGGACATAGTAGGTGATTTATTTCCCGCCCACCCGACCAGCCGAAAATCCATCACACGTGGCTTTTACGAAATGTTTTCTATTAGGAACCTTTACGCCATTCACGGACAAATTGGTCTCTGATTATGTGGTCCGGAACATCCCATCAGTGAGGCACGTCAACCGGCAATAATTGGCCTCATCACTTGACGGATTAACGCGGGAACCACCGTGTTCTTATCGATCAGACAGTGAAGTTGCATATGCGACTCAGGTACAAACTGTAATTTTCTTTCGTCAAATTGTTGGAAGCTGCTATTTTGTTCCCCAAGTTTTCAACGAGGATGATATAGTCAGTTTCATAATAAGGGATAATTTAAAAGGTTTTTAAGCTGCTAAAGCGAGTATCAGAATATTTTCGGCATAACATCAAGCGAAACAGACTTTTTTAACTTAGAATTTCCAGATATAATTACATTTCGAGTATTATTTAAAAATATTTATGAATTTTGGGTATGCAACTATTGTTAAACATGGCATAAAACTTAAGACCTCTGCAATTACTAGACAAGGAGTAGAGACAAAAATAAGAGGGTACTTTAATATCTTTTTACCATCTATAACCACTTGACGCAAATTTTTCAACATAATTTGTGAATCTGAGATTAGGTTCGATAACACAAGGGAAAATAATGTACCAATAACTATAAATACTGGAACTACACCAAATCATTCTTTAAATTAATAATTAGACCACTAGTGGTATGAAAAATAGTGTGGTAAACACTTCTATCATTCTTGCTTTGTACTAATTCAAATATTACAAAATTATTGATGAATGAAAGATTGGGTTCAACGACATAAATTAAGAATAGAGTACCAATAATAATAAATTACTGAATCTGTAACCAATTCACTGGTAAAATGAATTGCTAAACCTGGTGATGAAAGTAGTATGATGCTATTAATGTACTAGTGGAATTATTCCGAACTTAATGAATATGAGAATGGGTTCCATGTTGCAAAATAAAAAAAAGAAAGAAAGAAAAAAAAGAAAGAAAAAAAAAGAAAAAAAAAAAGAGTACCAATATTAATTAATAAATAATATGTCATTGTTTTATGAACTCGTGAAAGGTGTAGTTATATGTATCAATAAATAAATTAGTGCAATACGACAGGTAATTTATCTATGTATATTGTACTTATTAATACTTTGCTTTCCTTAAACACTTATCATCGATAATGTTATTTGAAATATATTATACACTCCAAAATATTAAATGCCGACCAAACGGTATAGTGGTTAGCCTGCTGGATTCTAGACCGCGAGGTTGCGGGTTCGAGTCCCGCGTAGGCATGGGTGTTTGTAAATGTATGTTGGCTTGTCTAATGACGAATGTTTCGGCGCATTATAGCCCTCGTGTTGCTGACGGCGCCAGATAATCTGAATATAACCAACCAACCAAAATATTAAATTCCCCTCTGCGCGTAATATTACGTACTTGAACTATCAGTTCTTCGTTAAAATAAACGGACAACAAGACAGATTACAAGTTTAGCTTTTTTCCAACAATCCATATTCAAACATTACTTTATGTATTCAGAATATTGTTTATCATATTCAGCATTAAGTAAGCAACAGCAAGAGGTTATGACAGGGGAAATATTTTTATATCGTGTATGTTTACAAGATTCATTACTGCAAAATGAAATATTAATAAACTGTATAAGATATTGATGTGAATAGCAAAGATAAGTTACTCACCCGCGTTTTTATGATGTACTATTACGAGCCCGTCATCCCTACTCCAAGATGTGACTGCCAAAAACTCTTTCATAAAGTCAGGTACTTGGCATCGAAAAACTGCTGTGTTACCATGTATCACGTACTCATCATAAACGTGGGCTTGATATTCTTGCAAAACAACTGAAAAAAGATAAGTACGTAAGTAAATTATTCACGCTGTGAAGTCATCTTAAAATATAAGGAGTATATTCCAAATATTAAAGAGTAAATTTATCCGTTGAACTGAAAAAAATATACTAACTGCGACAATATACATTAGTGTACCATTACTATATGTTGGTAATTATGAGGAAAACTTAAGTACATTGGTAATTTATTCATGCTTTATATTCATATTAACTCAAATATTCTAAAAATATAAGTGATATATTCCTAATATTAAAATGGAAATTAATATATTTAACTGAAAATGTATACAAACTACGACAATATACATGAGAATATTTTTAACTAAGCGTTGGTTCTTATGACAATTAGGTAAGTACGTTGGTAATTTATTCATAAGTTATCTTCATGTTCCTACAAAAACTTTATATTTAAAATATTAGTGGTATATTCCTATTAAAAAAAATCGTAATCTATTTGCCGAGCTGAAACTAAACAAATGTTTAGTAAAGGTGTATTATATAAAGTTTACAATTAATATAATAGATTGTCTAAGTAACTATGAGTAGAAATCTTAATTAAAAAAAAAATCATGAAGTTCTAATTTCTCTCTGGTTTAATCATGTATTTAAGAATTAGTAATCACGTATTTATATTAATAATATTCACATCCATATTCATGGTAACTTAATTATGCTTTCCTTCATTTTTAAACACTTTATTTATTTCCCATACCAAACAATGTGTTCATAATCAGAAGATACCAATGATAAGTTTTACTCCTTTTTTATTTTTTCCACCCATATAAATGTGACTTCTTATTCATGCATAAGAATTAATTTTAAATCATAGAGGTAAAATATAATAACCCAATTTTTTATGGATAAATAATAAAATGTTCTTTCCTTTTTCATATGCATCAATTATATGAATTAAAAAATATTTTTTTTTTTTTTTTTTTTTGTATACAAGAATGCTATTGCAACTTTTAAAATATAAAAGTATTCTCATTCCATTAAACAAATTCTGATAAAATATTTATTTCTTAATATCACTGCGTATCATATTTCGAATCTCCCTTTGCTGCACTCTTAACGATCAAGAAATATTCTCAACTGAAAACAGAAATTAAATAAAATAAAAAAAATATTTACATGTTTTTTTTTTTTTATGAAAAAATACTTTTGGAGATGAACTACTCATTTTTATAACAATTTGTGTTTCGTAACATGTATTCCAATTACAACATAAGTTTTTCATCAACTGCATAACATAGAATTAAAAAAAAATTACTCCAATGCTTAAAATAAAATAATAGAAATACGGGAATATTAATTGGTACTTTTATCAGAAAAATGTATTTCATGTGTAACACAATTTCAATTTGTTTTAATATTTAAGTGTTTGAATGAATAGTAAAGTAATTTTGATGATGTATCATAAAATTTTATTAAAAAAAAAATGTATACCACTAAAGAAAATATTATGTATATTGTTTTTGTTTTATTTATTGCTTTTGATACGTATGAAGTACATATTTTACTTTTTTACATTTTGAAGAATATATTGTTACGAATATTTGTAAATATTTCGTAGTGTTAATTTTGTAAATAGGAAAATTTATGTTCATTTTGCATTAGGCAGTGCAATAGTTCGCCTTTAATCTGTTTCCCTGCAATGAACCTCCCAATGCTTGATAACGGGTTTTACAGAGGTAACTCTGGGAAGCGAGTTTCAAGGGGCAGGGCATTTAACATTATGGTAATGGGAATCTCGCCAAATTGGCGAGATAGAGCCAAGTTGGACACGGTTTTGGCGACTAATTTTTGTCGACAAATTTGGCGAGAAATCACCAAATGTCACCAAACTTGGCGACCATTTGGCGACATTTTCGGTACATGTATCCCCATGTACATGTACACTGCGTGAAAAAAGTAGAAGGACACATGATTTTTTTTTATAAATAAAAAACACTGATTTTTTTCCATAACAATTTAATGAGTAACACTTTAAATTACTAATTGCAAACAGATAACTGTATCTGAAAATTGAAACAAAAAAATACAGGTCAAGTACAGCAATAAATCAGTTTTGACTTCATCATACTCTGTGAAAAAAGTAGAAGGACACTTCTAAATAATGCAAATAAAAGTCTTATTAATAGGGAATTCTTCCACAACTGGCTTTGATTAGTTCAAAAATTCGATTTAGCATCGAATCATATAAATTTTGAATTTCTGTTTGGCAGAAATTGTCCCATACATAATTCAAAGTTCTCCGAAGCTCAACTATAGATTCAAACTGCTTGCCTTCCGCGTAAACGCGACGAATAATCATTGCCCATATGTTCTCTATAATGTTGAGGTCCGAGCTTTTAGCAGGCCATGGCAAAACCCGAACATTATTTGCTGCAAACCAATTTTTAACCCCATTAGCTGTGTGAATTGATGCTCCGTCCTGTTGAAAAATCCAGTCATTTCCGCCTAGCTCAACGACGTAGGGAAGGAGATCTGAATTCAAGACTTGGATATAATCTGCGTGTTTTTGCCTGCCACTCAGGAACACTAGGCTTGTTCTTCCTCCGTACCCGACTGCCAACCAAACCATTAAACTCCCTCCTCCCATCTGTCGGGTAGAATAAGTCTTTTCTTCAGTACCGAGTCAGTGCCAATAGTATTTGTAGCCATCTGGACCGTCTAAATTAAATCTTTTCTCATCAGAAAATATAACGGAGGTCCACTCTGACGTCCAGGACATGTGGTTTTTAGCCCAGTGCAGTCGGTGTTCAATGTGTCTTTCATTCCATTTGGGATTGGGGCATCCTTTTTCGGAATACGAAAATTTCGGACCTTTTTATGTAGTTGTAGACAGTTCTTCTTGAAACGTGTGTGATGCCTGCATTATTTTGAGCTTTGGCAATACTTCCATCCGATTTTTTTAGTTCCCGAATGATTTTTCTTTGATCGCGTTGCGTCAGTTTTTTAGGTCTGCCAGTCTTCTTTTTGGTTCAATGACTACTAGGATTTCTTATATAGTTTGAAACAGTATTTGGACTAATATGTAGCTGGCGTGCAATCTCTCTCACACATTTGCCATCGTTTTTGTAGGCATAAATTTGGCCTTTTTCAAACTCACTTAAAGGTTTCCCTTTAGGCAGTCTAAAAAGATGAAAACGACGGATTTTCAATAAAATAGTATGTTTTTCTTAACAAAAACAGTTAAAAAGAATGAAACACCTTCCTTTGAGGTTTACAATATTCCAAAATAAATTATTTTAGCACGTGTCCTTCTACTTTTTTCACACACCAAAAATCGTTAAGTACTGTTTTCCTTAAATTTTACTAGTAGTAGATAAAATTTAATCATTTATAAAAAAGCAAAAAATAGCCAAACTACATAAAAAAAGAAATTTAGTTCAGGAGGATCGAAATACAAAGCATAAATTCCAAAATATGACTGTCCTTCTACTTTTTTCCCGTAGTGTATATAGGACTTTTCGACTACAATCCGGAAAGTTCTCCAAATGTCTATCTCTGGAAAGTTCACGTATGTTCACCCCTCCTATATAAGGACGGCCGTGAGTGGGGTTAGTTAGTTAGTTGATTTTGAATCACTGAGTTAGTTGTCTCTCAACGTTCATTGTGAGAGCTGTATTACTGACTTGAGTTAGTTCGCGGATTTTGAGTCACTGAATTAGTTGACTGGAGATACTGAGTGAACTGTATTGCATTGTCTTTTGCGACGATTTAGCAGTTGTTTGTCAAGTTTTTAACTGCTGTTGTGTGCTCTATTGAGGTGAAAAGAGCTGTATTGTGTCTACTAGAACGAGAAGTTCTGGAGCTGTAAGAGAACTGTGAAGAGTTATTTTGGAATAAATTTCTGCAAATTTTGATCTGCTTTGGCGTCAAATCTTTCGAACCCGTACAACGCTACAACTGGTGTCAGAAGTAGGATTTTATGCCGATTACCAGAGCAATTTCGGAACAAGAGGACAAATGTCAACAGCTTTTTGCTCTCATGCAAGAAATGAAGAAAGATATATTCTCTGGCAAAGAAGAGATGAAGAAGGAAATATCCGAAGGGCGAGAAGAAATGAAAGCGAGTCAAGAAGAAATGAAAGCGGCCCAAGAGGAAATGCAAAAGAATATTTCTGCGATCTCTGCCGGACAGGAGGAATTAAAGGGTCATCATTTAGCAACTATGGAAGAAAGTGTGAAACAAATAGAAGACAAATTTGAAGAGAAATTCGAGAATGTCGAAAAGAGGTGTAATAGTTTAGAAGGGAAATTCGAATTCAAATTTAATGATTTGGAGAAGAAGATAGAGATTCTGGAAAAGAAGAATTTAGAAGAAAATCTGGGTGAAATAGAAGAAAAGATAGACCAAATGTTAGAGAAGAGACTGGTGAGCAGAACTATTTCTGAAGATTTGAAATGTGTACCAATTACCACCCGACCTTCAATCAAGCTTTCGACTTACGATGAAAAATCTTCCTGGCAAATGTATAAAACTCAATTCACAATTGTCGCTAACGCCAACGGATGGGACTCCGTGACAAAAGCCTGCCAGTGAGCTGCATCTCTGCGAGCTGAAGCTGCAGATATACTACAAACGCTTTCCGAAGAGCAACGCTTGGACTTCAAAGCACTCTCAAGTGCATTAGAACTGCGGTTTGGCGAAAAATGTGTGAAAGACTACAGCAGGCTGCTGTTGAAATCTCGCCAACAGAAGCCTACCGAAACACTCCAGGAGCTCGCCACGGATGTTGAAAGGCTCTCCCACCTCACCTTTTCAGACTGCCCGGCTGAAACAAGAGAAATCCTGTCTCTACAGTACTTCGTCGATGGAATCAGGGACGTAGAGATACATAAGGCCCTACGAATGGCAGATGTCAAGGATTTAAAAAGTGCTTTAGTATATGCCATGAAGTACGAGGCAGCCCAGCAAGCAACTCGTAGAGAACGCCATCCTATCAGGACTGCTACTATACAGGAGCCAGAACAAATTGTTGCTCGTCTGGATGAATTGCAAAGACAAGTGAGTAAGTTGAGACGAAATACTCCGGAAAAGAAGCAGAGCCTGAAGTGCTGGAACTGTGGAAGCGAGGGCCACATACGGAGAAACTGCAGATCCCGCCAAGACACTGGAGCTAAGACCGCTCCCAGAAGGGAGGATGGAAGCCATCTCGCGGGGCGGAGGTTGCCAGTTGTTGAGAAGCCCCATCTTAGAGCTCTACAAATTTCTGCTATGAGTGGCGGCAGTAATGGAATCTTCATCATGGGACACGTAAATGGAGTTCCCTGCAATATGATCATCGATACTGGAGCCAATGTGACCATCATCCGGAAAGATTTGGCTCAACAACTGGATGGAAGACTAATCTGGACATCGCCCTGCGTTACCCTCCAAACTGTATCCGGCGATAAAATCAACATCCATGGAAAAATGAACATCAACATCACGTTCGGGAGTGCTTCTTATCATCACAAGACATATGTGGCGGACATTATGGACACTTGTATACTCGGACTGGACTTTTTAAGGAAATATAATTTTCCCTTGGACTTTAAGAACAATGAGCTGCATTCAGTTTCTGAAGACATAGCTTTATTTGGAATCAAAGATAGTGAAGTTAAATCCGTACATCAAATAATAGCTCAAAATGACATCACATTACCCGCAAGAACAGAATTATTACTTCCTGGATACATAGCTGAAGATAAAAGTTTCCGATATGGCATAATGGAATACCCTGAAAACCACAACAGCCCAAAGGAGTACTGGTAGCTTCAACTCTCGTTGACCTTTCAAGGACTGCCATACCTGTGAGGGTCGCCAATGTGAATGATAAAGTGAAAGTTATTAAGAAAGGTGAAGTGTTAGCCACCTGTACTCCCGTAACTTGCATAAATCGAACTACCAATCTTCCAGCCACTGTGTCTTCAGAAAACTTAACATCAGAGCTACTGCAGAATGCACCGTTAAACAACGTAGAAAGAAGTGCTGCACAACTAGTCATCCAAGAATTCCAAAATGTCTTTTCCCGCACATCTTTGGATGTCGGACGAACAAGTTTGACGCAGCATAGAATTGATACAGGAGACCACCCACCTATCAAGAAACACCCAAGACAACTAAAGTTTGCCAAACAGGAAGAGGTAGGAAGCCTTCTAAAAGAAATGCAAGATAGTGACATAATTGAACCTTCAGCCAGCCCTTGGGCCTCTCCCATCGTCCTGGTTCGGAAGAAGGATGGTTCAACTAGATTTTGCGTCGATTATCGGAGGTTGAACGATGTCACGAAGAAGGACAGCTACCCTCTTCCCAGAATTGATGACACTCTGGACATTCTTTCTGGAAACAAGTGGTTTTCAACACTAGACTTAAAAAGTGGATATTGGCAGGTTGAGATACACCCTGATGACAAAGAGAAGACAGCATTCACGACCGGACAAGGACTTTGGCAGTTCAAGGTGATGCCATTTGGATTATGCAATGCTCCAGCAACATTCGAACGCCTCATGGAAACAGTGCTAAGAGGTCTTTCCTACGAAGCCTGTCTCGTTTACCTCGATGACATCATTATCGTGGGGCGAAGTTTCGAGGAACATCTTGAAAATTTTAGGAAGGTACTATGGAAATAAAAAGATGCCAACCTGAAGTTAAGTCCGGCCAAATGCAAGTTATTCCGACATGAAGTGACCTACCTCGGACATGTCATCTCTGCCGAGGGTGTACGCACAGATCCAGAAAAAGTGTCGGCAGTTAAAGAATGGAGATGCCCCAAAGGTGTACATCAGTTGAGGAGTTTCCTGGGGCTTTGCACCTACTATAGACGATTCGTGAAGGACTTTTCTTACATCGCAAGACCCCTTCACAGACTGACAGAGAGCAAGCAGAAATTCTTGTGGACGAAAGACTGTGAGGATGCATTTGACCAACTGAAGGAGGCTTTAACATCTGCACCTATCCTGACTTATACTCAGCCCGATAAACAATTCATTCTTGACACGGATGCGAGCAACGAGAGTGTCGGTGCTGTTTTGTCCCAAGAAATAGACGGCCAAGAACGAGTTTTAGCATATTGGAGTAAGTGCCTATCTAAACCGGAGAGGAATTACTGTGTCACCAGGAAAGAGTTGCTCGCCATAATTAAAGCCGTAGAGCATTTCCATCATTACGTCTACGGCAGGAAATTCCTGCTCTATACGGATCATGCATCGTTGACCTGGCTTCTAAATTTCAAGAATCCCGAAGGTCAGATAGCCAGATGGATAGAGAGACTCCAAGAGTATGACATCGATATCCGTCATCCGAAAGGATCATCACATGGAAACGCAGACGCCCTGTCTAGGAGACCCTGCTCAGAGAGCTGCCGATATTGTTCCAGGGTTGAGGCGAGTTACGGACTGATCAATCCGGTAATACGCCAAGTTACATCTTCAACTTCATCGGATCCAGACCCGTGGAGTGACGGAGAAGTCAGAAAAGACCAATTGGGAGATCCTGACATCAAGCCTTTAATCGATTTAAATGAGTCTTCGAATGCGACACCTACTTGGCAGGACATTTTCACCTTTAGTCCTACGACAAAGCAATATTGGGCCCTCTGGGACTCCCTCCATATTCGAAATGGAGTGCTGTACCGGAAGTTCGAATCTGATGATGGAAAGACATCCCGATGACAACTATTATTTCCAAGATCCCGAGTCCCAGACGTTCTTAAAGAACTTCATAGTAGTCCAACTGGAGGCCACTTCGGAGTAATCAAGACGTTGCAAAGAGTTCGAGAGCGTTCTACTGGAGTAAGGCAAGGGCTGACGTGGAGAAGTGGTGCCGATCATGTGATGCCTGTGCAGCCCGGAAAGGACCGAAGAAACGCAGTCGAGGAAAACTGCAACGTTACAACATGGGAGCTCCTTTTGAACGGATTGCGTTTGACATCTTGGGACCACTACCACGATCTGCTGACGGCAACAGATACATCCTTGTTGTCATTGATTATTTTACGAAGTGGCCCGCAGCGTATCCTATCCCTGATCAAGAGGCTACCACCGTTGCAGAGGTAATGGTTCAGAGCTGGATTTCCAGATTTGGAGTGCCTCTTCAAAGTTACACTCTGATCAAGGAAGGAATTTTACCTCTGCTGTAATGAAAGGACTTTGTGATCTACTTGGCATTGACAAAACACAGACGACACCTTTACACCCACAGTCGGATGGCATGGTGGAAAGGTTTAACAGAACCATCCTCAATAACCTCTCACTGATGGTTTCAAGAAACCAACAGGACTGGGATCAGAAGTTACCTTTGTTTCTTCTGGCCTATAGCAGCGCTATCCACGAGACTACCGGCTATTCCCCATCCCAGATGCTCTTCGGTCGTAACCTTCGTCTGCCGTGTGATCTGTTGTTTGGCCGCCCTCCGGATGCACCTTCATCCCCAGAGGAGTACGTCGGGGATCTTCAGGCACGGTTTGAAGATGTGCACAATTTTGCCCGAGAGCGAATCCACGTGGCGACGGATAAGATGAAGACCAGATACGACACGAAGGCTACAGGACATCAATTCCACGAAGGTGACAAGGTTTGGTTCTGGAACTCGAAACGACAAAAAGGACTTTCTCCGAAACTTCAGTCTCACTGGGATGGTCCTTACTCAGTCCTCAACCGGCTGAATGATGTCGTGGTCCGAATACGTAAGTCACCCAATTCTAAACCTAGAGTAGTTCATTACGACAGGTTAGCCCCCTACTATGGCCATAGTTTGTAATCCCCATAGTTTGTAATCCCCCAATGTATAAAGTGTATATAGTCATTAAGACCATGGTCACACGTGTAGATAAATTTTCAAGTTTATTGTTTATTTAATTGTTTATTTAATTAATTATTTATTTATTTTTTCAGTAATGTTTCTGTCTTTAAATTAGTAAGTTTAGAAAGTTGTATAGTTTAGTTATGAACACAGAGTGTTTGCTATTGCATTGAAAGTGAGCCTTCTTTCCGGGAACTGTACTGCCCGGGACGTGCAGTCCTTGGGAGGGGGGCAATGTTACGAATATTTGTAAATATTTCGTAGTGTTAATTTTGTAAATAGGAAAATTTATGTTCATTTTGCATTAGGCAGTGCAATAGTTCGCCTTTAATCTGTTTCCCTGCAATGAACCTCCCAATGCTTGATAACGGGTTTTTACAGAGGTAACTCTGGGAAGCGAGTTTCAAGGGGCAGGGCATTTAACATTATGGTAATGGGAATCTCGCAAACTTGGCGAGATAGAGCCAAATTGGTGACGGTTTTGGAGACTAATTTTTGTCGCCAAATTTGGCGAGCATTTGGCGACATTTTCGGTACATGTATAGGTACATGTATCCCCATGTACATGTATATATTACTTTTCGACTACAATCCGGAAAGTTCTCCAAATGTCTATCTCTGGAAAGTTCACGTATGTTCACCCCTCCTATATAAGGACGGCCGTGAGTGGGGTTAGTTAGTTAGTTGATTTTGAATCACTGAGTTAGTTGTCTCTCAACGTTCATTGTGAGAGCTGTATTACTGACTTGAGTTAGTTCGCGGATTTTGAGTCTCTGAATTAGTTGACTGGAGATACTGAGCGAACTGTATTGCATTGTCTTTTGCGACGATTTAGCAGTTGTTTGTCAAGTTTTAACTGCTGTTTTGTGCTCTATTGAGGTGAAAAGAGCTGTATTGTGTCTACTAGAACGAGAAGTTCTGGAGCTGTAAGAGAACTGTGAAGAGTTATTTTGGAATAAATCCTGCAAGTTTTGATCTGCTTTGGCGTCAAATCTTTCGAACCCGTACAACGCTACAATATTTTACTTAATACACTTTCCATTTTAATAGTCTTTTTTAAAAACATTTGAAAAAATAATATTTCACTGAATTGTAATGATATCTTCATACTAAAAGCTTTCTGTATAATTAAAGTTATCAAAATATTTTTGCAAAACTTAAGGTTATTGCAATTTCTTTTCACTCGTAAGTAACCAATCTTTGAATGGTGTTTTTATTTAGTATGAAAAAATCATATTTACTCTTTTAAATGTATCTAAATAACTATATTTATATGCTCTTTGAAAACAATTGTAATGGAATAGAGTAAAACATAAGATAAAGTAAAAAATTTCGTGCAAATACCAGGTCTTTGAACTGTAGAAATGTGTTTACTGATGTAACAAATCTTTCAAAAAGAAAATGTGAGGTATATCCTTTATGCCTCTATAAACGTAAAATCTTTTTGTGCCAATATAAGCCATATATATCTTCCTAAAATAATATTAATTAAACACCGTAAAAGAAACCTACTATAGCATATGAAACAATAAAGCTTACATAAACCCTAAATTTAATCGACTCTCTCTTCCCCAAAAAAGCCTCAGTAAAATGAGCTTGAGACAGCCACTCTTCCTATTTCCTTTTAACCTGAAATTCCTCTCGACGTTCCAAATTCGAAGCTCTACTCCTACCCTGAGGGCACGACACCCCACTAACACACGACACGACGCTGCCCTCACTTCACTTCAGATCCCGAAGACACCACCCGACATTGAAATCCTCCTTTAATTTCCGACCGTTTCAACCGAGGCGTAAAGTTTCAAAAGAGAGGATCTGCCTCTGAGGGAAAAAATAAAATTCTTTTCAACCAAACCTTGACTCGAAAGAGTTGGAAGGTTTCCGCTCCTGATTAAAACAGGGATATAGGAGACTTCTTTACCAAAATACTGATTCTATCTGACCTGCTCGCCCTTCTATGCATCCATCGAGTTTTTAGAGCCATTCATAGGATTTGCTTTTGTAAAGTTGATTTTTTGCAGAAAATACTTTAAAAGGATAGAGAGCACTACTTATTTATATTCCATTATGTCAAATATTATATTACAAAAATATTATTTCAACATGATTTTATGGAGCATGTTAGATATTTTGTAGCTTATGAGATGTTTTATAAAGGAACTACGAATAAAGAAATCGCTACGGTAAAACCGGGTGAAAAAAAGGCAATTTTGAGTTTCAGAGCTATATTAAATCATTTTGCAGTTATTCTTACAGCTATGGAAAATACCTTAAACATTGATAAACCACATAAAATTATTGATAACTAAAATTATGAATATCACCTTAAAAAACGGTGGTGATCTGTTATGTGGGTCCACTTCATCAAAAAATAAATTTTTAACTGGGCTGGCAAAGAAATATTTTAGCAGTTTATCAATTTACCACCCAAACGCTAACGTCTAAAAAAGTCATACAGTTAGCATTCTTTTACAAAAAATAAAATTATAAGCAGGAAAATAATTTTTCTGTTCTTCTTATTTAAACTTTAAAAACAATTGTAGTATTAGATAAGTATCTATTATTATATATGCTAAAACCAGTAGTTAATAACAACAATAAACATAGTAATCAATCTAAAAGTTGGCTTTTCCAAATCACTATAAGGAAATAACTTGGAACATATCACTAAAATTATGTTCGAGTGAAAAAAAAATTGGATTTGGATTTTATCCGACTGATGATTAGCAATTGGCTAAAATCCATGGTATAGCAATGTTATTTATTAGCCTAACAAAAATTACCAAAATGTTCATTAAAAATTCATAGTAGATTACAAGAAGGGAAAAATTACTATTAGAAAACTTTTAGATAATTTTGCGATGGATGATTTTGTGAGGTCGAGCCCAAACAACTAATATGTACTGTGAAAATACGTGTTGTATTGAAGTTCCTCTAATCATTGACAGCGAATAATTATAAACAGTGCATATAAACCTAATCTGTAATTACAGTTTACGGCATTTTAAGTTCAATTAAGAATATGTTTGATCTTCGTATCAAATTATGTATTATTTTTGATATTTTACATTTGAAATTGTTACATTTGAAAATTGTTACACATATTTCCACCATACTGATTTTAATTGATTGTAAGACTTTACAATTTATTAAACAAAGACTATATAGGTTAATTAATTTTAAAATGAATCACAAAAATTTCATAATTATTTAATATTTTTCAGTTTAATTTTGTCTCTATATATTTTAAATTAATAAAACTTTTATTGAACTGAGAGTCTCAAATTAAATGAGAAAAAAACAATTTAATTACTAAATTTGAAGAATCTACAGTTATACAAAGAAAATACTAGTTATAAAATAATAATTCAAACTAAGTTAACTGTCTGATTGTGAATTTATTATATACTTTTTTTTTGTACAGTTCATATAATATATGAGTTTGAATTTATATATTCTTTGAATTTTTATATCTTGTATAAAACTATCTTATACAAGATATGAAAGTTAAAAATGTGCTAAAAAAAATTCATTAGGATTTTTTGTTAAATTTTGATCAATCTTGCATTTTTTACTCTCAATTACCCATATGTATACATAGGGTAATGAAAGTATAGCATACGGTTAAAAAAAATCAATTTTTTTGTACTTTTTCACGTTTTGAAACATCCTGATCTCAACAAAGTGGTCAAGAAAAAATTTCTGTCTGTGTGTACATCGTCAGCATAACTCACGAACAAATTGACCTACGATGTTCGAATTTGGTGTGATTGTTACTGGTGACCATGAGACCTACGTTAAGGTTTTTGTCCAAATCGCTCATGCGCATAAGGTAGCTGCCATTGAAAAAATCATGTTTCTCAATGATTACTAAAAAATGGCTCTAACGATTTCGATAAAAATCACTCTGGTAATGATTCGTAAGTTGTTCTAAACATCCCCAACTCCGAAATTCCTGTAAAAAGGTTTTAAAGACGCAAAAAGATTTAAAAAAAAATATTGTCTTTAACACAGAGTTCTCCTTCCTTAAGCATACCTCATCAACGATCGTTTTTTATTCTCTCCTCAGTTTCACTTATAAGAAAGGATAATATAAGAATCATAGAAAAGTATACCGCCAAAATCATCATTTTGGCTATTTTTTTTCTTTTTTTTTTCTTTTTTTTCCTTTTTCTTTTTAAGACGCGTACAAGAACTAAAGCAAAAAATATCACCAAACTAGTCAATTTTTCTAAATGGATGATGAAAATATAAAGACGCTAAAAAACACAAATTGACATCAGTATTATAGTGATATTGAAAGTTGTGCGAAGTTCCACACCCCTAGTTTACTTTCAATAGCGCATATGTATACATAGGGTAATGAAAGTATAGCATTCGTTTTTATTTTGCATTTCTCCATGGTTTGGAACATCCTGATTTCAAAAATATTATCTAGAAAAATATATGTCTGTGCGTCTGTGGTCAGCATAACTACCGCACAAATTGACCTAGAATATTTAAATTTGGTGTTCGGGTTGGTGGTGAACATGAGACCTACCATCAAATTTTTCGTCAAAATTGGGCATGCTATAAAGTAACTGCCATTGAAAAAAAAAATCAGGTTTTACAATGATTGCAAAAAATGGCGATTTTGATCAGAATCTATGTGGTAATGCCTCTTAAGGTGTTTTAAACATCCTCACCTCCGAAATTCTTGTAGAAATGCCATAAAAGCGTTAAAAGTTGAAAAACGAGTGCCTTTTAAAACAAAGATCTCTACCATTGAGCACCGCCTATCAAAGATCGATTTTTTTTCTTTTCTTTTTTTTGATTTTTTTTTGTCATGCCCACAAGTAAGAACAATGCAATGGCTGTCGAATATCAACTCCAATTTCACCAACATGACGTTTTTTTTTTTTTTTTTTTTTTTTTTAAGTCTATTTAAAAAAAAATGTTGCACAAAAATATCGCCAAACAGGCCATTTCTATTTAAATGATTGAAATTGAAAACGTTAAATATCACCATACGTTTTAAAGCAAATGCCAATATTATAGTGTAATTGAAAGCTGTGTGGTGTTCCACACCCCTCTAGTATAATAACAAACTTTTTTTCACAAAGATTTGGTATTTAAAAAAAAAAAAATTATGAAAATTACCAAATATTTTAAACTTGAGCTTAATTTGTAAGTTATATATTACTATTTTTAATATACTTCTACTAGTTGGTTATAAATGGTACATTAAAGTTTGAAATATCATATTTAGAGAAAATCGAAGTTAAAGGTAAAAGTCATATACTTAATAATTGATACTTTACTTTTTTAAAACACAATATAACCTACTTTTAAATTGAGTCCATCATATTCCCTAAATACATCAATGGATAGACAAACAATATTAGAACATACTGAGGAGAATAATATATTTTTTATTTTTCTCTTCTCCCAATCTCTAAAAAATTACTTTTCAGTATGAAACACTAAGTCTAAAAGTTTCATCTCGTATGGCAAACATTAGATGCGACTCAAATCTGACTTTTTTGTTTATTACTAGCTATTATAACGTATAATATTCATAGTAGAATAATAATACTTTGTACAATGTTGATGTTTAACCAAAGCAAATATTTATTCATAATACAACATTGTTTCTTAACTGAAATATAACAAGTAATGCACAATTGGGAATAGATATTTGAATAAAGTAGATATGTAAAGACCTATTCTTAAAATTGATTCAATGAGAGAGAAACAGACAAGTTGGGGCTGAATTAGTCCGTAACACTTTTGGTGACAGTGTCTACTAAATTTTTATAAGTACATTGTAAAAGTTCTTCTAACAATCCTCTAACAGATACTCTTATCAGTATCAAAAACGAAACACAGTGATAACATTATAGAAATAAGATGTTACAATTCAGACTCTTATATCATTATCATCAAAGTCTTATGCATACAGCCTTACACATAAGTAATCTATTTTCGTAGTTCCTTCCATTCTTCATCCTAAAACTTTACTAAAAAAGTCATTTTTAATATGTTTGTATTTATGCCTACACCAACCATTTGTAGATCTCAAGCGTCATAATATATTGATGACTGGATGGTGCTGAATTACTATAACAAAAGCAATGACTCTATGCATGTGATACAACACTCACGTTGCACCCATAAACTAGAAAATAATTACGTTGAGTTCACTTTGTATAGAAATCCCTCGAAAAACTAATTAAGAAAAATAATTTGAATTGTTTATAAAGAAGAAATTTGAAGAAATAAAGAAAAAAACGACTATAATAAAAGTGTGACAGTACACTCATCATTAATATGGTAAACCCTTGTAAACTTCATTTCGTAATTTAAAACCCAATAAAAACTAGAAATAAAGAAAATCATCATTTAAAATTTTATTATCAGTGACTATTAAAAACATAAAATTAATTTCTGAAACATTGAAAAGTAGTAGTTTTAAACTATTTTGTCACTAATTCAAGCAACTGAAATAAAGTGTAAAATGTGTTTTAAATTGCTATAAACCTTTTCAACTATAAATATTGAACCACGTTTATGATTATTGTATTTATAAAAAAGTATAATGAAACGTTTAAAACAAGACTACTTTTTCTTCGGAATAAATACGTTAAAAACGTACTTAGTTTTATTATTTCCATAAGTACAACAGAAAAAAAAAATCAAACTTAAAATCTTTGAGTAAAAAATTTTCACTAACAAAAGAAATGTAAATAGGCATTAGTAAACAGCTCTCATGAAGTCCATTAAAAAATCGATGGATTTTATTTCCATTTAGGATTAAAAAATATATAAACTTACTCAGAGTTAGAAAGAAACTCGTGTCTTAAAAATGTTGTGAAAATTTATTTCACTCATTTATTATTAAAAGCTTTGTAGCTAATTTAAGGTAAGATTATTTACTTTACTTGAATCGAAAATGAGTTCTTATCCCTTAGAAAAAGAAAAGCAAATATTTTTAACAGGCTTCATTCAACCAATAATGAGAGGACATTTCTGCAAAAGTACTAAGTTAGAACTTGTAAGCTGTTAATAGATGAATTGCATATGCTACATTGCCTCTTAAATAACATACAAATATATCTTTTTGAAATTTAATTGCAATGTTATATAAGAAGAATTTCAATTTTATTAAAGCTATAAACAATAGTAATGAAATATAATATAATGTTGTATATTTGTTAAATACATATTTTTTTTCTAAGACTTTACATATTAGAACCTGGTTTATATCACATACTAATTTGAATTAAGGCAGTTACCACTATTTTCTGTATTAAATGTCTTACTTAAAATATCTCATAGAAATATATCCCAAGAAGATTTAGAAAATTGAAAATTGGGAGAGAAGGGAAATTCATGCTGTTTTGGAGACAAAACATTATTGTTATTATATTTTGCAACTTCTTCATGGAGACTTTGGAACGGTGTAAGAATGTAAGAATGCGCGTTTAAAAAATTGCTATTTTGATCCCAAACGACTTAAGAAGCTGAATTTCAAAATTCAGTTAGTCCATGTTCCCCAAAAAATTGTATTGTTTTGAGCATTTAAATGCATCAGAAACGCCTCAAAGGAATCACCGTTTCCTTAGTTTTGCTTTTGTAAACACAGATGAATGAATATGAAGAGCAACTGATTCCAATTTAAAAAAAAAAAAAAAGCAGCATAAATGTGCAGAAAACTAAAATTCTAATTTCAGGAAGTCTGCACTCCACAAATATACACTAGATAATTAAGAAACCCAAAAGCTTAGGGAATGCCATTTAAAACGAAAAGAAAGCGTGAGAAATTCTGTTAAATTATTCAAAATTCATAAATGAAGCCATGAAATGGGCAGCAAATTTTTGTAAAACTTCCACTATATATAGACTTTAGGAACACTTTGGAAGGTAGATAAGGCTTTTTGTTCTAGACAATGAAGCCTTATATTTTTATATGATGGTTTTACCTAATTCTAATTGTTTCTGAACAAAATGTTCTAGAACTTTTATCATCTCTCACACTTACTGAAGGGTGATCTTAACGTAATATTAGAAATATAGCTATTGTCCCATTCGCTCTTAGAACCAGTGGAAAGACTAAGAACTCATTGAAGAATAATTTATCTTCTAACCGTTGGATATAAACACACGACTTTCTCGATTGGAACAACACTATTTTAAGCACCTTCGCTTGAAGAAATTTCCTGATGTTGCGGAATTTTAAAAAGGATATGGTGACTTCTAATTTCTTTATGCTGATTTTTATCACTTTCTAAATATTTTTGCGAAAAATGACCCCCTTTACTTTCCTTATAGGAACGTGTTGGCGCTTTCATGTCATCTTTTAAACTTTACAGCCATCATAATGACAAGCATTACCTATTTTTAACAAAGTTTGGCAATTTTTGTACTTCCAAACTTTAGATCTTATGGTTAGACGAAAAGTTTGTAGAAATGAAAAAGTAAATGATGTCATTGTAGGAGGAAGCAACGCTTGTTGCTGAAACTGTTATTTTGAGGCTCAGAAGATGTATGCTTAGGAAAAACATAATTCAGGAAGTTTATATACCATATGAGTGTACGAATACATTTAGAAACGTGTTTTGCCCTAGTTATAATTGTTGAATTCATCCCGCCACCAGCCAAAAGAGGGAGCCACTTCTTATTTTTTGTTAACTTGTGCGGATACAGACGATTCGGATGCGGTTGAGTAGACATCATGTAATCATTGGTGCTTACTAATCAAAACCCCTATTTTGAGTACTTCTTAAGTATATTACAATCGAAATCGAATTCAAAACAACTCCTTTAATTCAAGTCTATTCAATAAGTAATATTTCAAGTTTATACCCTTACCAATTTCCATAGTCTTTATTTGTTATATGTATTATGTATTATCATTATGGATGTTTATTACAATAAGTCATTCCTAGGCATTTTTTCACGTTAATAAATATAATTCTTATTCTGTGAATGATGTTATTAAAATTTAAAATCTAATTCAAGTAAAGTCAACTTATTGCCAAAAAACGTTAGAAAAAGCGTGTTCTCGAAATTGTTATGTTGTACCGATAAGATGCTGAAATCATAAATTTGGATGTGTTGATTTTTTTGGAAATCAGGAACAGCTGGGAACACTGAATGAACGTCAGATGATGTGGAAAGAGTTGAAATCGAAAATTAAGGCTAGACTAGATTTTTTTCAAAATCATTAATTTTTTTACACATGTTAATTTATAATTATGCATTATAAATCATACTCTATGATAATAGTAAAAATGCATGCTCCATTTTTTTGAAATCACAACCTCGTTAAAGAGAAAAAAATAAGTAAAATTATTAAAATATATATTTTTAACGATTTTTTTTATCGTTCAACTCACGGCATTTAAGAGACAGTGTTTAAAATAGAGGATCTCGAAGATACAAAAATACAGAAGAGTAATTTTTTTTTATTTTTTTTTATTTTATTTATTTCTTCCACGTTTCAGATTTAAAGGGAAAAAAAATAAAAATTAAACACGAAGGTAGTATTGGAATATGTTCCATTGAATTCTAAAAATAGATTTCAAGATTGTATATTTGATGGCTTAAAAAACAAAATATTTTCCTAGAATTTTGAGATTTGCACAGGAAATGATTATACAATAAAAGGAATAAATACTTCTACTCATCAATCTCTAATAATCATAGACAACAAGCTCCAGAAAATCGTCACGCAAGTAGCTATAAAAAATGACATAGGAAAGAAACAAAAGACTAAATGAAAAGAAGAAAAAAATGCTCATTGTTTTTTTTTTTTTTTTTTTTTTTTTTTTTTTATTTTTTATTTTTTATCTTGGAATTTTCATCTTTCCCCTAATTTTTTTTAAATTTTCAAGAACCAGGGGAGTGCAGGTGCACCTCCTTGCACCCTTCTGGGGGCTCCCATGACGATACACATTGTAGTCATAGGAACAGCTTTCGAAGCGTAAAATACCACAAAGGAATGCTTAAGACATAAGCATTCCTAACATGTCTGGTTTGAAGCTTAAAAACCTGAAGCACTTAAAAAGTGCTGCTATAGTTTTGGATTTTTTAACACAGTTTGTCAAAAAATAAATTGTCATTTTAGAAAAATAGTGAATAAAAGGGATTTTATGAACTGCTAAATGGCTTCCTGTAAAGTATGGAAAATGTATTACCCTAAAAAATGGGGATAAATATTTTTGAAAGATACTGACTTTGAAGTTAGGTGCAAATGTTTTTTTTTTTCTTCTTTTTTTAAATGAAGACTTAATGATAACTCTAAATTGTTGGGGACAGACAATGAATTATTTACTACATCAAAGTACAGTCAGCAATAGAAAAAAGTTTAATATTTATCCATTTTTATGTAGTTGAATTTTTAGTGCATGATATCCAAGAGTACAAGTATACATCCTAAAAGTGTATACATGATAATTTACACACAATGTTTGTTTTTTTGTACACAATGATAATTCTAATTAATAAAATAACAGTTTTTTTTCGTGTCCATTAAAAACATTTTTGTTATTTGTAAGTTTGAACAAAAGTTAATAAACACAAATGAAAATTGTTAATACAACATACATAAAGTTGAAATTTTTTTATTGGAAAATGAAAATTTCTACTATCTTTTTACCTCATCAATTAAAAAGAACATTTTATTTATAACCTTCAACTTATTTTATCTTGGAATGATAGAGCACCTTAATATTGAAACTTCAACGTGCCAGTAAGGAAACAGACCAAACACATGATCCATTGCCTAGTGAATGCCTGTGTATTGATAAACATATGAAATTTCAAAAAAACTTCGTCTAACAAATAATGTAATGAGCAATGCTATGAGTGATTGGTTATCCAACTTCATTTTTTTTTTTTACTTACTTATTTTCATTGGCTGGAGGTATTATCTTTAAATTCTGGGAAAGAAAATTCGCGTAATTATGTATGATAAGAATTTTAATAAAAATACTCCTTTGATAAAAAAAAAAAAAAAAAAAAAAAAAAAAAAAAAAAAAACTAGGAGAGTGTAGTACGTTCACTTCTTATCTTCAAATGAATACATTTTCCATCCTACATTACAATATTTTTATAAGCTATTGAAATAATATATGTTATACCTTCTTAACTCAAAATGTAACACATCGCATCTAAACTTCAAATTACCAAATATCTAAGTGATTTCTCTCAACACATCTTTTTGGAGCTTTAGCAAAACATCCCTTCTTTCCAATTTATCATCCCAGTAGATACCTATTTTTTTCCCTCGTGTTTCGATCCTAACGCAGAAGCAATGGAATCGCCTTAACTCGGATTTTGAACACAATAATAGAGTTTCATCTCCTAGGCAACACAAAGCCGATTTGAGATTTATCCGCCAAAGCATGCGGTTTGTTTCAGGAAAGCTGTATTCGTTGCTTGTTTCCTGGATGGTCGAATCTTACCGGATTTTTTCCACTATATTAGTAAAATAATAAGATGCGTGAGTTGGATTTATTTCTCTGTTCAAAGAGCATGAGAATGTAACAATGTATATTATGTATAACTAAAAAAACTACATGTATTGGTTATTTTCTTTATAATATCCTTTATAAATTAGGATAACAATTGAAAACTATTGTCGTATTGATATCATTATTTAGATTTCAGCACGATAAGTGTATATTTCAACTCACGTATAATTAGAATAAATTTATAGAATTTCACAATTTTGTAAAGACTGCTATTTAATATATAGTATAGCACAGTGGTCGGCAGACATTTCTGCGCTAAGTGCCATTCAATTTACCCTTGCACCAGGGAATTAAATTCAACCAATCAAACATTCAACAATCAAAATCACAAAATTTTTTAAAAGACGCACAATAAATACAAGCAGTACCTATGTGAGCTTATAAATACAAAAAAAAAATATACCACTTTTACGGTATAAAAATAGTATAAAAAGCAAGGCAAATGAAATAAGTCGGTGTCCGTTTTTGTTCGGAATGAACTTGTCAATTTTTGTCTTCCCCATTTGAATGAAGTCGGAGCCATGTTTTGCTAAATAGTACATTAAAAGTAAGTGCAAAAAGCATTTTAACAGTGTGCGCCACATCAAAATGCCTGTAGTGAAAGTGCTATCTACATCAATATGAAACTAGAGCACAACAAACGTCAACAAAAGCTCTATGCAAATGAGAGAGCGATGGATTATGGGCGCATTCCTATTGCACATTCTGATTGTTATGTATTTTAACTGAGAAGATTACAGGGAGTGCTGATTTTAGGTTGGCAATCGAGAACAGTGTCATCACTCTACCGTACTCATCTTTCTTTCATCGTATTTTCCTTATTTCTTGGAATTGATTTTATGCAGTAAGTTCATTATTAGTTTATTCAAGCAAAGAACACGTTTATTATCCTTTACTGCAGTACTAGTTTATTATTGGGTTGTTATTTAAACCTTGAAGAGCCTCAAATATCCATGAGAATAACTTAATGGGGCTCCGGAGCCGCTGCCTTTCGATCCTAGATATAACATTAATAATGTTTACAGCCGACCAAACGGTATAGTGGTTAGCGTGCAAGCTTCTAGACCGAGAGGTTGCGGGTTCGAGTCCCGTGTTAGGCATGGGTGTTTGTAAATGTATGTTGACTTGTCTAATGACGAATGTTTCGGCACATTATAGCCCTCATGTTGCTGACGGCGCCAGATAATCTGAAAACAACCAACCAATAATGTTTACATTATTTTATCATAGTATTTACAATAGAGTTTTTAAAATTTTCTATAGTTTACTTGATTATTAAGATCTTAATTATATAACTTAAACATACAATTGTTTTGGAATATATAAGTATTTTTTTTATATATATTAAATGACTTTTGGTTGTTTTTAAATAAGAAACATCGCTTTAAATGCCTGATCTTTTTCCAATATAAATTGCAGACATCAATTTAATCACAATAAAATAGAATTTTGAAATATATTACGTTATATTTTGGTGCACAATTTATAAATGCCGTGTAAGGTTTCATGTACATATAAGGTGATCGATGATCGTCTGATTTTTGGGGAAAGGGTACAGAAAGTTTCTTTGGAGAGAACCAATTATCATTTAAATGGTTTGTAAGTAATTAAAGAAATAATTAATAAATTAGAATAAATTCCCTAAATCCCTAATATAATCACCTACTAACGACATCAAAAACTCAATTTAAAAAATTCTTTGGTTTCCTGCTATTTGCATAAAGCTGTCCAATTGTTTTAATCTTAGGTTTTCATAAATATGGAGTACATTGATTACATAAGAGATAAAAATTATCATCAACTTTAAATACACATTTTAAGACATTTTAATTTAATATAATTAAATTCATGTGATAAACAGTGAAACAAAACTAGTCACAAAATATAATTCCAGATTTATTTTTTCAATTTCAAGTAAACCGTGCATGTTTAAATCGTAAGAAATAATAAATTTAGTAACTAAAATGCTATGCTTATAAGCATATATTTAAAAACATTTTCAAGAATAATTAATATAAAAATAACAATTTCAGTATAGGTATTATTTAAAATACGTGATGCAAAGCATAATTTGTCATGCTTTTTTATCCAATAATTTTGTTTTGAATGGTTTCGATGAATTTTGAAAAACATAAGGCATATTCGGCTTTATTTTTAAATTATATATTATTATGAAATTTGGCAACCAATTTAATATAACTTGGTTTGGATATTTTTGTCTGACTTGGTTAAATAATATTACGCTTATATTTTTTATATCTATTAAACTACTTTCCTGTTATAATTTTTCATTAAGGAAAAAAATCTGAAGTATCAACAATTCCTTACCAACTACTACCGAAAGTCGTAAATAATATTTGAACCAAACCCATCGTGTTCCAATATTCCTCCTTGGAAGAAGGACCAGCTTGAAAAATACTAATGAACCCAAGAACGCGTACAGGTAAAAGTGGGCAAATAATCTATCCCATCTCTCGATAAAAGAGTTTCTACGTTGCAGGTACTGCGAAAAAGTTGCTGAAGAAGTCCTGGCCTCAAGTGGAACAGCAGATAAGGAATCTGTATTGACAAAGCCGTTTATAAAGGGACGAAAGAGTAGAAAGACGTTCGATCAGGGTAAGGGGTGGGGGCTGCCTGTTCTATGGAAGGGGATGGCACAACGACTTCTAACAATCTTACACCCCCGCCCCACCTATGTGCTTTCAGCATCCAATTCGTATTAGAAGAAGCATCCGTTGGGATTTGAATGGGACCCGATGGTACCCTTTCATACAACATGCGACAGAAAGACGTGGTTTTCTGTGGCTCCAATCAATAGCTTACAGAAAAATCTCAAGAAAAGGGAGAAAAAATTGTCTGCTCCAAATTCGTTTTCATTGTTATTTATTTTCCCACTGTTTAGGATGTAGAGAACGTGTTTTGGTTGGATAGAGGTAGTTTTTTTTTTTCTTTCTGATAAGTTTTTGTGATAGGCGTAATGAAGATAAATCAGCCGCGAATGCATTGGTGCGTTTTAAATAACGTTTGCAAGTGAAATTGCGTATTCTGAATCATGAAATGGTTGGAAGAGTTGACTTTAAATTTAGAATCAATAATTTTTAAAATTGACAAAGGAAGTAGTTTAAATTAAATTTAAAGACTACAATAATTGTAATAACATTTATTAAAATTGAAGAAATTATCGCTGAGCCCCTCTCAGAATAACTCTAAATCTCCAACTGAACTGAGCCTTTTTCCCGTGTATCCTCGCATGCGAACTTTCTTAAAGAAACCAGAGAAAACTATCACTCGACATGATTCTTGATTAACTCCTATCCATTGCTAACATTAGGTTGGTTGGTTGTTTTCAGATTATCTGGCGCCGTCAGCAATACGAGGGCTATAATGCGCCGAAACATTCGTCATTAGACAAGCCAACATACATTTACAAACACCCATGCCCAACACGGGACTCGAACCCGCAACCTCGTGGTCTATAGGCTAGCACGCTAACCACTATACCGTTCGGTCGGGGGTAACATTAGGAAGCCTATATTATCGCTAATTATAAAAAAAGCCTTGAGAAATATAAAATAAATTGTACACTATTTACAATTATATACAGAAAAATTCCATAACAATATCATCACCACCGACGTGCACAAGTACATTTCAATTGAGTATTAAAATGTATTAATTCAAAAACTTTGAATCAGAAAAAAAATTACAACGTATTTGATTATAAATAATGCATGTATTTTAACCTAAATGTGCGTTTTTGTATTGAGGTATTCAGACTAATTAGTGAAATATTATACAGTTGAAACTGCTACAATATAAAGCCCTTTTTTCTTTCATGTTGTAGTATATTGTAGTAGTTTATATAAATTAAATTTATTACTAATTTTTGAACCACTAATAATTTTTTGCTTATAAATTATGCATGAAAGCTAGGTAAAGATATAAAATATAACTGATGAAGATATTTCAAAATATAAAATCCAAAATTGGTTTTAAGGGGTTAATTTTTAAAATTTGTACGGAAAATAGCTGGTTGAGAAAATGAGACATACAAAGTAGTTGATTAACAAAAATATTCATCTTTAATGGGCATTTTCAACTCTTAATAAATATATAAAACAAGCTTTCATAGTTATTTCAATAACATTTTTAATCTCATTAATAGTATATAAATATAAAGTATTAAAACACACAAGTTAAATTTTCGTTAAAAGCGAAACTAAAATGTATTTTTTTATTAAATAACATATTTTTATTTTACTTATACATCATAATATAACTTTAACATATAACTGTTATATAATAGGTATTATAGAACACTGGGCTATAAGCCAGGAAATCACTGCAATGAATAAATCTCCACAATTAAGAGAGATGAGCTTCTGGCATTAAGCAAATGCATTATCTCCATGGCGATGGAGGCCATAATAAGACTAATTAGTTGTATCAATCAATAAGTTTCATTGCTCTGGCTGAAGGATATTCAACGTTTACATAATTAGTAAGCAAAACTTTATCCATGAATATCTATTGAAGTAAACGCGTGCCTTATCATGAAGGAATTTAAATATACAGACATTATATTAAAGACAATTTGTAAACAGATTTTTTTGCTGTTCTAATAAAGAAAATAATCCAATTGATTTATTTAAGTTAAATCAATTTAATTGGATACTAAATCATGTTTCCGTTACAATTTTTAAAATCCATTTTCCGAATTATGAATAATATATACCAATTGTTATATCGATAAATGTGTTATGGTTTAATGAGTGTTTTAAAATTGTTTATTTACTGTACAGAAATAAAACAAGTATTGATAATAGGAACAAAAATATATTTTAAATAATTGGGTATGAGCAGGATATGATATTTTCCAGTTTTATAAATGAATATACACTGGAGTGGAGAATTTGTTATGCACACCTGCCAAGTTAAGTAAAATTCTAGTGACGTCACATAGTTACTTTCGGAAGAGAAAAAGCTCTTGAAAAGACATTTAAATGCAACTGACGACACACCATTAAATGAAATATTTGAACCCACAAAAAGCTGACAGAACATACATTATGCATTATATACTCAGCGTAACATGAATAGATATTTTTTTCTTTTAAATTTTAGTCCAGAAGTAAACTATCAAAAATGAGTATTTAGTAATAATAAACAAACAAAATATGAGGCACATATTTCATTTTCAATTAAAGTTAATTTTTTCATTTACAATATTTAGTAACATTAATGGTTCAAAATTACATGACATTCGAATTCAGAATAGAGCTTGAAATTAAAACGCATATAAATATAATGCAAGATAAAGGTAATGCTATGACAATTAGTGATATTTAATGCCTGTAAACTTTTCTCAGTGTTCATTAAATTTCACACAAAAAAAGTGCAAAATAAGTGAATTTGTGTCGAATCTGAACCTTGACCGGATGGAGTTAAAATGATTTTCGAAAATTACACTTTTTATTCACATAAACAACTATCTGGTATTACCCGATATTTATCTTTACCCGATATTTTGTAAAATATAATTTATTTCGTATTCATTAGACATAAAAAAGTGTTTTACACCCCCACTATTTGATTCACCTTACCTAACACCATGCGGTACATCGTAAACAAATGAAATAACGCTATTTAATGTCCCATACAACACCAACTGCTAGTCTTTTTTTCCATTCGCCACTGATTATTCCTTTATCCTACATTTAAGAAACAGGATTGTAATATTCTAATGTTAGTTGTCCTGTTTTCTTATATATTAGAGAAACAATTACGATAATGATTTCAATTTAAAGACCTACCTTAATTCTCTCTCTGTCACTAGAACTATCATTAAGCTTGATTTACACGCTACCAGTCGGGCCTCCAGTTCAGATCACCAGTTCTGTGACGTCAGCTAGGTAACCGTTGCGCCTTCTATCGGTGATCACGGAAGAGCGCACGTGATTGGTTGATCGGAGTCGCCGGCGCCAGTAAATAGAAAATGTTTGGTTTACTGGAACCAGTAGCCTGGTGACGTCATATGACGTCACTGACTGGCGATCTAAACTGGAACTTCGACTGGTAGAGTGTAAATCCGGCTTCAGTAGTTGTGATCTCTTCTATTTCTCTTCCCAGGTGAAACTGCCCTACATGTGTGTATCGATAGGAGAAAACCTGAGAAACACTCATCAGGAAATCCGAAATTTGATGCAAGACTACTTGTCATATTCACGGCCGCAGTGACTACTCGTGTTGAAAATGAAGATTGCTACGCTAAACAGAGGCTCGATTCAGAAACCTTTAGCATGCTAAGTAAGTACAATCACACGTATGCCGACCAAACGGTATAGTGGTTAGTTTGCTTGGTTTAGGACCTCGAGGTTGCGGGTTCGAGTCCCGTGTAAAGCATGGGTGTTTGTAAATATATATTGACTTGTCAAATGACGAATGTTTAAGCGCGTTATAGCCCTCGTGTTGGTGACGGGGCCAAATAATCTGAAAACAACCAACCAATCACACGTATATTGCGTTTCTTTTTATAACCACAGTTTTAGGATTTAATTTTGAATTATTTTTATTTATATGCTTTTATAAGCTTCCAACTCCACGATTTATATTTGTTTGAATCATAAATTTTTGAAATGTTGCAAAAACATGAACAGTGTTGTATTAACAAAATAATAGTTTTCATTAGTCAACCATTTAAGGAATTAAAAGTCATAACTTCTTAATGACAAACATTTTTAAGGGATTTTGTTGCTAGTGTTATTTGTAGTGAAGTTTTATTTTGCAACAAAACAAACCAAACATATTATGCTTTTAAACACAATTTCGAAATTTCTGAGAATCGAAAACCAGTAAATTATCTATCCCATCTGCCTATGTCGATCTTAAGTCCTACTGTGAATTCATAAATCTTATGTGTGTAAATCCTATGGCTTAGAAATGCTAGTTAATTGATAAAAACTAATGTTTAACAATTTACAAGGTTTCCTTTGTCAAATAATCATGCAATAATTTGTTTACAAACCTTTCTGAAATAAATTTTTACTTAAGTAATCAAATATAAAAATAATTTAATCTAAGTAGATTGGCACAAAAGAAAGCATTTTAGATAAATAAACTTAGATGAAAACACAAACTGAAATTGATTACAAAAAATAAGACATGTACGTTAATCCTAAGTGCACAAAAAAAAAAAAAAAAAAAAAAAAAAAATTAAGATCTATAATTCACTTGTTATCACTATAAATACATTTCTATATCATAAAAAGCCTTTGTATAAAATATACATAAATATTTCAGAATTTTGAATTTTTTTTACTTAAAAACAAAGAAATTCATTCGTTAACCTTATGTTTTGCCCTTCTTTTGGTTATAAATTAACAGTTTTAATGAATATTGATTGAAATATTTATCTAAGATACACCTATAAATTACATACATAGATATTTCTTGTGATAAAAAATTTATTAATTCCAGACAATTCACAATTGCTCATTAGATAAATAATAATTCGTAATCCAAAGCTCGAAATTATAACCAAATTCTAATAAATATGTTTATGGAGTAATACTTATTCTTTTAAAAGTGAAATAAAAGATTAAAAACACATTAAACTCCAGACTTTAGTCACAGCAATAATTCTCAACTTTTGATGAAATCAACGCAATCTACACATCTTTACATTAATTACTCACAACCGTGATCTACGACACTTTTAACGCACTATATTTGAAAGGAAGACTCTAATATGTCAGGTTCTTGACAATATAAAGTGAAGAGAAAAGCCGAAGAGAATTTTTAAATTTATTTCCCTACCTACTCAAACACTGCAGTAAACATCGAAGAAATTCTCGCTGAAATTCTTGGGGCATAAAAATGTAGCTTAATTGCATAGCTGTTGCAAAATCCCTTTTCTTGCATAAAGGTTTCACTCACAAAGAAAAAAAAAAACCTTTAATGTGATGAAATAAGTACGTAGAACTAGTGGATGGAACTTTTTTCAACGAACAAATCTTTTTTATTTTCACGCTTTTAGAAGTTAAAGCTGTATCAAAAAATCAATTTCAAAGCAAGAGAGACAGTTGAAGGGGCCTATTTTTTAATGGAAGTATAGCGCCGTCTTGAGTAGAGACCCTAGGGAAACTTTTCTTTTTTAAACTCACATGTGATTGGTTACATTAAACACAAACTCTGGTATTTCCTTCTCCATTCTTAGGGTGCTGTATATGTATCGATTCTGAATGAAGATGTGTGACTTTTAAAGCAAGCACCTGAATCCTAATGGTCTTTCATCTCATTGATTTCGGATTTCCAGGGCAAAAGTTTTTTTAAAGTAATATGAGCGCATAAATGAAAGGTTATTCGAAATTACAACGTGGATGTTGTTGATTTGAATTCATCTCTAATCTAGCATTCAAATATTGGATATGGTAATCTTAATGAATTTGTTATGAGATTGCTTTAGAGGGAGGCGGGTTCTGGCGCCATATGCAATGTAATCACATTGCAAATTGGGCTCAGATATCAGAAGTTTTAAGAGATGACCGAATGCAATTTCAAATCGATAAATTGATTTAAATATTATAACACTATATTTCTATGGACTTATTATTTATGCAAAGAAAAAGTACACATTTTTTTTGTAACTATTGAACACTTTGAAAGAAGAATATTTTAGAGTTATAATAAGTAAGTTAATTTGATTCTATAAAATAAATTTACCCATTTAAGAAATATTAGTAAAGTGATGAACAAATTGATTTTTTACCTCAAATAATGTATGTGCAAAAGTATAATATTTAAGTATTGCATTTAATAAAATTTAGTTTCAAAACCAATTTAACAATAATAAACTAATCATATTTCTAAAACCATTAATTTTTCCAATAGCCTTTTTGTGAGCCAAAGAATTTTAAATATATGTTTTTGATTGCAAGACGTTTTTACATATAACTAGAAAATTCTTTTAACTAATATTTATGAAAAAAAAAGAAGGAAAAAAAAGTATTTCCGGTACACAATAGAAACTATTTCGTGCCCATTTTTTTGTTATCTGATGTAATTCAAATTGGATTTTTTTTTTTTATGTTTGAGATATCATTTCCGATATAGCTTTCACGCGGTTTAACTTGGTGTCTTGCCAACACACTTTTTCTCAAAATTGTTTTCTAACTTTCAAGTGTGTTTCTGGTTTGAAATTTACTTCTTTTCTTTACGCTTATACCCACGTGCGAACTTTCTCACAACCTCAGTCTAACACATTCAATTTTGGTTTCAAAAATTGTCTTATAAGGGAAAATGGGAAATCTATTTTTGTTTCAAAAGAGTATTTAGTCAAATGTGTGTCTTTTACTTTTTAATATTTTTAGTTAATATAGATATTACAATAACAAACCTGTTTTCATCTAAATATAAGTAAAAATAGTTCTACTATGTAGGATATCGAATACGAAACTTAAACACAAATATGCACATCTGTCTAACAATTTCCGTTTAAGATTAAAATTTTTAGAAAAAACTTCAAGAAATACAAGCATGTAAGTTACGTCAAATGAAAGGTTTCGTTAGGATAATTTCCGATATTATATAATTTAATTCTCATTTGTTGATTATAGTGTCCACTGACTCCTCTAGAAAGTTATCTTTAAGTACTCAGAATTATACATTTAAAGTTTTATATAGTTAATATATACAATTAACATTCAATTAAACTCATTTTAAATTATGGATGAACTTAAATTAAGTACCAACTATCTAGGGTTTTTATAATTGGACTTTTGTTTCAATATACAGGCTATTTCCCAAACATATTTATTTTGTAGAAATACACTGCATAATCAAATTAAGTAATGCATTTTGTATTTCTAATTAAGAGTGAAATACATTTGTAATGTTTTACTATTCAAGTAGCTCCTCCAACGAAATTGCGTGTCTAAAAATTTGTTAGAGCGAACACAAGTATGCGTGTATCTGACAACGTTATGTCAATTATTAATTCCCCTTCACAATCGATGGGATCTTGCCCTTTTTCATGACATTTAAAATATAGACGTTATTAATATATCTGCGTTATTTAATCTTGAACTACACTTTCAAAACAAATGTAAGTTTGAGAAATAGTAATGCACATATTAGAAAAAATAACTTAACCTTTTCCCCAATAACACCATTTCATCTATTAGGCTTTTTTAAAACCAAATAAGACATACCCATATTAATTTTATTTACATTTTTTTAAATAGTAAACAAATGGAAATAAACAAGTCTTGGCATGACTCGTATACAACATTATACATTTTGCTTTAATTTTTTTGACATATTGAAAGTTTCTTTACTCTGAAATTGCATTATTGGCAAATTATTGTTTTATATTCATTTTTTTGTGGCCTTACAATGAAATTTATATCTTTACAGTCATTTTAAAGATGCTATCCAGAAGAATATTTTGGTCTAACATAACAACTGAAGTAGTACTTCACCAAAAAAAAATCTGAAGCAAAAGGGCATAGCACTAAATTTAAGCAAAATGCAATTCGTCGCACGCACTTTTGGAGTGATGTATTTCAAATAACTATAAGAAACAAGGTGTTTAAAAAAATTTGAAATACTTATATGCTCCTTGGAGAGAAATCAAGATCAGTATATATTTTTGTACTGATCTGGATTCTATTTATTGATATTTCTTGTCCAGATTTATGTAAATTGTGAGATTATCATTATTCCGAAATCATTGTTTTAAAGTTTAAGTAAGGCACTCACTCATATTTCTATAGTAGGAGAAAATTAAGTGAATTACCTTGACCATAAAACAATACATCATGATTAGTATAAGTGTTGTCAATAAATCATTAATAGATCATAATTTACACCTTCACTTCAATTAAACGATACCTAAAAAAAATCAAGTCGTTAGAAAAATCTTTTCAAACAAAATAGTCAGCTATATAAAAGTTTGGAAATCAAATTGAATAAATAGAAAAAATCCTACTTTACTCAAAATCTATTTGAAAAAAATAGGCATGGATTTTTTAATAATTTTTTTTTATTCATCTAAATGTTGAAATATATTCTCTTTTTTGTTACGATTTTTTTACCTATTGGTATACTATTTATTGTTTTTCTCCTATTTTACTTATTCAATATCCGATACCTAAAAATTTAGAGTATATTGCTAGGAACATTTAAAAAAAATCAGGACAAAATATTGAAAAATGAAAATGAAGATAGAATTTGAAATATCATGAATTTCTTTAAAAAAAAATTAAAATTTGAAAATTTAGAGAACTAATGTTAAAAAAAAAAAATTTAAATAAAATTAAGTTATTGCCTAGAAGTATTTCCAAATATGTGAAAATTATAAATTTAAGGGATTAAATTAAAAAATAGTGTTAAGAGAAACAAAGAAAGTGATATTGCTGATATTTAATTTTTATTTGAAATTAATTACAATGGATTAAACCCACCTTGAAATCTAAATTTGAATTTTATTTTTATATTTAAATTTTTTCAAAACTGTTTTATATTTTTCATGGAAAATTTTGTTACTAAAAATTTTTAAGTATTACGTGGTTACGTTAGTAGTAGTAGTACGTTAAGTTATAGATGGTTGGATATCTATTTAAAGTTTTAAGTTTATCATAACATTATATAATGTCAATATAGTCTTTTCTACAGTATCTAACAGTATTTAACCAATGTATTAGCAATTTCAATCAAAATCTAATTACATTGAAGTAATTATCAAGTCAACAGATGCATTTTTTTTTTATCTCCCTTCAGAAAAATGCACTTTTTTTCAAATTCTTCATGACATTGTCTTATGGCTGATTAAAATAAAAATTAAAACATGTTGATTGTCCAAAATGATTTACTCGATTTTTACTTAAGGAGTTCCAGTACACAATAGCAGTTTGAATTAGTGCTCAACCTCGACACTCTGATTTATTTGCCCATAAAGGTTAAGTATACACATTTCCTTTTCAAAGAGCAAGCTATTTAAGAATTGTGGTACAAAACTATTCGTTAAGCAGCAATGTAAATAGGGTGCTAATCATGAAACCCCAAGGGATCAGGGACAAAGTTTTCAAAGAAGGAATTAATAAATATCCTGTCACGGCTTATAAATTGCCTCAGAGAAAGTAGTTATTTACAATGTATGTATTTATGGATCATGGTAGTATTCCAATTTAATCTGATTTTAAAAAAATATAAATTTTTACTTTTAGATCCCACAATATCCATTTGAAATTTGCTTTGAGGTCAGTGCAATGGATAATAAGAATTACTAATTTAAAAGGAACACAAATTATTGGCGTGTGACAGATACTTTCAAATCAAGAATGTAATAGTTCTTTTTAAATATTCTGAAGTAATCTATTGAGGAATCGCCTGGGCATATTATTTTATTGAAGAATGGTTAACACCCAATATATTTTATTTTTAAATCAAACTCAATTGAACAAGAAAATAGTGTCAATCCAATATCAGATAGGTTTTGATGACTAGAAAAATTAACGAGCCGTCCTGAAAATAAAAAACAGGGGGGAAAAATGCTAACGACTGATAAGAGTAGAATTTTTTTTTTGTGAAGATCAGGTCCCTTGGCAATGAAGTAAAAATGTAGATAAGATTTAATACTACATTTATTATACAACTTTTATTTATATTGATTTTTTAAGATTGCACAGGTTAAAAAAGTATGTATTTAATTTCCGTCAATATTCAAAAGTAGTAACTTTTTCAATACTCGCAAAATAGTTAAAACAAATAATTAGAACAACAAGCAATTTCAAAGAAACACGACAAAGATCGAGACTCGATGTAAATCACACACTAGATTGGCTGGACGTCAATTTCCCCACCCGTCGTGTTATTCCGCCGAAATGACAAGCACATATCTATTAATGTGAACAATGGTTCAGAAAGAACCATGTTTCCTCTACGGAAACATACTAAAGCACATGCAATTGGCTTTCCTTTGCAGGTGGCCGTCTGTTGTTTCTATAAAATAATTGAGAACGCCTTTGTTGTTGAAACAAAAACCAGATGTTTGAGATAGGAATTTGTAATTAAGCTTTTGGAGATTAGCTGGAGCTTTATGAGCTTTTCTTGCTAGCTAGTGTTTTTAACCTGAATTTGAGAGCAGGGACATTGTTATTTTGTTAAAGCTAGTATCAGATTTCTGTCAAAATGTCACTGACCGTGTAAAAATAATGATAATTTGGTGGTAATAATTAGTGCGCTTAGAGTATATAATTTTAGAAGTATTAATAATCCTTAATTGGTAAAATATTATGACGGCATAATTGGAACATATTTACAAAAATATGAATTGAAAGAAGATTAAATGATGTCGTTAAGTTAAAAAGAGTTAAACATATGATATTACTTTTTAACTAAGTTTGAAGTTAATAAAGTAGTGGTGGCAAAATATAGTATATATATTAATTAATATATTTGTATCCAACATCACCTGAGAAAAGGATTCTTCTAAATAACTTGAACTTATTGTGAAAAAATAATGTTTTTATAATATTTATGAACATAGTTTCAGCCTAATCTTAATATGAATCTTCAAATTTAAAGAACCGATCACTACGAATTTAACAAAATATTTTACATAGAATAGTTACTGAAAAATAAAATTTCGTGAAAATCAGTCTAAAACATGGATGTGGAACATCGCATAACTTTTAATTACATTATAATACTGGTCATTGCATTTAAATTTTACATGTAATGGCGTTAATTACATTTTTGACGTTTTCATTCATTTAAATAAAAATGGCCAGTTTGGCGATATTTTTGGCACAAATTATTATACGGAAGAAGAAGGAAAAAAAAAAAAAAGGAAAATTAACACTACCAGAATGGTGAACCACGAGATATATTTTTCGGTAATTATCTCCTTATAATTTTTTGTAAGAGAAACACACCTTGGCCAATGATTGACGATGCTCGAAGGAAGATAGCTCTATGTTAAATACATTCGTTTTTTAACTTTTTCACCTTTTTCACTACATTTAAAATTTATACTTTTTCAAACGAGGCAAAATGTTTAAAAATTATTTACCAAGCAATTTCGCACATGTTGCATAGAATATTTTTGATTCGAGGCGTTGAGCACGAGGCGTGCTATAAAGTACTTTATGCCACTATTGTGATAAAGTTACTTTACTGCACTCCTTGGAATAAAGTATTAATTTCCAAGTATGATTCCCAATTATTATCTTTTTTTATGTGTTGTTATAAAAATATATTTTAGTTAATTATTGGATGATTGCATTTGATTTACAATAAAAAAGTTGTATCAATGACACTTTATATTATGTAATTTTCAATATTACCTAATAAATGTATTTATCAGTCAACAAAGATTCAAATTAACTATTTATGAATATTTGACAGTGGAACAAATGGCGTCTGCAGAATTGATCAGAACTGAAATGAGGCAGAATTGGCCTACGTTAGTTTCTCATCAGAAACAGATGTACTTGAACTCCATGGTAAATATGATAATAACTTATGATTACATAGTTTAATTTTGGTTTAAGATGGTATAAACCTCGATTTTAGTATTTTCCAATCCTCAAAATTAGCCCAATGCATTTGACGATGTTCCATTAAACAAAACGCATCAAAACGCAGACAAGGATGAAGGATATTTTAATATTAAAAAAAAAAAAAAAAAAAAAAAAAAAAAAATGGGACTAATGTTTCAGTGATTAAAACTAAATTCTTAAAATACTGTAGTTCAGATGCAAGCGATTATCAGTGGAATTGATTTTACTTTATATTTATAAAGCAGTTTAACATACGGAATTATATTTATGCATGTGCAACCATTTAAATATTTAGGTTTGCTAAGAACAGCTGTCGCGATTTTGATTAAAAAATCTTTCTAGTAATGCCTTTTCATGTGTTCCTAATAGCAATGCTACTTAAATTCCAATAAAAATAGGATAAAAGCAAATAAAAAAAAATAATAAAATAATGAAAACTCTCCTTTCTCTCACAAAACCACTCGTCATTTTTGAAGAATGAACTTGTCAGATCATGTGAAGCGAAATTAATGAAAATATGCACTTAATAAATGTAAATTTATACTTTTAAAATATAAATGCATAATTGTATTAATTATCTTATATAAAGGTTATTTTCTTCTATCTATTTGGATTTTTTTGGAGCTAAACACAATTAAGTACTTTTGTCGCAAAATATATTGCAAAATTTGATGAGATTTGAAAAATAAAAGATTATTACAATAAATACCACCAAGCCGAAGAGTTCTTTTTAATAAAATTCAAAGGAAAATACGAATTAATTCATTTTATTTAATTAGTTAATTTTGTCAATTAATATCAATTTTCAAACAGGTAATTGATATTTTAGTGTGACTGAAAATTGTGCTACGTTCCATACAACTAGTTTTATTAACAGTACTTATTTCCAAACTTTATCTTTTCAATATAATGAACTTCACAGTTAATACTCTCCCTAATATTTTATCTCATAAATAAATAATATGTTTATAGGATTTACTAAGTCTTCATCGAATAAAAAAAATTGAAGCAGTTAAAAGATATGCCAATATTAAATATTCATCACCAATCTACATAATTATAAGTTGATAAATAACTATATTTGGCATTAATTATTCTTTACCATGATTCTTCCACTCATTTATATTATTAGAATATTCATTAATTTCATGCTCATTGATACTAAACACGTGATGGAAAGATAATTAAATAAAAAATGCATATAATTAGCCTAGAAAGTGCAGCGTGAGAGGTTAATGATCTGAATGTATAAAAATTCTGAATTAAAATAACATTCCAGGCAAAGAAATAAAAAGTTTTATTAATAAACTAGCTGCTTGACCCCGCGCAGCTGGGACCCTTTGAAGGACATAGAAGTGTACATTTAAGAAAAGGTGGAATAGAGGTTTGGTGATTTTTTTTCTATTTGGCGATCAGAAAAATTGCCAAATTCCAAAAACACGGAAACTGAAACAAAATTACAATGAAAGCTTTAATAAAATAAGTAAAATATAAATCATAATAATAAAGTAAATAACATTAAAATGTAACTTAAAACCCGTTGCCAGAAACCGTCTTTTTATGGAAAAAAAAACACCAAATAAAATTGTGCCAAAGAATAGTCATATCTACATCTGTATTGAAAAAGTTTGATATTCGTCAAAAAAGTTTTAGTATTCAGAGAAATTTTTTATGTCATTAAATTTTAATATAAACAACTTTAAATCGAATCTAAAAATTGCTCTCTACAATCCCGGTGTACTAAAACTTCTACGTATCCAATTTCGTACTTCTAGCTACAAAACTGTGACTAGGTACAAAAGGTACTCAGTCTTATATATAAAGATTGATTGGTAAACTCTTAGTTGATGTGGAAATATCGCTCAACGAATTATGCGCAAATTGGAAGCCGATAAAATTGCATATTTAGCAACCCTTTTTACTGTGGATTATTTGTACATTCTTTATGTTTTCAGTCATTGAATAGTATTAATGGCCACATTCAATTAGCCACCATCTTATAGATTTCGCATCAATCACTATTTTGGATTGGTGACGTTAAGCCTTGACGCCATTTTTTTTTTTTTAATCGTACCAACCCATCCACCTAAACTAGGAATTTATCAATAAAATTTTATCCAAAGTGCTAAAGCAGCGTTTTATTAAAAATATTTTATATAAAACGAATAAAGAAATACATAAAAAGATACAAGGCAAATAAAACAAGATGAATAATGAAAACTTTAAAAGATATGTTCATTTTCATTGAGATTTCAAATTGAGGTTAGTAATTAATTTAATTAGCACATTATTTCTAATGAAATCTGCATTCGATGGAAAAATGCATCTTAATAATCACTGACAAAAAAGTGTCTGGTCAACATATCCGTTGCTTATGTTTTTGTTGATGAAGGTTGTCGTTTCCATCACAAAAGTTTTAACAGAATTTAACTTGCTGAACTTCGCCGACAAACTTTCCTAACAAAACACAGATGCCCCTTTTGGAAGATATTTTTGAAATCACCTGCGTGTTTCGAAACTACTGGATTTTGTCAGCCACTTCTTTTCCTGAATGCTTTCTTTTTTTGTTATAAAATCCATTCTTATCTTTCACGCGGATACATTTTTTGATGATGTTCTTTGAAAGAAGAAAAAAGGGTCGAGCTACTTTGAATACACGCATGAAGTAAATTAATTATAAACTTCGGAGTCCTTTTTGTTTCTGCTGCACTGATTAGTTTAATTACTTTCCTGATGGTAGTGTGGCTCTGTGAACTTTAGTTCGAGTAATCTTTTTTTATTTTTTTTTATTTTTCGTTTTTTTTATTTCATCTGAGACACTCCATCTGATGCTTTTTGTACGTTTTTAATTGTTTTAGTGGCGAGGGTAATTCTAGATTTTTGTCATTTTACATTTGTGTGACACCGAAAGTTAAAAGAGGATTGAAGTTTCTTGCATTATTTAATTCATTTTTCATCAGAAAATAAGCTTTTTTTTTCACTTCGAATTCAAAATCATTGTTAGAGTCTAAATGACTAATTTTCTTTCATATGGCTAAAAACAATATTTTTATACTTTCCGTCATACAATTGCTTTGATTAATATGTAAAAAATAAACATTTGAAGTTTTCAACGTTTTGATAGTACACACACATTTATTCTTTAAATGCAGTTGTAATTTGTCTCTTTAATTCAAATTCAGGCTGTTTCGATAGATCGTTTTTCATTCATATAAAATGATATTGAAAAAATTTAAATTTAAATCAATGGTGATTGAGGACTAGTATTTTATATTAAATCAGAAATGAGTTTTTTTAAATAGCACTATATTAATAATAAATCAATCGATTCCTGGATAAAATTTTCTAACTTTCGGAATTCTTACATGGGAATAGGAAAACTTCATTCTTTATTGAGACACACAGAAGCATATACTCTAATCAAGCTGAGAAATTAATAAAAAAAATTAATCCATACGTTAAAGCTCAGGGATTGGTTAAATTTATGGTCTGAACAAAATACTAAAGAGCAAAAAAAAAAAAAAAAAAAAAAAAAAAGCGATAATTTCAGTGATTTTCAAAGTTATTTTTTGGAAGTTACTTGTTAAATAATGGCAATTATGCTAATTTTTGTTCGTACACTTGATATAACAGTGCGATGGTAAAATCAGAGTTTTTAGTGCAGTAGATGTTGAGTTAGGAAGGATTGAAATCCAGCCTGTGATCGGTCCTTGTATGTACGTATTTAAAGGTTTTGCTTCTTAAAAATTAGATCATAGCGGATGAATACTTACACTTTCCGAGATTTATTCAGTTTATTAAAAGTTGGAATAGTCTAATGAATAATATAAATTGGGGAAGTTTAATATTTCAAAACAATATTTAAAATAAGTAGGAATCAGGCAATATAATTATAGTATAAAGAGGCACCTTTTTATTCAATCAGATTTCAAAAGTTTTAAAAAATGGTAATCTAAAAGTAATTCACATTGCAATACCTTCATTGTGAAAATAGTTTAAAAAATTGATTACACATTTTTTTTATATATGGAATTCCAAAAAGCTATAATACAGGTGCAGAACAAAATAATAGGAACACCTGTGAAAGTATGCAAATTTTTTATTAGTAGTGAGTTGGCCCGCTGTTGGGCCGGAAAACAGCTTGTATTAGACGTGAAATTGATAAATAAAGGTCGTTCGCAACGTTTAAGAGAATTAGCAACCATTCCTCCTGCAAAGCGGTCTCGAAGTCAGGTAAGGTGAATGGAGGAGGAAACCGAGTATGAACTTTGTTCTCTGAAACACCCCACAATGTCTCAGTGATGTTGAGATCATGACACCACGTAAAATGTTCCACTTCATCATTATGCTCACCTAACCATGTTTGAACACAACGAGTACAAGGAGTTGTCATCTTGAAATAGAGGACGTTCTCCAGGAAACTGAGTCTAAATCATATAGTGTAAATGATCTGATAGCTCTGAGGGGGGCGTCATAGTCATGAGTGGCCCCAAAGCCCATCAAGATATCGTTCTCCTCACCATCCAAGAGCCCCTTCCACGCTTCACGGTAGGAACCAAAGAGTCAACGTGAAATGCATCTGCTGGTGTTCGTCCGGTGATCTGAAATAATGCAAATGAGCTTTGAGATGGCTACTCTGCCATGAATGTTCGCAGTATGTAGATCCAGTTGAATAGTTTTGGTGAATACGGGGGTTCTGGAGATGGGTGTTCATCTCTGAGATTATCTGCTGCCATGTAGCTTTACGTTTTCGGGTGACTATCTTCTTCAACGCTCGTCTACCCCGGTCGGTCAACTTTGACTTTCGTCAACTGTTTTGCTTCGCACGGGACACCTTTTCTAGTTTTGTGCAGGCTGTCATGACGCTTGACACAGTGGACCTTGAAACACCCATAAGGTTGGCTGTTTTTGAGATGGACACTCCAGCGAGGTGATCTCCAATAATCATGTCAATTTGCACGTCGGGCTAGTCGGATATAATGGCGCTTTACTGGAAATATAATTTTCTCACACAATTCTCACACCGGCAAATGCTCGACTGATACCTTCTCTTTCGCCGCCACTAGGTGCAGACTTTTGCGACACGTGGCGAAGCTGCATTGGACAATTGAAGTACAGCACATTTTGAAATAGGTGTTCCTAGTATTTACTACTATACCTGTACATGTAAAATAGTAAATGAGAATGAAAAAAAAAATTGCTAAAATACAATAAGAATTTAAATAAAGAATCTTTGAAGGCTGCAAAATCAGTTTGTTATTTGCTCAGTTTTGACCAGTCACAAACTTGTTAAATGTTAAGAATGAAACTTTATACAAATGTATTGCTCAGAAACCAATTTCTTACAAAACTTAGTACAGTATCTGGAATTGAGAATTATTGAATATTACTACATTGTATAGAGCAAAAAATGTTTCAAATTTAAATAGAAAAGTTTTATAGTGATTTAAATTTAACAGCTGTTGTCATATATTTTTTACTGCGATGAATACCTTGAAGTGTACAATGTATACTTCAATCCAAAACAAACATCATACATTATCAAAATTTATTCAGTGGACAGTGTATATTGAATAAATTTTGATAATGTGTGATGTTTGTTTTGAATGATGAAATTGTTAACTCCAGTGAAAGATAAATTGAGTACGCAAATTGAGTGAGACTTTTTACTTTAACAAAATTTGTTTACTAGGAGTTTATATAGAAATCTCTCGATATAAAATACAGTAAACGGGAAATTAAGATAATAACTAAAATAAGAAAAATTAAGTTATATACTACTAGATAGCATATTTCTTAAATACGGAACATATACTACTTATTTTAAAACACCTAAACCAATAGTTTAAAAACATATATAGTATTATATTAAATGTTTTGTATATTTAGCTTGCAATCTATATTTTTTCAATACATCTTCTTTTCTAACAAATAAAGAATATAGGAGGAAAGGTGGAATGCAATGTTCTTGACCAAACAAAAAGTTATACGCTCTCTAGTAGAATTAGAAGAAAACTATTAATATGTTGTTTATTTTGGGGACATTTATGGTATATCATGAGAAATTGGTGTGAAAATGTTTTATACACTTGGGGATATAGTCACTTTGTTAAAGCCAACTAGAGAGGAAGGGGGAGTGTTATTTCTAAATTGATTATTTTTAGTTTCCAACTTTAGCTCTCTATCATCTCTGGAAATGGTTTTCTATCGTAGCAAGCATTTAATACGAATAATTTTGAACTGAATATTTTTGCAATATTATTCAGAATAGAATACAATTATAGAATGCAATTTGCTAGTTGAGTATCTATTTGGGAACATTTCAAGGGACTAAAAATGAATTATTGATTAGCTTTTTTTTTTGCGAACTATATTTTCAAATGTCAAAGGTTTGATCATTATTCTGGCAAAAAATGAACAAGAACTAGAAAAGATTACTACAAACTCGTAAAAGAGTTTGACAAAAGCTTTATTTATTCTTTACTTATGCTTTTGTCAGACCAATCAGAAAAATTCTAGAGTATTATAATATTTTAAACCACCTCTTCTGTGTATTCTGATTAAAATTTTTTTTTTTTTTAATTTCTCTTTGTGATCCTTAAAATATTATTTTTTTTTGTCAATTAACAGTATAATTTTTATCAAAATATTCTTTCAGAATATTAATTTGAAAAAAAAAATAATAATAATTTAAAAAAGTTATATGATAGAGTGTTTAACTATTTATAAAATTTATAACAACTAAAAAGTAAAATATTTGTAATGTACTTTACTAAAATACAAATCTAAAAATAATGTAATTTGCTTTAACTCATTGTTTTGAAATGAAGTTAGAGGAAATTGAAATTTTAATGTAATCTTGTAAAAATTTGTATGCCTAACTTTAAATATTTGCAAAACATGCAATATCTATTCTATATTCTTTTAAAGTATAGTTATATTTTCTTTACTTTGAAATATTATACGATTTTGTTTAATTGTGTCCGAGTTGCATAGTATTCCAACTGATGAATTTATATATTATTATTTGAGAAACAATACTTGAAAAATCAGGCTTTTGAACAGTATAGAGCAATTAGATCTATAAATATAGATTTATTAAGCATTTAAACAATAAAATATTTATTTTTTCAAACATTTACTTTAGTTTATACAATTTTAATTATTATATATCCATCTAAATGGTTTGGAATTTTTAAAAAAAAAAAATCTACATTTATTGTATTTTAAACTGAGAATTTTTTTGAAAGAATACGCGATGATATACACTTACAAAAACTACTAAATTAGTCAATAGAAATTTTTAGTTCAAAAGTTTCTTTTAATTCAATATTTTAACTATTTTACTAAAATACATTATTACCAGAAAAAAAAGGCCTAAAATATTAGTAAAGTTTAAGTATAAAATATATTATAATAACTCAGAACATTGAATATTGCAGGATAGTTCAAAGATAGATATAAAAAACTTATGATTCTCAAATCATACTAATTGCAGTTCCTTTTCAAACGTTAAAATATTAAAATAAAATGTGTAAAATGTTGGTACTTTTTAATTCCTTACAACCTTTCTACACTCTTTTCAGTAAAGAATAAAATGTTGTGTGAATTAAAATACATACTTTTAATATTTAATGTTATTACTAAGAGGTTTTACAACTCGCAATTCTTTTAGATGCATAAAAATTCCATTTTAGATAAATTACTCTTTTACGCAAAACAAATTCAAATACTTTTTGAAATTTGAGAACGTCAATATCAAATAATAATATATTATTCCATTAATGGAAATTATTCCTTAAATCGGATCTTAAATAATAGTCTTTCGTTTTCCGAAAAGATCGAAAATTACTTTCCAAACTCCATTAATTCCCTATCTTACGCTTAGGAAAAGTTATGACTGAGAAGGAAATATTAATTCTGCTTCTACTCTTTTGAGACAGCCAGGATAAATGAAAACGATCCCTCTAAAATTTGTTCTTATCTTTAAATTACTCTTCTCCAAATGCCTACATGTATTACGACTGCTTCATAAATAACTCAGGAGTATTTCCGTTCTGATTTATGCTATCTTCATGAATGGGTGGCTGTAATTATCGTAAATGCAACGGACATTAATATATAAGAAATGTCATTTAAATGACATAGTTATTAATATTATTATCAAAATACATATTCTGAAATATTTATTAAGTGAAAAAGAAAAGAATATTAGAAGGTATTAAAGTGTTTTCAAATATAACACTTATTCTTAAATAGTTTAATAATTTTCTTTTTTTAAATTGTAAATCGTACTTGAACAAAGTAGAATGAAATTGATTTTTCTTTCTCACACATAAATACAGTTACACATAAATACAGTTCTTATTATCGTGGTATTTTTTCTTGTATTGAACAATTATAGAACTTTCTTTTTCAACAATTTAAAAAATTCAACAACAACAAAAAATCGATATTGTATGTAAACATATCAAGTGAAATTTAAAAAAAATATCCACAAATTTTACAAAACGCTGGAGTAATTGAGTTTTAATATATTCAGTTACGAAATCTTAGATACATTTATTTATCTTAGGTAACGTTATTAATATTATATAAAACATATTAATACATTTGTACAGCTTTCAATTAAACAATCACGGAGTAAAAGTACAACTTCTTTATTTTTTAAGTTTTATTAAATGTCTTACATGCGAATTATAAATTTTAATTCGCCATGTACATATTTCTAATGCAATTCCTATGCTACGATATTAAGCTCAGATATACTTTAAATGTTTCATGGACGGTGATGTCAAATTAACGGTCATGACTTGAAGATAGACCAATGTTTAGACGGTCTTCTGCAGTGAATAATGAAGTTAATATAAAACTTATGTCATAGCAGACAGGCTCTAACATCCATGAATTATCGGAAAAATTTGGTCCTGTCCAAAGCACCATCAATCATTTCCACCAACTGGGCCTTGTGAAAAGGCACTTTTGAGTACTGTTGCGCTGTTGATACACTTTCATCTACAAAAGTGAATAGATTTTTCAAACAAGTTGCTTGAAATCCTACAAAATACCCAATTTTGCCACAGAATTAAGATTATTATTGAAACCCAGACATAGAAAAGAGTGACTACAACCCAATAATAATCTCTCAAAATGCGTTGCTAAACCTATGAAGATTTAACATAAGATTGTTCGGAGGAATTTCAAGATAGAACTGCACTTCCAGATACTTCAGTCATGATTTTAATGCTGACTTCTATAGTTATCAATTTATGCGATTGTATGACGTTCGTAAAGTCCATTATCCAACACAAGTCACTGAAATTTCAGCAACATGTCAGTCATCCAGCCTACGCATCCCGATGGACCGAGGTGAAATTAGAAAACTCAGAGGAATCGAAAGGACGCTATATTCTTCATACTACAAATCCTGGCACCTTTCTGTCAGCATCAATTTAAAATCGCTATCGAACTGCCAAGGCAAAATGTTGATTTAATTATGAGAATGATGACCAGAAAGAGTGCCTAGAGATTTTTGCACCTAATGATGTTAATTAATGGAATTGAAATTTTGGATCCTATATGTCAACATACCAGACATTATGTAATTTAATTTGAGGAGTAAAATCCTGTTGCACTGCCTTTCTTTTCCATTTAATTTATAAATAATAAACACGGTTAGATTTTTTAAGCAACCTACTAAACAATTACGTATTTGTATTCCCGAATCTAAGTACCTAGAATTGTCCCAAATTGAGTTCGTGTAGTTTTTCACTCACGATAATTCAGTAACGTAGTTCAGTGTATTGCAATCGCCGTATATAATATCTATATATTTAAAAAACAGATCAAATAATTTTTACATCAGAAGTGTAGATTATAATGGCAGATATGCTTTTATCATTTAAATAGCAATATTAGAACATATGTTTTCATGGATGGATGAATTCCGTTTGATAGTATTTATGAACCTTACACTTATGTATGTTCTTGCTTAGATTTTTTGTGTTTAAAGCTTCACTCAGTTTCTTTCAAGTTTAATCAAAATGAATTAATTTAGTTATTAACCATAAAATTATTATTTCAACATATATATATATATATAAATAAATAATTACTTAACTTTAATTTCAGAAAATGAAACAACCAAAAGTGTAACTGGAGCACCATTGCGACCTATTCTATATGATAATAATTTATTGTTTGCAAAAATAGAAGAGAGATAGATCAAATGATGAACTGATAAAAAAACATAGTATAGATGTCATACTTGTTAGTTTGGAAGCTTTAAAGCTTATAAATTTGATAAAATGATATATTCTATGTAATAATATATTTTTAACAATCTATCTCTATTAGTTTTCATTTGTATTATCGATGATTCCAGCCATTACTTTCACAAATGGAAATGTTAGAAATATAGTTGATTGCTATAGTATCTGGTTTCATAACATGCTGAAAAAAAATGCAATATTTCTGTGCATGATGATTAGCAGATAAGTTATTTCATTGAGTATTCTAGAAATATAGAAAGATAAATGAAATATAATTAATTCATAAAAATGGATGCATTAATTAATTACAGTTATATTAATTTTTTTGTTCTAAAGATAAAGTAATTGTCAGTCTTTGAGTTTAAAAAAAAAATTAGAATAAGCCAAGAAAAGTACAAAACCTTAGAAAAAAACTTTCAGTAAATTAAACAAACATTCATTGCCACATTTTCACAAGAATAAAATGTAATGCTAAGATATCAGGATATAATAAATCAACATCTCATTAAGATAACACAGTTTATAAATTAAAAAATATATACAAATGGCTTCTCAAGTAAACACATATTATTCGATTTCTTTATCCAAATTTAATTGAAGTTTCAATGCAAACTTATTTGATCGCAACTCTTCATTCCAATTTTGTTTCGAATATTTTAACATAAATTACAAAAAAAAAAAAAAAAATGTTTCCTGTTACTGATTAATTTAATTGTACCATTTATATATAATAAATTAAAAAAATATATGAAACAAACATTTCAAATACATATTAAAGAAATGCAGTAGAGGGTCAGAAAAAAATGTTTTCTCATTAACATTTATAAATCTATTAAATTGTTGTAAAGAACAAAAATAAAATACGCTATTTTGAAACCGTTTATCTTAGTTACCCACATTTTTGTTTTAGCCTGTAACTGAAACACATTCACCAAGTATTTAGAGTGTTTGAAATTTTTATTTTCTGAGAATTTATTAAAAAGATATTTTTTCAAAAGTCTATTTTATATTTTATTTATTTTTTACGCTTGAACATTTTCTTCTTTTTATCATGGTGAACATTCTTATTAAATAATTGAAATAGCGCAGTCATTTTAGCAATACATCAATTTCATAATTATATATTTTGATTCCGCTGATTTCAATATTAAAAAAAAAAAAAAAAAAAAAAAAAAACATTAAATTATACGTTCATTTATTTCACGATTCCATTTTAGTGCCATCAGGTGTTTCACTTTAAATATTAATATTTTGTAAAACTCAAGTAAAAATTTAAACTACTTAATAAAATGAAAATACAATCTTTTTTCAATGTATAGTTAGACCAAAGTCATATAATTCATAGTTAAGAACCCCTTTAGAAATTAAAACTCTAAAAATGTAAAGTGGAAAGTCAATGTTTTGCTTATTTCTTACTTATCAGCTCTTATGCTCCGAGGAAAACATATATTATTTTGGTTTGGACTAATTTTTTGGTCATAAAGTTTCAAGAAAACAAATTAAAGTCAGGTACACTGACCACACCTGACTCTTAGCATATTCGGAAGTCAACTCATTTCTCCCTCCTACCTGAATTATAGCATCCGGGAAATGGAGTGGGTATAAGAAATGGAGGAAATAGAATGAAGACAGAAGTGTTCTTTGGTGTAGAAACACGTTTGTACTTGGATGTGATAAACCGCTTCCCTCTACGAGGTGATGATCTCCGTTTAATCAAATATAAAGAGTTGTAAAAGACTATTGGAGTGTCATGAATCTGGAGTGATATCTTTATTATGAACGGAACCCGATTAGTAAGAGTGGCCTTGTATAATTTAAGTTATTTCATTAAAAAATATTGTAAATCAGTATTGTTTAAGTGTAAAAGTGAAATCAACAATAAAAAACAAATTAAGACATTTTAATTTAATTAAAGTAAAAAAAAAAAAGGATTTCTGAGCACGATTTAAATGAGAAATTCATATTTTATTAAATGAATATTAACTATAATTTTGGTAAGAAAAAAAAAGTATCCAGGTAACTTGTTATTTTTAATCCATCTAAATAAAATAAGTCGTTATAATCAAATTTCAAGTTTTTAAAATATCCATGGCAGTTAAACCCTTTTTTTAAAACAGGCTATATAACTTTTTTCTATTTTCATTGTATAAAAAAAAAAAAAAAAAAAAAAAAAAGACTTAATTTTTTATATCTAATCGACAGTAAATCTTGAGATTGTTATGTTTTTTTAACTATTAGAGTTAACTATTAGACTGTTTATACAAAATAAAGAAAATTAGCAATAAATAGGATATTTGAAAGCCAGGAAAATAAGTTATGCCGAATTAAAGATAAATAAAAACAAACAATTTTTTAAATGTTGTAGAAGAAAAAACTTTTTTTTTTAGTTTTAAACCTAAACATTTTAAAAATTAAAAAATTGGTTTAAAATGCATTTGGGAAATTTTTAAGAAGCTAAGAACTGCATCTTTATAAAGCTACAAAGCTTATGAAACAAATGAATTTATTTTTTAAATAATTACGATGGAACATATAAACAGTATAGAAATCATTTTACCCACTCTAAATCATATAAATACTGTATTTTCTTAGTTTTTAGATCAATGGTTATAAACTTGTCATAAGATAAATTTTCCAAAAAATTAATTTCAGATTATTTTCTTATAGAACAAATACTTTTGTATAGATACTATTTTTTGTAGAATGGAAGACACATTTTACTTAACACAAAACTTACACTTAAAACTTAGTTAATTCTTCAAAATATTGATAGAACGAGTATTTAAAAGACTATAATAAAAAATAAAAAAATAAATGAATTACGGACATCTAAATTTAGTTATGAGAATGGTAATGATACGGATGATCATGAATTTCACCATATTTTAGTAATCATAAAGTAAAGAATGATAAAAAAATTTAATTTATAAATTTAAAACATAAGTTCATCGAACAAAAGAATATATAGTATAAGAAGACTATTTAATATAGACTATTTAATGTAATGAAATAAGATTAAGGATGGTAATAACACTAAAGATATATTTACTAATAATCAGCTTATATTTATTATATATATATATATATATATATATTTACTAAAAGGTTCCCAAAGCATGTTATTTTAATCAGTAGTGTAATTTAGTGTTTAAGAAAAGATGAAAAAACTATTGGATTGTAATGACACAAAAAGCTAGTGACACGTTTTAAAATTCTAGTAATATTCTCAAAATAGTTTTTAAAGATAAGGCTCTATATTTTTGTAATTAAAATGCATTATATTTCATAAAAATCAATTTCAAAATGTACAATAACTTTCATATACAAAAATCTATCGACCTTGAAGTACAACATTTTTTAAAAGCAAGAGGTGTTTGTAATTACATTCTAATATTAACTTTGAAATTTTTAAAAAATAAATTAGAAAAAAACAATTAAAATGTATTTCATTTGTATATTTACAGCTACAAAAAATATACAAAAATATTCTTCCAAATGTTTTATTATGGGTTTTGTAGGCATGAGATAGAAAAGGGGACGTTTCGTAATAATGTCCCAAACACCCTTTCTTAAATTAAATAAATGTTATTGGTATTAACAATTGTGTTTCGTAAAATTGAAAAAAAAAAGGGGGGGGGGGACTTAAAATCATACCTTCATTTTTTTTTTCATTTTTTTTTTTTTTCCTATCTCATTTAAGATATCCTAAACTATACTTTTAATAAATATATAATACAAACAACAAAAGTGTCATATTAATTGCAATTGTATTACCATAATAAATATTTTTTTATTGATATCACTCATATGAAACTCTGATATGACAATGCAGACAATTTTATTTTCTGTCCTTTTGAAAATTGTAGAAACAGAATTTCTCAGTGATTTTTTTTTTTTCTTCTCGCCAAAATTTCTTACACTTATCTTTTGTAACCAAAGCCTTCCTCTTTATCAAACTGGAAATAAAACTAGCTTTCATCTCAGTTTTTGTTTTCCCGATGGGGAGTCTGAACTATTTATATAATGAAATTGAATAACGTAATTTTTTTTCCTATTGCTAGAACTAGGGTGAAACTTTTGCCTTTATTTCTATTCAATTTTTTTTTTCTAAAAGTGGTTCAAACTTCCCACCCGGGATCAATATAACTTTGATGAAATATGATAAACAGTGTCAGATAAATAATGTATATTTGCTTATCTAACTTAATGCTACGAAATCTTGTAAAGCAATTACAGTAGTTAGTTTACAATAGGAAGAGGTGAGAAATAAAATAAAAATATTTAAAAAAATCTTAATCGAAATACATTAAATTATACTTCTCTCAATTGTAAGAAAGTAACACAGTGTAATTGTTACGTGGGTGCGTTTCTTTTCTTTTTTTTTTCGAGTTGAAGATTTAGTTTCCGAACGAGAAATTTGAAAATTATTTTGTGATGCCTCATATTTCTACTTTGTATTTTGCGTAGAAAACTTCCCCTACCTGCTTTTTCAGCTAACTTTATATTCATGAATTATGTTTCAGAATTGTTATCCAAGGAAAGTATTAACTATGTGAGGAAATTTTATATGAAAAACGTTTAGAGAAAAAACATTTACTATAACCAAGGAATATTAAATCAACCAACTGTACGTTTTTCTTGGTGGGCTCGTTATCAAATAAGGAAAAAAGTTCCATGTTTGCAAATATTTCTCACATATTTGTAAACTACATGCATAATTCTTAACGACATTTTATTCTGTCAATGCAATATTTCAAGTACTTATATCAAAATTCATTAAATATGTTGTTTCAAACTACATTCGTTACATTAATACTAAACTAACTCGTTCAATAAACATTAGAATTAAAAGGCTGTAAAATATATACACGAATATAAATAAATCTTTTAATATACTATATAACTACATAATTAAAAAAAGTTTTGATGGAATTTTTATTATATATTTCTGATTAAAATGTTTATAACATTAATAATAGTGATCTTGCAATTATCTTTATAAATTAAACTAAAAGAATGTTTCGCAACATTTTACTTTGAACAAAATTTCATTATTTAACGTAATACCCCCATTCATTACATAAACAAAAAACAAATTTAATTAACATATTATTTACTGAATTAATTAAATGAAAAGTATTTAACGCAGTTGAATTATTTTTATTTTCCATAAATATAATGCAAACAATAACTGTAACAAGAACATCGGATATCTGAATAGTAGAAAATACTATTCAAATATCCGATTCTAAATTCAAAACCAAACTTCGGAAATCAATTGCATCAAAAAAGTAGAGAAAGAATGTAATTCCTTTACAAATTCTATTTACAGCACCTCTAAATGTTAGAACTGGCTATTCACTCCTCATAGTGTTATCCAACAAAGGTATCATTACCAGCCGAGGAATAACATAAATGAAAACACACACAGAGAGAACTTGTTTTCCCAAAACCTCGCACTGTCAACTCCATCTGCCGCCTGCTGTCCCTTGCTGGACGATAAATTAATTTGCAAACAAGGGACTAGTTAGTTCTTGTTCTCCCCTTGCATACACAATTCTTTAGAATATTCCATGAAAGTAGAATCGGAAGGAAGATGGTCGCGAATAATGTTGTTTATATTACTTTTATTTATTTGAATATACTTTTTTTTTTTTATTCTCTTTTGGTTGCTGTGTGATGTAGGGCTTCTTTCGGAACTGTCGCCAACTTTACAAGATTTGTTTCAGTTTTTCTAAAATTCTTTCTATGTATTTCTTTCTTTGCGTCGCTTTCTGGTATTGAATTTATTTCTTCTAACAAGATATCCACGCGTACCTGTTTCTGAATCTGGCAAAGGATACTAGTTTGTCTTTGACTTCGTTTTCTCAAATATATTTTTTGAATATATATGAAAAAGTATGTTTTTTTTTTTTTTTTTTTTTTTTAAATTTAAAAAAAGAAATTCAAGTTATTCCTTGTATACTTTTGTAGTAATACATTGCTATGAAATCAAATCATACAAAAAATATTTGAAAGCTATAAAACAAAAATTCTTTATATATATAGAGAGAGATCATTTGTAAATTCAAAGAGCTTATTCTCAAGAAAATGAAGTATTATTGGTTCATTTTTTTTGGTTTCTGCATCAACCAAATCATCTACTCCGTGAAAGAGAATTTTACATTTACGAAAAACTTTGACGTTACTATGTTATAATAAAGAAATTTTATATACGCTTTTTCCTAAAACATATATTTCAGAAAAATAACGTCTAAACGTATGCTTATTTACCTTATATTGTGATCTTCTGAATTTAAAACATTGAATTAAAGAAAATATCAAAATGTTTATATGCTTCTAAATAATTCATAAGAGGTAGAACAAAACATCTTATTAAAAATGTATTTTTGAATCTTCTGGAAAGCGTATAGAATATATCTTTTTAATATTTTATTGCAATGATAAATTTATTTTTAATAGTAATTTCAGAGAAATACAAAATACCCTTCTTTTTTGTAGAATTTTCGAAATATAAACATTTGATTTACAAATGTAAATGATATTAAAAAAATATCTGTAAAATAGTATAAAATCAGTAACAAAATTTTTCATTCTCCATAGGATTTTACATTGAGTTTATAATATTTCACCTACTGAATATAGTTAGCAAAAACTAATGTCTGGAAAAACTGAAATAACTTTGAAACAATAAAACAAGTGTCATAATAAAGAAATACCTATTTAAACAACAAAGATAAAACCTATTTAAAACGAGTAAGAGCTTTCTTATGAAAGTGACTGTGACAGTACTTATTTACATAACATATAGATTTCATCAAACATTTACGAAAGATAAGAAAAAGGAGTCTATTACGAAAAATACAAAAATATATAATTTTAAATGTGTATAATGTGCTTGATTTTACTTGAAAAAGCAAAAATAACACACTTGAGGAAGTTAAAAATCATGTAAATAATAAAGTAAAATTAAGTATGTTTTATGTGTCGTCAGCTCTAAACCTCTGCAATCTGGCTGCAACTCGAACATTCCTCGAGCATTTGAAGTTTTGAGAAATTTTATATTAAAAAAACCCTTCTTAGTTAAATTTATACCAAATCCCAAAAGTTGCCTCAAGGTAATCCAAACCGGGCAAGTGTTTCGCGATTTTTTAGTTTTATATTTTTCCTCATTTGTTGTAAGTCGCTTCCTAATTGTAAAAATGTAGAGCAAAAAAAAAAAAAGAAAAAAAAAAAAAATACTCTCCTTAATTTTAACTTTTAACTTTTGTTCAGAAAAAAACTTTTCAAATATAAGATGAATAGTACTCACTAAAACTTTTGCTAACCTTCATTCTATGACTGGATATTGTTTTTAATAGCTTTTAAACCAAGAATAGATTCTCCCAGTTACCTAGATTGGTACTTCAAGTATTTCTAGGAACCCTGAAGATTGGTATTTGCTCCTTTTAGAAGACAAAGTTAACGCTTTAGTGAAATATGTAGTACATAGTGCGTCAGAACTGTTGTTATTACAACATAAATTTAATTGATCAAATACAACACTATGCTAAATGACTATTGTGTTACCTTAGCAAAGACAAAATAATGTTACCAATTGTATACATTAAAATCTAGCAAAATACTGTACTTTCAAAGTAAAACTTATATGAAATAATGTATACAAAATATATATTCAAATTAAATTTATTGTTTGTAGTTTTAGAATTGCTACTTTTTAATAATTTTTTAGCCATATAAATTTGAATCGTTTACAAAAGTACTTCATTTTAATTTTAATTTTTATTAGAGATTAAAAAGTAATTTTTTGCTTTCTTGTTGATGAAATAAGTGAAAATTATTAACTTTATAGAAGAGAATAACTTAATTAAATATGTAATCTAATTATACACATAATAGTTTAATCCATTTAATCATTAATTCTGCAAATATTAAACTGAATTATATAATTCAACCACCTTGGGGGTACTTGCATTATAGAAAACTGAGCAAAACCAAAAACAGACAATCGTATAAAATTGCCACTAAATGCTCACTAGAAGTTAGAAAATTTAAATCAAGAATAAAGTATATATATACATACTAGGGGGCACCGCCCCCTGCTCGCTGACGCTCGCCAACCCCCTGGATTGCTATGCAATCCCCTTGGCTCGCTTTGCTCGCCTTAAAGAGAAGCATTTAAAATATGCCCTAGCAAAAAGCTATTTCATCTGCATAATGCCATGAAACTGAACCTTTTATTATTTATGAAGAGTCAGAATACTTGCCACGTCATTATTCTGTTGCTGTCAAGACGCTTTAAGCAGGGACAGTGTGGCAACGTAGTAGAAAGTTCTTGGAAAACAACAAAAATAAACAGTTTTGTAGATATATTTAAAAAAGATCGGTTATTTCATTGAACAATTAAAATTTTCGGGCTGGTTTTGTATGAAGCGCCAAAATAATTAAAGTTGCTTATCGAAATTTCTTAACGAAGCAATCATATGTTCACTTAATCTTTTTTGCGACACTTAGAAAATAAAATAAAACTGTGAAAGGTCAATTATCCAGCATTTAATCAACCGGAATTTTTTGAAAATCAAATTTGGCGAGAAAATTAGCCATATTTCGCCAATAGTTTTTTTTTTTTTAAATTTTCATATGAGATTTTGAAGTTGAGTGGGTTGTTTTATTCGTTATTTTGATAGTTTTTAATTCGTAATAGCTGAATTTGCACTGATTAAAGATGAGTATAGGTTCAGATTTACTGCACAACGCCTCTTAGCGATTTTTTTTAAAATTGGCGATTTAGCGCTGAATGCAATCCGGCGACCTCCGGAACATGTTCCAGCAGATAACTTTTCCGAAAAGTCTGATTTATCCGGAATTCTAATCTAAAAGAAATGTACACATCTTGGATCTATTTATTCTTGCATCATCGTAACTATTAAATCAATACGTTTTAAATAGGCAATAATTTATATCTGTAGATTGTAATAAGAAAAACAAAATATAGCGAATCAAAGTTGTTGCTATTGCCAGATGTATTAGTCAAATTTCAAAAGATATATTGTGATTGGCTTTAAATTCGTGCATAAAGTGCATTTAGAAGATTGGTGATTGAAGTCGTTGCCATTCTTCTCACAGAAATACAGCCAAATTTGGACGTTACGCAAGAGAATTATATATATATATATATATATATATATATATATATATATATATATATATATATATATATATATATATATATATATATATATATATATATATATATGCACATGAATGTAAATAAATTATTGTGTTTGTTAAGATTATAAATTAAAAAATTTAAATTTATTATTATTTTTAATATTCAGATCCACTATTTACTATTTCACATTTATGTTCTTAAACAACAAATTGTATCTTCACGTCAAAAAACCGGATGAGTGTAATGACAAAGCACAAGAAATAAACGGCAGGTGCAAGTGACCACAAAATCAGCTTCCTAATTCATCACCTTCGCAAACAATCAAGACCGCATGAAATATGCAGGACAAAATGCAACCTTATGCAAACTTCAGTTAAGTAAATTTCTACCAGAAAAGATTTATGGAGTACCTTTTATCAACACTCTATGGGTTTAGTAAAACGCAGCGGGCTTTCATCGCGTGCCAAAAGCAATGGAGTGGTCATCTTCCGTAATTAGCGACAGCGGGGCGTGGCCCCCTCCGTCCCTATTTCCCCCTTTTGACAGGAAAGGTAATAGAAATAAGTGTTTGTAGCCACGGGTGCAGGTGCATACAAAAGTTAGGAAAGTCGTTGAAAGGGGTGGGTCGATTCCCTGCTAAATGGAGTCTTCACTCAAGGTCCTAATGCGAAAGTTGTTCCTTTTATGTGGGTGGTTGTATGGGTACAGACTTTTGTACATCATTTTGTTTTTAAAGGCACATATTTTTTTGAGTATTGGTCAAATGCAGCCATGGGCGCCTCCAGGAGGATGCAAGGAGGTGCACTTGCACCCCCCTGGCTCTTAAAAATTTTTAAAAAATAAGGGAAAAGATGTAAATTCCAAGATAAAAAAAAAAGCACATTTGCCGTTTATACTTTTATGTTATAATAAGCATTTTTTTCTTTCTTTTAATTTAGTCTTTTGTTTCTTTCCTATGTCGTTTTTTATAGTTACTTGCGTGAAGATTTTCTGGCTCTTGATGTCTATGATTATCTGATGAGTTGAAGTAACTATTTCTTTTATTGTATAAAAATTTCCTGTGTAGTTCTCAAAATTCTAGGAAAATGTTTTGTTTTTTAAGTCATCAGATATACTATTTTGAAATATATTTTTAGAATTCAATTGAACATATTCCAACACTGTCTTCGTATTTCATTTTGATTTTTTTTTTTTTTTTTTTTACATTGTATCTGAAACTTGGAAGAAATAAAATAATTTTACTCTTTTGTATATTTGCATCTTCGAGTTCCTCTATTCTAAACTCTGTCTCTTGAATGTCGTGAGATCTAGTTGGATGATAAAAAAAATCGTTAAAAATATATCTTTTAATATTTTTATTCTTTTGTATTTTTTTCTCTCATGAACAGGGTTGCGCTTTCAAAAATATATATTATGAATTTTAACTATTCTCAAAGAGTATAATTTATAATGCATAATTAAAAATTAACATTTCTAAAAAAAATAAGGATTTTGATAAAAATCTAGTCTCGCACCCCTTGTAAATATTCCTGTGGGAGCCCATGAATGCAGCTGATATTATGTCACTACAACTAAATACCACTTTAAATTTTTTAAGTGGTAAGTAAATACTACCGTCATCAATTAAAAAACCCTAAATTCAAAAAAAAAAAAAAAAAAAAAATCCTATTTTGACTTTTTTACGATCACCCTTTAAAATTGCCTATTTTTTTGTATTGTTGTATAGGTTGTACGACCTAAGAACTTGATATATTCATTGTAATAAAATGATATTTTTTAAATACTAGGCAGAAAATGTCAAAATATGCACTGGGTATTTTCTTCTTATTTTTTGGGAATTAGGGTCTTTCAGTTTCTTACTGCAGAATACGTCTTCATCAAAACTAGGTCCTCATTTTTTAAAGAAATTTTACTTGTGTTGTTTTCAAATTGACAATTGTATTTTAAAATTATTTATTCGGTTTTATTCTCAGGATAGATGCCTATAATTGGTTTCACACATTATAAACATAGCGTAATAACGAATTACAAATAAATTAGTAATCATAATATTAAAATTATGTAACTTATTTAAACTGTTCTATATGATAAGGCAATTTAATTAAGAAATACCTTATAATTACTTTAAAGGGACAAATATCCCCATCGAATATCGTTTTAATTAAAAATAAGATGAGGTGTATATTATTTTAAGATACATATTTTTCAATTACAGTTACATTTTTACTCCTAACTTAAAAGAGAAGTAATCATGTAGTTGAAATAGAACCCATGTAGGATTCAAACTAATAAAGCAGTTAACATAAGCACATATTTTATCTACAAAATTTTTTTCTTTATCTGCTACAAATTGTCCATTATATGCTAGAAATTGTGATATTTGCATGCAATAACCAATTTTTGAATAAACTGTATTTAAAAATTGAAGTTCGTGTCATACTTTTAAGTAACATTATAACCATATATGTGTAACCAAAAATAATTACAAAAAAGTGAAGAAAAATTAACCTTCCTCAAGTTACTCATTCTGGCATGTTAAAGGAATTCCCACACAAGCCAAAATGTGTAAGGGATAGGGATATTTAACTTCTGTAGTACAAATACACTTCCATTACTTTAGAAAGAAATTATTTTTGTCTAAACCAAATTATTTTGGCCTGAAATCGAATTTACTAGTATACAGTCTTTTTATTTTCTCAATAATACTTATTAAAAATATTCAATCAAACAGTCTCACCTCCTCGAACATGAACTTCTGTCGATCCAATGGAACCAAATGTATTTGAAGCAACACATCTGTACATAGCACCGTGTATATCTTGTCTGAATTCCTCTGCTCTGAATGGCTGGAATACTAGAGATCCGTCCTGTCTAGTATGTCTCAGACCTGGAATATTTGACAGGCGAGTCCAGTCACTTTTTGTCCAGTGAACACTTGGCTGTGGGGACCCCGCAACCAAGCAAGGAATGACAGCTCCAGATGAATTGTGGAAAACTATTTTGTTTGGAGGTTCTCTTATGAACGTTGGTCCTCTAAATCCATTTGACCATCCTGTAAAAAAGTTAATAATTTTAATTTTAGAGGTATAAATACTTACGATATTATAGTAAATATTAGCAAAAATTAATTTTATATTGAATTGTAAAAATAATTTTAAAAATTAAATATAATTGTGTCAACAACTACACACATAAAACAATAATAAGAAAGTCTAAAAACTTGAAATATATTTGTCATTTAATAAATACTTAACCACCGTACTAAGTAGGTAAGTGAATGAATTTTATATGAATTAAAACAAAAAAATATAATATCATAGAAAAACTATAAAATTCATTGCAATGTTGTGTTTAAAAAGATATAATGCTTGATAAACACCAAATTCATTCAAAAACTGAAAGTTCCATGATGTAATTTGATAAAAAAAATAATGTTAATATGAAACATACATATATAATATATTTTTTGTGTATATATATATACATTTTTTTAAAATTTAAATGAGCAAATTATTTATTAATTAATATTTAATAAAATTAGCTTGAATTATTATGTAAAAATTTTTAAACGTATTCCATACATAAAAAATAAAAATATAGTTTAATTAGTATAATTATACTAACATCAGAACACACATGAATTAAAAAGGATAATTCTGATATAAAACTGCCGAAAGTTACAAAAACGGAGAAAACAGGATATACATTAGTATATAAGAGAGTTATCTATTCATTATTCATTTTTTTTTATTTTGGGAGGAATGCCAGAAAAAACTGTTTTATGAGCACCTTTATTATTTAAGGTGAATGCCTAATCATCAAAGTGACGACAATAAATCAATCAAACTCTCTAGTTGTCGAAAGAACCATTTAAATGAATAATTTATCAATAGCTCAATCACTAATGCAGCGATTTTATATAGCTTGAAAACTTTATTTTTATATTTATTTCAACTAATAGTAACATGCAAAAGTAAAATGTATCATTCCTAACTGGAAAAAAACAAATCAAACTAATAATTATCAGGTCTAATTTCATAAATTTATTAATTTTAAATATGAATTATTATAAGTTACATGACTTAACACGAAATTAATAGTGTAAGTAGTAAATATTTAAAAAAAAAAAAAAAAAAAAAAAAAAAAAAAACACTTATTCCAATTCATTTACATGTAATATGGTAATTGAAATTCGTGATTAAATTAAAGCAGCTTAAATGCAACAAAAAATTTCACAACTACAGGGAAAAAGTTGAAAATGTTTAACAAAAGAATACACATATAAAATAAGCATCATATTGTTTAATATTATTTTTTTCCAATTCATATCCATTATCTTCTTATTACTGGAAAGTAATGAATAAACATAATACATCATAGTTTTGAGTGCCTTATTGAAACATTAGACATAGAAAGTACTATATCGTCACCTTTTATGTATTAAAACTTGATATTTAAAATTGGATTACAAAGAAATATATTTATACATATTTACTAGTTTATCTTATTTCAGTGCGGTACTAGGACGGAAAAAAAAAAAAAAAAAAAAAAAACGATCTGCAAACAATCTCAGCAAAATACTAACTTTTTTGCAAGAGATATAGTTTTGTACCTCAGAAAGCATTAATTTATCATAACATGATCGAAGAATTTTCCTTCGTATAAAACGAGAAAATTTAATGACATCTCACGATCGTTCACGAAACTGAAAGATCATAAAAAATGGTCGTAAAAGGCAGCATTGCGGGAAATTAGTTCTCGTTAATCGAACTACTGATATATAGTATAAGAAGCATGGATAGAATTTAATAATTGGATTTAATGTTTACAGAAAAGCATTTTCTTTGACCGGGTAATTGCAAAAATCTTACATTTGGAAATATATTTTTGGGATTTTGTTAGCATTAACTGGATTTTTCATAGAAAATCCTGCAATGAAACTTTAATGCAAAATATTTTTTACTTTTGTAACTTAAATTATAAAATGTTTTAAATGTGGAAAATATAGATTTTAAGTTTTCTTAAGTATTGTAAAGTTCTTTTTTAAACTATTCCTTTTAGTAATATTTATAACAAAATTATTTAATACATTATTTACATTGTACACTAATTTACATTGCAATAGTTAAAAAGTAGAGAAACGCAGTTAAGTTTTAAAATTTAGAATTTATATATCTGAAAAATAAGTAGCTAAAAACCGTTTAATTATTCAAGTATATGATTTAAAATATGTTTCAACAACCATTAAATAAAAGCAAGTTTTACTTTTGATTGAATATACTCTTATAATTAATTTTAAATGTTATTAATTAGTATTTGATAGTTCAAAAGTGTTAACAATAATGTGCTTATAACAATTAAAAACAGTATGCATGCTGATATCTAAACCTTTATTACTATATTTAAATCTCAATAAATACTTAAGCTATTGTCGACATACACTATTACAGTTTCAATATTATTAAAAATAATCAAAATCTAAAAACACTCACACTATAGGTATAATTATATCCATCTATAAAAAAATCAGCTAATCTTATTTTGTTCTATATAATAAAAGAAAAACTAAAATAGTAGTATGACAAAAAACATAATTTGCTTACAATATTTAAATGGAAATTGAAAACTTTAAGAGCTCCTAAATAATGCTGTGTTATTTAAAACGTATTTGTAATTTGCATGTTCACTTTCAAAACAATGTCTAGATTTAAAAAAGACCCAAATATTATGTCACCACTTGTTTGAAAACACGTTAATCAATATTCAGAACAAAAAAATGTTTTCGTAACGGTACGTTACTTTTCCTGAGACAAAATTTTTCTTCTGTTTGGAGAAACGCTTTGCCGAAAGTTTTAATTGAGAATCATGCCTTGAGCGTTAATAATTGCCAGTTTTTGAAGAAAACATATTTTTCATTACTTCTACTCCCTAATCTGTTGCAGCTTAAAATTACTGCTACGTGAAGATTTTAATTAATCCAAGCACAGCGAAGATAGCAACTTCGTGAAACCAATTTTGTTTTCACAACATTGAGTTTCGGAAAGAAGATTTAAACGCCAGTTTAAAGTGGTATGGACATGTTATAAGAGGCACTTGGATTATTTTACTCGTACAAAATTAACTCACCCACTATTAAAATTGGATTCTTATTTTCACTCGAATATACCAAGTACTTGGGGACATAATTAAAATGCATTAATAGTTTGACATTTGTTAAAGATTTTATAATTTACATATGTGTTTATATAATTAACTGAGCAAAATGAGGTAAGGCAGGTTAACTTAAATTTGTTAAGGATAATTAAAACAAAGTAACTGAGTAGTAGATTATTTTTCAACTTCTTTCATGTAAAGTGTTTATACAGCAATAATTTTAAAATAATTGAAAATAACCGTATTTTAAATTCTAGAGCCTTAATATTGAAAAGATATGAAATCTTTTGTAGAATAAAATCAAACTTATAATTAATATAAGAAACTGAAATTAAATAAATTCGTGAAAATATTTTAAAGTTTGAAATTTAAGTATGTATGACAATTAGATGATTATTGTAGCATATTTCAAATAAACAAAAACTAAATAAATACCCATCTATTCTAATATATGCTTATTAATTTAAGGTATTTTACGAAAAATAATTTATTTAGTTGAAGAATTGAATAAACTGAAAAATAATTAGTACAAGATTATGTATAATCTCGTTTAGAGTATGGTATTGCAATCAATTTTTCATGCTGGGTAAGTTTACAAATATTAATTTAAAATCCGTTACAAATTATCTGAATTCATTATGTATTCGAAATTATAAAACCACCTATGTTTATACTAAAAAAATGTAGAGTGGGTAGGTAGTACATTGAGTTACAAAGAACCCAATTAAATTTTAGCCAGCACATTTTTTTTTTAGCTAAGTTATTTACAAATTACTTTGCAGTAAAAGTAAGATATTAAGTGTTTTCCAACTACAAGTTTACTCATCATAAAATATTTTGTATTAGATAATTACCCTTGTCATTGTAATTTTTGTTTTGAAATAGAAGAGTAAGTAGAGCTGTAAGAATATGTGAAGATAAAGCTTCTAATTTTTTTTTTTTTTTTTTTTTTTTTTTTCAATTTACGAGATGGGATGAAACATTAATTCTTACTCTTAGTATTTTATTTAGAAATGAACACTTTTATATTTACAAAGCAGTTTTATTACATTTTACTTTTATAGAAGTAAAACCCAAATTATATTTCTTGTTGCAGATTTACAAATGAAACTGTATTAAAGCTCTTTTTAAATTATTTACATAATAGTGCTTTAAAAAGTCATATCTTTGTTTTTATTAAAAAAACTTTAAATGTTCTGTTCATGTTTAAAAAAAATCAATTATGGACATGGAAAACAATCATAATGACTTTTTTAATATATTATATGCTATGCGATTATAAAAATTAAATTATAGTGTTTTAGAATTTTCTTGCTTTAAATTACAAAAGGTGCAAAAAATTAAATGGAAATATAATTTTTGTTCAGGCCTTGAAAAAAAAATAATATTGGTTAAATTGGACAAAATTAATTTTTCATTTAAAAACCCACATACCCCCTCCCCACAAAAAAGACACACATCCTCCCATCTTAAACAAATTTATAAACGATTTTGATTCTTCATTCTTATTATTAATAAAAAGTTTTGCTCTTCACACACATAAACAGACCAATTTTTGTACTGTAACTGTACTATTACCATTCCTCGCTCTTTGCAAGTACTTAAGACTATAAAAAAGGCAATAACTTTTTCTAGGTTAGTTATATGGTCTTACTTTCATTTTTATTTGACACAGCATCAAAAACGTACGTCACATAACTAGATGATAACAAAATTGTTTTTTCATTTTCAATACCTCCCCCCCCCCCTTTAAAAAACACTCTTTTCTGCTACAATGTTTTATAGACTCTTTTGATTATTCATTTTCATGACAAATAGACCTTTTTTGCCAACTTTCACCTACGGACCATTTTTTTTTACCCCTCATTGTTTTCGATACTATTTTATCTGTTCTAGTATTTAACAATATAAAATTACTTTTATGTGATTGAATAGAAAAAAGAAAACTTATTAAAAGAGAGAATTTTTTTCTGGAATTCCTTTTGAAGAGTAAATATCATACCTAAAGCTAATTGTTTGATATCATTTGTATGATACAAAGATATGGTCGATAAGAGAAAAGTTGTTGCAAGCGAACACAATATCCATTTACGAGTGGTAAAAATTACAAAGCTGAAGTGAAAATGATATTCAATAAACACGGCACCCAATTAAAAAGTATTATTATTCAATCATCAAGATTAAATCTCTAAAAGGAGAACGTTAATAGCTAACTATTCACTCGAGAAAATACTCGTTTTTAAAGTCTAGGTACTCTATGGTTTTCTATACTTAGACTGAACTAATCAATACATTGGAGAAATGTTTATTTAATGTCAAAAGAGTTTTGACTGGAGTAGCAAATATAGTGAAGACTTCTAACAAGACCTCGCAGACTGGGAAACGCATGAAATACATTACCGAGTTCTTGAAGTTTATTAAACGAGAATGTCAGCAACTGAAATATTCAGCTGAATTTTAAAATGTCACTTTTGAGGAAATGAAATATTCATTTTCCGAAGATGATTTTTTTTTCTATTAATTTTAGTTTTTTGTTACTGCTAGTGTCAATAAATCTTAAGGAAAACAACAAAAATTACAAATAAGAATAAAAATGAATTCAATCGAAAATTTAAAAAAATAAAAAAATGCTCATCAGAATAACCGCAATGAACATCGCAATAATCTTTGTAAAAAAAAAATATATAAACATTAAAAATATTTATTTTATAAAAACAGTAGCACTTATGAGGTTATGTACAAATTATCTAGGCAACTTCTTAGGAACGTATGAATTTATCAAAAAGTTATAAAGCCAATCTGTTATGTAACTTATGATGACTGGTGTACAGTATATGGCAATTATCTAATAATTTTTTAAAGGGAACCTTTTAGGATGTGAGTTTAAATCATTTGTTTTTAAATTTAACTTAGCAATTAGTATTATATGTGCGCATTACATAAATAGGTAATGCTTTCCCTTTTTGTCAGTATTCCGAGTCTTTGGGAATCACTAATTAAAAAAAAAATTAAAAGTCATAGATTGGTTGGTTGGTTCGTTGGTTGTTTGGTTTGTTTGTTAGGGTTTACTGGCGCAAGGGCAACAAGTGAAAAGTCATAAAAAAATATAATTCATTGCAAACTAATTTGAAATATATTTAATAAATGTGACACCTAATGTTACTGTATCATTATGTATCGATGATTATTCATAACTGAATCATATAAAGTAAGTATGAGCATTTTAATGGGAATAATATAAAGTAAGTATGAACTTTTCAATAGGATGGGAACATTTATTAATATATAATATATTGGAATTTCCAATAATGCGAATGGATATTTAACATATTTGTTCATTTTATTGTAGGAAAGTAATATGTTCAATTAAAAAAACTACATATTAGCGAGATCATAATACTGAGCATGGAGCAACTCGTAATTTAATCTCTAATATTTGCTTTTAAATATTCATAAGTATTATTTTTAAGTAAGTTACTTTTTAAACTAATCATTATATTAAAAATGGCAATGTTTTCATTTGATGATGAGTGTATATTAAGTTATACTGTAATTTTATTCTGGTTTATTTAACTTTAATTTTGCGAACACATTATAAAATGCCCATTTCCACACATATCCACATTTTCATATCAAAACAGTGCATTGATATAAAATGAGATTTCTTCAACATATTGGCATTTCCTATAACATTTTAAAACAGAAAGCAAGAAATCAAAATGAAATCCAAACAAAAGTCGAGTAAAACGCAGTAACGTAAGGACAGATAGGTTTTATCGAAGTACAGGGTGGTTAAAATTAAACTTACTGTACTCAGAAGCTCTTAACTTCGATTCTATAGAAAGGATCCGAATGAAACTTCAGAAATAGCTTATGTTGAACATGCAGCCGAAATTTCCATCGAAAAAAAAAAATTGTTCAACAACCAACAGATTTTCCCAACAGGTGGCGCAGAAACGAAGTGAACAGAAATATAACAGTTAAAAATCAAAGAATAACAGAATATTTGAATTATTTACACACCTGTGTGCTATGTACAGTACCCAAAAATAATCAGAACGATGGTTATATCTCCGGTTCTAGTTATCGTAGAATCTTACGGTTTGCACCAAAATGTTTTGCTTACGATTTTCTACATATCTGATGCAATTTTTTTCTTTCTTAAGGGACCGTTTACTAAGTAAAAGTAACGCTATCTTCGAAAATTTCAATACGAACCCTTATTTTTTATCATTTCATTCGATTTAGAATACATCATTTACTCTATATACCAAATTTCAATGCATTATGTTTAAAAACACGTCACTTATAGGCGAAAATATTTCGACCATTTTTTGACCGATCTTCAGGGAGAATTTCCATAACACGAAAGGTATTTTTAAGGTTCTACTTCACAGCGGGAGAAATCGAATGGTCAGTGCAGCGTTTCACGAAGTTAAAAAATACAAATATTAGTCTAAAATTGCATAGAAACTACTTGGATTTATAGTGTCATGTTTAAGATTAATACAAAAATAGCAAGTAAACGCAAAAGTAACATAATTTATTTACAACATTAAAGATGTGCATTCTTCACACGAAATAAATAAAATATCGAAAATTGTAATTGCAGAAGTATAACGTATACTACTGATATAAGATACAGATAATAATACAGAAACATTTCACTGTAAACACAAATGTAACTTGATCGCTGAAATTATTTATAAAATGAAAAAATCACATGATTCAGTAAAATTTTTAAAGGATTACTTATTGAAATTGCTTAAAAAATGTTGTTTTATATTAAATTTAAGAAAGTAAATTAAAAAAAAAAAAAAAAGAACACTGTTGAAAACCACACAAAACATATGTTCCACGATTCCAAACACGTTAGACAGATTAAAAAAAATATATATATATAAAAAATAAAACTGCTTTGTTTGTATAAAATAATATATATATATATATATATATATATATATATATATATATATATATATATATATATATATATATATATATATATATATATATATATATATATATATATATATATATATATATATATATATATATATATATATATATATATATATATATATATATATATATATATATATATATATATAGTAAAACCCCGATTATCTGAGCCCCGGTTATCCGAGTTTCCGCTTTAACCGAGCCAGATAATATTTCTTTAATTTTTTTTTTACCCCTGATATTTTCCTTTGTCAAAACTAGTTAGTATAGGCAAATTAGACCCAAATTTGGGTCTAGATGGAAATAATTATTAGAAAGCTGAATTTTTCTGAAATAGGTTCTTGAGGCCCTCCTGGACTTCTCCAGAAAAGTCCCAAAAAATCCTCCTTGGGCAACATTCTTAAATTTTGAATTTAAGTCCGCCATCTTGGTTTTTTTTTAAAAACACTTTAACTCGGCAATGCACAATCAGAAACGGGTTATGTGGGTGTCAAACGTTTCTTTTTAGCAAGAAAAACTTGTTATTGCAATAAAAAGTCTAAAATTGAAAGTTGATATAATTTTATTAACATAAAACAGGCCTAAAACCTGCAAAAACAGTATTTTTCCACTAAAGGTTTGTAAAATTTAAAATTTATTCGATTAAAATCTTTCGTTTTCGAAAAACAAGAATTACCACTGTTTCTATTAGTTTTTTTTATAACTGTTATTGATTGGTTACCGGTTTTGGAAAGATGAATAAAAATGGAAGAAAATTGCATTTTCTGCGGTGAAGGCGGAATGATAGACAACAACAGTGCCAATGTTACAAGAGGTTTGGAGAATTTAAGGAATATCAGTATAAATAGAAAAGATGGGATTGTGTAAAAAATCGATGGCGTTAATCATGTACGAGCGCATGTACAGTGCAGAAAAAATTGTACCATATATGGGAGTTAGATTTCAGCAGCTATACCTGGAGGAGTAAATGCAACAAAACCCCTTCCTAGAAGTGATCTATATCTCTTCAACTTTAAAACATGCTGCCTTTTTTGCGGGGAGACAGTTGATAAGGTAGCTTACACAAAGAACCCACATCGTTACCCAAACATTTTATAACTTGAAAGTGACCCAAAAATTTCAAGTATTTGGAGAACGTGTGAAAAGAGGTGTGAAAATTGGCGGAAATTTGTTCTAAATCGCATTGATAGTGAATGTGATCTGATAGCGGTTGAAGCGCAATATCATAAAACTGTGATGCATGGTTTTCAATTGGCTCAAGCGAGCCATCTGAAAGTGTGGTCTGAAGACCTGTTGGTGAGTCGAAATTAGATGCTTTCAATAAATTATACAAATTTCCGGATGCCAACAATGACTGACAGTATCTGCTATCCGATCTTATGGAGATGCTCACAAATTTTAATACTGAATGTGCCAAGTTATACAGTAAAAAGTGTTTGAGGGAGCTTTTAATAGCATGCTACGGCAGTACCGTTCTTATTTCAGCTAGCATGAATTGTTTCTGGACAATTGTTTCTTTTAGGTCAGTTGCATCAAAGATTTTGACAAAAAATTGGTACGCTGACCGAAAAAAAGACACCTTTGATGAAAAGAAAAGGATCATAGATGAGGCTATTAGTAACCTTCAAGAAGAGATAAGATCTCAAGTTTATGATTGCACGGCATTTCCAACCTGCGAAGAAATATATAAAGGGAGGGGGGGGGGGTGAGGAAGTTGGTGAGATGCTTATCCATCTGTTTTCTGATATAATGAAACCAATAAAAGGTTTGCCTTGAAATCAGAAGGTGTTGAGTGTTGTTCACTCTAGCATTTCTTCAGTGTGTTCACGATCATTTGTGTTAGCTGTGCAGTAGGGTAGAACGAAAATGGCATTTAAATTTTTTTTTAAATTTTAGCTTAGTAATAGTGGGGAAAAGTTGCCTTTTAAGTTCAAAAAGAGGGGAAAAAATTTGGTTGCAATACTACAACATCTTGAGGTGCCGCAAAGAGCTTAAAGTGTATAAAAAAAATTAAAAATTATCAACTTTGTTAAATTTTTTTTATGAATTTCTCGTATATATAATGTTACAAAAGATGGTTTTAAATGCATATATAAGCATTAGAGTTGGAAAAAATTATGAATTACAAAATATAATAATAATAATAAAATATATTGTAATGTAAAATTTTGTATTTCTTACTTCTGTATCCTTAATGATTGCAAATGTTACATCTGCAAAATGTTTGTTTCTACTTCATTGCTAGATTAAACTGGTTTTTTTTAATTAAATTTTGGCATATTCCTACTTGAGTCAATTTTTGCTCTTATATATCCTTCTCTTGTGGTTGAACCACAGACATTTTGAGTCGATTCGATCACCAGTTTCACAGTTCTTTCCACTGCTTGCGTGTGACAAGCAAGCCGGGGAAAGTCGATAACCGGGTCTACTTTACTATTTGGTCCATCTTCAGATGCCATCTGTATAAAGTTTTTGAGAGAGTCACTAGAAACATTTTTTAACAAGGGAGGTTCAGTTACGTCATTTTCAGGCCATGAGATCATGTCGATGTAATCCATTGCATCGAAGTTTATCTTTGGAACTTTGAACTTCCTGACTCCGCCTCTACTTTCTGTTCTTGCTTTTAAAACACTTAGTAAACCAAATTCTCTTTGAATTTTGCGTTCATCACATATCATGGACAAAAGGAGATTTTCTGAAGCCGCAAAATACCCATTTCTTTGAATAACCGGTTCTATAACGTTCTTGAGATCGTCAGAGAGGTAGCGTGAATATGAGATTAGGTTAAACAGATGTTTGGAACCATAAGTACATGAAGGTTTTAACTTAATATTAAACCACACAGGCACATACACTTTCACAATGTACTCAGCCAGAGTCTTAAGATTTTGAGTTGGATTTTCAGTTGCCACATACAATCTAAGCACGCGGTTGGCTAGTGTCAACCACCTGGAGTGAGCAAGTTTTCCAGGGCTTCGTAAAAATAAATCTAAGGAGCAATTTCCACTTGATACAGCAATACACATATCCAATAAATATTTCTGATCTATACTTAAATCATTTTTGTCCTCCAAAAGAGGAAGGTTATTTTCAATTGGCAAGAAAGTAACCACAGGAAGATTAGCACAGTTTTCTAGCTGCTGACCTATTTCACCTTTAAACTCATTGGGTCCCTTTGTTTTAAAATCTAAATGACAAAAAAGATGTCGCAATGGTAGCTCATTACCATGGAACAAACAAATTAACCATTGTAACGGTCTTCATGTTTCCTTTTCCCTCAAATAAATCACACCATTATTATGTCCAGTGTTTACAACGGTTCCATCGCACCCAATAGCAGTAAAGTTAAAAAATTGTTTGTTGTGTTCTCTATCTTCAAGAAACTCCTGTATACTGTCTGCTATGTCTTTTCCGGTGCCAGATTTAGGTGTTACGTGGCCTAAAAACTTTGAGCTTGGTTCCTCTATTAGTGAAACGTGTTCTTCTGAAATCACTTTTTTGTAAAACTTCCTTCCTTCCTTTTCTTGAACAATTGTTTTGTCTTTCTTCCATCAAAAAACAATCCTCTATTTTCAGTTATATGATTATAACGACTGCCATTAATGAGATCTCTTCGATTGGTTGATCTTGCTTGTCTAATTTTCATCCTGTCTATAACGTTGGTTTTGTCTTCATCTGTCATTACACCAAAGTCCTGTAAAGCAGCACTAGCTATAGCTGCAGAAGCTCTATCTGATTTTCCGATACGGTCATCAATGGAAGCTACAGATGGAAATTTAATGAGCATTTGAGTGATTTTCTCTTCTTTCAGTTTTGAAGGGCCTGGTAGATGTATCTCTTCTTGTATATTTGAAGGACCTGGTTGATTTGCATCTTCTGTTATCGAACACTGCCGTTCTTCAGCGCTGTCATTGTCACCAGTAACCGTTTCTGATACACTAGTATTTTTTGTCCGTTCTTTATTAAACATGACTATTCTCTGTAGTTCTTTAATTTTTCTTGCTTCTTTCTTCCTCAAAGCGCTTGTGGTAGCTATATCAACATTACCTATCACCATTTTCCTGTTAGAAGGTTGATCTTTTAGAAACTTTTGTTCCATAACTGGTACTTTTCTTCCTTTTATACAAGTACAAGTATTAAAGTTTACACACTTACAGGCAACAATATCAAATAAACGTTCGGCCTCGCCTCTAAATTTTGAGAGGTTGCAGTCAAACTTTTCTGACCCTTTTTTACTTTTAGACCTTAATAAATTTCTGTATTTAGCATGGTAAGCTCTTATCATTATTAAAATTCTTTGGCTAGAAACAACGGGAATAGAAGCTCTTGACCATATTTGCTCGATTTTGGAAACTTAAGTGTCACATATTTCACTTACAGTAGGATCATTCTCTGAAGCATTTTTGAGGTTTTGTCTGATATAATAACAGTAGCACTTCATAACAGATTCGTAAGTAGGAAGTTCAACATCAAGCAAATCACTACATTTCCCAAAAATAGGACATTCCGACATTTGTCTTGTCTTCACTAATTTAGACTGAGCCATTTTTACTCACAACAATAAAGTAGAACACTTACTAACAAAATATTATGTTAATCTGTAACACATTAGACGGAGCGGAGGCGCCAACTCAACTGAACTCGGCACAGCTACTGGCCTGACACCTGATCTGAGCTTGTCACCGCACGCAGACAAATTTTTGCCCAATCCCCCCCCCCCCGCAACCCACACACAACATCTGCTCCGGCGATGACTCAGGCTCCTGGCTGCCAATGTAATACTAAAACTGTTTTTATCTTTGTATTTATTTTATAACGCATAAATGAAGCTATTTATTTAATAATCAAGACACGCAAAAATCTTTGAAAAAGTTATAAAAAAGTGTGTTTTTATGAAACTTTAACGTACTTGCGGCACCTCAAGACGTATTCTAATATTTTTCATATTTTTAATTTATCTTATCTACACCATAAGGCAACTTTTCCGTGCTATTACAAATTAAAATCAAAAGTTGATTCTATCGTAAAAAAAAAATTTAAAATATAGCAAACATTTAAATTTTTTGAAACTTTAACGGCTTTGCGGCACCTCAAGATGTACTCCAATATTTTTCATATTTTTAATTTATCTTATCTACATCAAAAAGCAACTTTTCCGCACTATTACAAATTAAAAATCGTTGTCCACATGGTTAATGGGCATGCTTATTCAAGAGCTTTACGAGCTCATTCGCTTTCTCAGGCAGCTATAGCTCATCTGATTTTGGAGAGTTGTGAGGAAGACACATTTTTAATCGCTTCTGAGGTCGAATCTTTCAGGGAAATTCATAATGAGGTGATAAACTTATCTTCCTCCTAATAATCTGTTCTATCCAAAGTCCAACCATTACTGAGGATTGTATCCGACGCGACGAATGCGCAGGAAAAAAAAGCCATGTAGCTAAATTATGGCTGCAGTACTTCAAGCAAGTTTCTATAATACATGATTTCGTGAAAGCAGAAAGAACAGGTGACTGGTATCTTCATCTCTTCTCTGTCCAACGCATGTTAGTTTACCTCCATGCAGCTGGATATATTCATCACGCTAAATCAGCCCACATCTACCTCTAGAATATGGCTAAAATCAAGACTACTTTGTCGGATCAAGAGTTTGAATGTTTTGTCAGTCAATGTTATTTTACAATTCAGCGATCGGATAAGTTTTGGAGAGGCATTTGGACGGACGTGACTATAGAGCACGTCCTAATGCGATCTATGAAGGTTAGCGTTGGCTTGACACAAGGGCGAAGTGTGTCTGATAGTGTCGTAGCGCGTTGGATTTGCTTAATGCCACGAAGTCTCCATGCGACGAAAGCAGTAGAAGCTTTCGCAGGAGTGACAGGTGAGTTCTCCGACCAACACATTTCTTTATCAATATCGTAGCAGACTCGAGATACCAGTGATTTGAAGAAATTTTTTTATTTCGTACCTGCGTTTCTACCAGATAAATTAGTGCAAGCATACACGAGTTTAATGAAAGACAAACATTTTTCAAATACATTGAACATTATCTATGTTTCTTTATACATACTCATTTCTAAATCTTTTAAACGAATTTTATTAAAAAATAAGTTTCCAAACAACTTTTGTTGCAAAATAATGTATAAAAATTGCTGTTTTTAATGTTTTTAAACCGATTTTAAGTTAATAAAATTATATTAACTCTCTATTTTAGACTTGTTATTGCAGTAACAAGTTCTTCTTGATAAAAAGAAACGTTTGACGCCCACAGAACCTTTTTATGATTGAGCAATGCTGAGTTATAGCGTTTTTTTAAAAATCCAAGATGGCGGACTTAAATTCAAAATTTAAGAATGTTGCCCAAGGAGGATTTTTTGGGACTTTTCTGGAGAAGTTTAGGGAGGCCTAGAGAAACTATTTCAGAAGGAATCAGCTTTCTAATAATTATTTCTGTCTCCAACCCTAATTTGCCTCTACTAAGTACCGAAAAAAATTGGTACTTGATCTCTCAAACACTCAAGAAAACAAAATGTTAACATTCCTTTTCATTGTATGACACTGCTCCTCCTGGCTTAGGTAAGAGAACTCTTTAAGCATTACTATATATTATTAATTGCATGTGGTTTACCTATAGTATAACATTTGTACATGTCAAAACATACATTTAAACCGATACAATTTATTTTATTTTTAATTTTCGATTTAACCGAGTTTTTCGGTTATCCGAGTTGGTCTTGGTCCACATTAACTCGGATAATCAGGACTCTACTGTATATATATATATATATATATATATTTGTAATTTCAAGAAATTCTTTTCCGATTCACCCCGCTGTTCCTATTCACCCCATTTTACGATAATTGAACGTTGTGCTATTTTCCACACCTCTAGTTTATCTTGAATTAATCTATGATAGTTTTCAAAAGTCATCTACTATACGGTCCCTTAAAGTGAGCGTTTTTTACATTTTCCCTAAAAAATGAGAGCTAAAAGTCAAAATGGAAAGAAAAAAAATGTGGGAAAAGTGACCATGGGAAATCTAATGAAAGCAAAAAAATTATATGTTCCAATTAAAAAAAAATTAAATTGTTTTATTAATTAATAATTAATTATTAAAAAAGAAATTGATGCAAAAGTAGATTGCTATTTATGTTTGGCCATTTACAAACTATCTTTTGAAAAAAAATTACTGAAATATATTAATTATTTAAGTATTTATGGCCAAAAAAACAACTTTTTTATTTAACATGAATTTATCATTTTCTTTTTATCATTTAAGTTACAAACCATTCATTAGAAAATTACGAAATTTTGTATTTCGACATTTGTTTGGATGCTGAAACCAAATAAGGGATAATATTATGCGGTTGATATTGAACTTTTAAAAGTTTGGTTCTGTTTTAATATGTAGATGACCCCTCATGACAAAAAAAAACTGCAAGCAATTATTAAAAACCTTCCGCGCTTTACAATGGTACCTTTTGTTTGTTATTTCAACAATTAGAGTACAAGATATAGCCATTGTTCTGATTTTTTTTTGGGGGGGGGGGGGTACTGTACATTGTGCATACCTTGTCGGTCAAAAATATGTTAAAAGCGTACCACCGCGATCAAAAGGCCTTGCCCAACCTATTAGTAGGAATGAGGGAAACAAGGCGAACGATGCTGATTTTAAAATCCTCTTCAATAGTTACACATCCTTGATAAACGCGATCTCTGAGAAAACCCCGCAGTCAGAAGTCATACGGATTCAGACCTGATGATCTTGACGACCAAGTAATTGGAAAAGTATGCGAGATGACACACTCATCAGGGAAGTTAGCTTGAATCAAAATCTTTACACACCTTGCCATATGGGCAATTGCTCCATGCATATAACTGCATTTTCTTACTGGATTCTTCCCTTAAGTTTTTCATCCGTAGATAAGCATAGAGTATTTCTGAGCATTGCTCTCATTCTGATAAAAGAGTTCTACAATTAATGCAACTTCTTTCTAGCTCAGAGGCACGCCACGGTGAGCGAATTATTTCTTCGAACCATACCTGTCGCTTGTATAGCAAAATTACTTGAACCACTCATTTTCAAATGATTTTACCGGTACAGACCCATCTATTGACAAAATTAAAAACTAGTTTTTTTTTTCAACGGAAACCCCGACCACATGATCTATATAATATATATTTCAAGTTTCATTCGGATCCGTTCAGTAGAACCAGAGCTGTGAATCGATTGGTATTAGCAGTTTAATTTTAACCACCCTGTATACTTAAAAAAATCAAAATCATAGCTCATTTATTCAATTTTTATCTTTCTTTTGAATTATATATTACTTTTTAATACATATCCTAAAAATATATTTCTTAATATATATTTTACTAGCAATATTTTTTAATAAAGTATACTTTAATAAAAATATCATACTTTAAAAACCAAACATTACTTCCACACAAAAATTCTGAATGCATATTTGTCACTAACATACAAACAGTTAATTTTCACATATTGCATTATTTATTATTGCGGAAGGCGGCTAGGTGTGTTTTGCTTGAACGCTTCTAAGAATTTTTTTTTTATTTTTCCAAGAATGAAAATTAATTGATAAAATTGCCGGGGAAAAGTTAGCTCTAGGCTGCAAATTATGAACGATCGAGTTCGAGATAATGATGTTGCCTCGCTTTCGTGATTCTAGAACGAAATGTAACTACTGCCATTTATGTCTGTATATTTATTAGGTAAGTAAATAAGTCAAAATGAATTTATGCGATGCAGAATCCTTGATGGCTTGGAACTGATTAATTGATGAAGGCGAATTTCCATGTAGCCACAGTTCAAGTGGAACTGAAACAAAGCTTTTCGGGGCCTAGCATAGGGATTGAGTGAACGTAAATTTTCAAAAGATATCCGAAGAGCTTTTGTAACTGAAACAGAGATAACGAACTGGAATTGTTCTCACAAAATAAATTATTCAAAGAATGGAATTAAATTTTGATTAAATAATTTAATAGTATTCATTGAGTAAAGGGAAGGGAATTTTTTGAATTAGTGGTATGTGATTAATTGTTAAGGGCAAATATTATTACAGTTTGAATACATAAGACATAATGGGCTTTTGTGAATTATTTAAGAATTCCAGTTGATTTACAGTAATTAGTATTTATTTTGGAAGATATTGAATTAAATATTTATTTAGCAACTACTTTTAAGAATAATATGAAGTTCATTGTAGCATGGCTGAATAATGCAGGGTAGCGAAATTCATTATTATGGTTGTAAATATCCGTGAGTATTTAATATGTTTTATATAATCAAGACACCATGACGTTAGCTTTTACTTACAGACAACATAAAACTCTTCTAGATAGGATAAAAAATAATTCTTGCATTTTTTCATTTACATTCTTGTTCAAGAATTCTTTCAAGGCAACTCAATCTAATTGGTTGTGACGTATTTTCAGCAACATACGTTTTAGTTCTTTACAGAGATGCTCAACAATATTAAGTTTAGGGATGATTTTGTTAGTTTTAAACTGTATCAGACTTCCATTCATTTGTAATACAAAAATGAAATAATTCAGGATAAATCATGACTAAGTTCCATCTATTAATTATACTCTAGTAAAATGCATTATAAGAAATGGAGGCAAAAATGCTAAAAACACCCAAAACTCAAAAAAGTATAATTAGTAAATATTATTTCATTGTTATTCATTAAAAACGAAAAACAAACAAAGAATGAAGGATAGAAATTAAATTAATTTGTTTATATTTCTGCCATGAGAAATTCCCTTTTAACTAAAAAAAAAATCACGAACTTAATTTTTTTTATAAATCAAAATAAGTTTACTTTACCTATCATCAATGTCCAAAATCATGCATTACAAATTCGCTTTCATTATAAACTCACATAACTTCCAAAATAATTTTACTAATGGCTGGGGATTTCTCTTACTAATGTTTCTGATCAATAAACTGTTATTTCCAAGGTCAGTCCTCTCATTTCGAAACATTTAGGACACCTGATACGAAATCCGAGAATAGTTGGAGTTGATATGTGACTTCCACAAATAGAACGGTAGTGATATAAGACCGAAATAGGCCTCTTCTACGCCATTAAACAGTGAAGGCTCATATATTGGTAAAGTGATACATACGTCAAAAGAAAATGTTACCATGTCTTCATGAAGATAAAATTTTTTTACTCGGGTTTTTACCACAAACGTAAAAGTTGGGAACCATACATAACATTTATTTCTAAATACATTTGGTGACAAATCATAGCAATATTTTAAAATTTAGCAGGAAAGAGATGAATTGTGGGTATTTATGCATGCGTTTTAAACAACACGTATCGAAAGATACGCGTGTTACAAGTACTTCAATTTGAAAAATTCAAATCAAATAAAAAAAAAGAACTGTTTTATTTGTACATTATGGAGACAGTTAGTCTTAGATAATGAAAATGAGAACATTCCAACAATTTTCATTCTTCTTTTTCCTTTCTTCTGATAATTAGTCAACTTTTAATACCAGGTATACTAACGTTAAGAATAAGACATTTTTTTTTAACGTTAAATCAACTTAACGCTTATCCTTGGTCCCAATTAGACCGGTTAAGAGGTATATTGCATTACAAAAATGGAAGCATCTCGTAAAAAGCACATAAGACACAAATTAGTGCTCAATTTAAATTGTAGGGGAGACTTTTGTACCTAGGGCCACTCCACTTTTATTGAATAATGTTTAGTTCCAAGCTTTTTTTACTCACTTGGGTAAGTGGCAACACTCAATTTCTCTTTTGGCAGTGATTTTGAAATCTTAGAGGAGAAAGCTGCGACAAGTTATAAGTGGAAAACGCTTTTATATGGTCTGCAGTAACATTTGGCAGTTCATGTCTTTTATTGTTTTATTAAGTCAAATACTTTTCTTTGAAGTCAAGAAAATGATTTTGTTTGTAATTCTAAGTACTTAAGGAGATGTTTAAATAAGTCCTTTCACCATGAGCATTTTTAGTTGAAGACATTTTATATATATATATTTCTATATATATAAAAGAAAGTCGTGTTAGTTACACCACTTATAACTCAAGAACGGCAGAACAGATTTGGGTGAAAATTGGTATGGAGGTAGCTTAGAGCCAGGAGACGGACATAAGATACTTTTTATCCCGTTCGACAGCGTTCCCGTGTGACTTGACAACAAAACGCAAATGATAGCTATGTAATTGACGTATAATGACAGCTATGTAATGACGTAGACAATTTGATATTTATAAAACTCGGTATGGTTGAAAATTTGAGTTTTGAAATAAATATTTAGGTGAATTGAAGTGAAGTGAAGTTTAATTAATAATGCCGCGAGCAAGACGATCGAATCTTTCCCGACAAAGCCGTAATGCAAGAAGAATACGAAATACTGCAAATGAAAGGACTGAAGAAGAACAAGAAATTGCACGTGAACAGCGCCGCGATAGTATGGCTCGACTTCGTGCTTCTCAATCACGAGAGCAAAGTGAAGCAGCCCGTGAAACAGCTCGGTTGGCAATGCGGAATCGTCGAGCGAACAACAGAGGTCAACAAATAGATAATTTGCGACGCAGAACAAGATATTTATCAAGTGCTGATTTGAATCGAGCAGCGTTTCGATACGATTGCAGCAATGATTACAGCTTGCATCCTAGCGTTTGTATTGGGCAAATGGACGTTGTTTGTGAGTATTGTGGTGCATTAAAGTTTTCCGGAGAAACGGCTGGATTATGCTGCCTTAATGGTAAAGTGAAATTACCGTTGTTGACTCCGCCACATGAGCCATTGTATTCATTGCTTTGAATATTTGTTTTTAAAATAGAAGCTGGAGCTGCACTATAGACACCAGGCATATTTTATTGAGTATGTTCACCGGTGTTTTGTACGTATTAAAAAAATATATACAAAATTCTTTTAAGCAATAGCAGTAATATTATTTCTACGTTTACAAAATTTTTAATGGTTAAATTTTTCTAGCTGGCTTTTTTAACCCTTTACACTCGAGGCCACATGATTGGATGCCGCAACTCGAGAAGACCACTAGGTTTGATGCGGAAATTCGATGCAAGGCCAATGACTGTTTAGTTTCTATGAAGCTAATCCCTAACCTCGGATTGAACCAAAAATCCCGCGAAACGTCTCAAGTTGCTGGTACCTCAGCGCGAAAAAGGCCTCGAGTGCAAAGGGTTAAAATTATGAATCTAACTTTATTTAATGAGAGTGAGTCAAAACATACATAGAATCTGGCATAGCAAAGGATTATTTAGACTCAATTTGACTTCACACTTGCAACCTAAAACGTAGATTCAGCGAAGATTAATGAAATTCACTGAAAACTTTCAAATCATTTCGACATTTGCCACCAAAGAGAAGAATGAATATAGATTCAAAATATAAAGCATCTGCGGCCAAGAGAACTAGGGCATCACCGCTGTAAAAACAGCATCAACTGGAGAATGACAGAGCTCGCTATTACAAAATGAACCAAAACATGAAACTGTTATTGTACTTTGGAAGCTGATCACCAACAACAATTAATCCGAAGAAATTCCGCGTCTATGTAACACAGAACAGATAGATATCCTTCAGCGGGTCCCCAGCAGCGCGGGGCCACACAGCTAGTTTATTAAGTCAAATACTTTTCTTTGAAGTCAAGAAAATGATTTTGTTTGTAATTCTAAGTACTTAAGGAGATGTTTAAATAAGTCCTTTCACCATGAGCATTTTTAGTTGAAGACATTTTATATGAAACTAGCTGTGTGGCCCCGCGCTGCTGGGGACCCGCTGAAGGATATCTATCTGTTCTGTGTTACATAGACGCGGAATTTCTTCGGATTAATTGTTGTTGGTGATCAGCTTCCAAAGTACAATAACAGTTTCATGTTTTGGTTCATTTTGTAATAGCGAGCTCTGTCATTCTCCAGTTGATGCTGTTTTTACAGCGGTGATGCCCTAGTTCTCTTGGCCGCAGATGCTTTATATTTTGAATCTATATTCATTCTTCTCTTTGGTGGCAAATGTCGAAATGATTTGAAAGTTTTCAGTGAATTTCATTAATTTTCGCTGAATCTACGTTTTAGGTTGCAAGTGTGAAGTCAAATTGAGTCTAAATAATCCTTTGCTATGCCAGATTCTATGTATGTTTTGACTCACTCTCATTAAATAAAGTTAGATTCATAATTTTAACCCTTTGCACTCGAGGCCTTTTTCGCGCTGAGGTACCAGCAACTTGAGACGTTTCGCGGGATTTTTGGTTCAATCCGAGGTTAGGGATTAGCTTCATAGAAACTAAACAGTCATTGGCCTTGCATCGAATTTCCGCATCAAACCTAGTGGTCTTCTCGAGTTGCGGCATCCAATCATGTGGCCTCGAGTGTAAAGGGTTAAAAAAGCCAGCTAGAAAAATTTAACCATTAAAAATTTTGTAAACGTAGAAATAATATTACTGCTATTGCTTAAAAGAATTTTGTATATATTTTTTTAATACGTACAAAACACCGGTGAACATACTCAATAAAATATGCCTGGTGTCTATAGTGCAGCTCCAGCTTCTATTTTAAAAACAAATATTCAAAGCAATGAATACAATGGCTCATGTGGCGGAGTCAACAACGGTAATTTCACTTTACCATTAAGGCAGCATAATCCAGCCGTTTCTCCGGAAAACTTTAATGCACCACAATACTCACAAACAACGTCCATTTGCCCAATACAAACGCTAGGATGCAAGCTGTAATCATTGCTGCAATCGTATCGAAACGCTGCTCGATTCAAATCAGCACTTGATAAATATCTTGTTCTGCGTCGCAAATTATCTATTTGTTGACCTCTGTTGTTCGCTCGACGATTCCGCATTGCCAACCGAGCTGTTTCACGGGCTGCTTCACTTTGCTCTCGTGATTGAGAAGCACGAAGTCGAGCCATACTATCGCGGCGCTGTTCACGTGCAATTTCTTGTTCTTCTTCAGTCCTTTCATTTGCAGTATTTCGTATTCTTCTTGCATTACGGCTTTGTCGGGAAAAATTCGATCGTCTTGCTCGCGGCATTATTAATTAAACTTCACTTCACTTCAATTCACCTAAAAATTTATTTCAAAACTCAAATTTTCAACCATACCGAGTTTTATAAATATCAAATTGTCTACGTCATTACATAGCTGTCATTATACGTCAATTACATAGCTATCATTTGCGTTTTGTTGTCAAGTCACACGGGAACGCTGTCGAACGGGATAAAAAGTATCTTATGTCCGTCTCCTGGCTCTAAGCTACCTCCATACCAATTTTCACCCAAATCTGTTCTGCCGTTCTTGAGTTATAAGTGGTGTAACTAACACGACTTTCTTTTATATATATAGATTACCAAGTCGTGTACCTCGGGCCGCATAGTTGCTTATTGTGTTCAAATTCTCAAAACCAAAATCTGTTGGTGCTTCAAAGCGATAATGCATGCAGCTCATTTTTTTGGAATCAGTTTTTCAAGTTATGAAAATACTTGTAATTCATTAATAGTTTGACACATTGCAATTTATTATAGTTATTATGTGATAAACCAATGACAGATAAGTACTTGATGTTGTTTCTTTTATAATATTCATCTGCGCATGTTTCTTTTTTATTCATTATGGACTGAAACCTCAATTAAAGAAAATGTCCTTAGGTACATCAGCTACTTGCTCTAGGTACAACGAAGTCTTGTACCTAGGGTCATTTGTGAAATTCATCATTCTCTTTAATTCTCAATTAAAGAGAATGTTCTTAGATACATCAGCTACTGGCTCTAGGTACAGTACCCCAAAAAAAATAATCAGAACGATGGCTATATCTTGTGCTCTAATTGTTGAAATAACAAATAAAAGATACCGTTGTAAATCGTGGAAGGTTTTTAATAATTGCAGGTAGTTTTTTTTTTTTGTCTTTTTTTTTTTTTGTCATGAGGGGTCATCTACATATTAAAACAGAACCAAACTTTAAAAAGTTCAATAGCAACCTCAAAATATTATTCTATATTTGGATTCAGCATCCAAAAAAATGTCGAAATACAAAAATTCGTAATTTTCTAATGAATGGTTTGTAATTTAAATGATAAAAAGAAAATGATAAATTAATGTTAAATTAAAAAGTTGGTTTATTGGCCATAAATACTTAAATAACTAATATATTTCAGTATTTTTTTTTTTTAAAGATAGTTTGAAAATTGAGAAACATAAATATCAATCATCTTCTTCCATTCTTTTCTTTTTTAATCCATTTCTTTTTTAATAATTAATTATTAATTAATAAAACAATTAAAAAAATTGTTGAATAGAAACATATGTATTTTTTTTGCTTTCATTAGATTTACCATGGTCTAAAACCCCCACACATTTTTTTTCTTTCCATTTTGACTTTTAGTTCTCAATTTTTTAGCGAAAATGTAAAAAACGCTCACTTTAAGGGACCGTATAGTAGTTTGGAAACAAATCCCAAGTCGTCTCTGATTGGCAGACTTCCCGCGTCTTCTGGTTACTCACTTCCGGCAGAGTCTCTCCGTTTGTTTTCAATGCATTTGTCATTTCGATTCAAGGTTTGTTTTGCTTTTAAAAACTCAAATGAGTAGTGACTATTTTCAAAAATTGGAGCTTCTGGCTTAGATGAGATACAAAGAGAAATTGATTATAGATGGAGAGATTGATTTATCCGATCCATTGGATGTTTTTTTTAAAGCAAACTGTTTATTGATGATACCAGACATAGGCCAGAAGTCTCGCTTGGATACATTCATATGTACCAAATTTTGTTTTAAATACCCTATTTGATGAAATAAAGATTTTTTTTTCCCAAAAGTTTCAGCTCATGTGATATAATTTTACATTTTAAGGCATAAATAATATATTTAATATTAACTTCATTTGCTTGACAGGTTTGTATTTTTCCAGATTAGGCTGGATTTCTTGTAACGCTACACAAATTTATACAGTACTTTAAATTAAATGTCATGTTTTTAATAGATTTTTTTAAAGGTGTTAGAGTGAATTATTTGTGAAGGTCATTATAAAGGGCGTATTATAACTTCAAATGGTGTCTATTAAAATATTTAAGGGTCATTCCATGCAAAGAGGAACACATTTTAATAAAGAATCTAATTTGTAGAATTTTTTGTACAAAAAGATGCAAAGTTCATTCCTGGTAGTTGCTTTTTTTAATAAATTAATTTCTAAAAGTGGACAACACTCGAATTCCGGTTGAGTTTATTCAATTTTGATGGAAATGGGTGGTGCGATTAAAAAAACGTATAAAATAATTTATTTCTTGCCGACAGTTATACTAAGGATTTTTTAATTACTATATTACTTCAATATTAAAAATGATTGAAACAAGTATTTCATTGATTTTAAAATGGATAATTTTGGGTAACTTAAGTTACCAGAAATGTGTTTACTTTCATATGATATTGAAAAAAATTTAACAGATATTTGTTAACATAAATTTTTTCTTAGTTTTAGATACTCACTTTGTTGTCAGTTATAGTTGCAATGTTATTAAAGACTTAAAATTTTTCTAATCAAGAAAATTTTAATATTATATTATGTACCAGTATTGATTCCAATATTTTGATATCAATAGTGGTGGTTCTTGCAAACCCATCTTAAAAGCTGATACATGGTAAAATGTGAAAAGGTAAATTTTTAATTCATTCAATGTGTATAAATAAAATTTATTCTATTAGTCCGAGAGGTGACTGCAATTTTTCAACCCCATCGAACATCATTCTGAATTTTTTATAGAATTTGGAGAAAAGTTTGTAGATTACGAATCCACTGGTCTGCCGTGGCAAAAATGGCCAAAACTGGTTAAAAATCGACTTGGAATGAGTTGAACTAAAATTCAAATATGTCATAACTTGCCAAAAAGAGAACAAACTTTTTCGTCTGGCAACCCACTGCATTTTCATTTTCAATGAAAAAAAGCGCAAACGATTTCTGATCTCTGGCTCGGAAAACTTGTATCCTTTAAAAGTAAGCCAAATTGGTGACATCAATTACGCCATCAGTAACGTAATGCTTATTACCAATTGGGAACATTTGTGAAAGGTGCAAGTAAGCCATCACCAGACATCCGAATCGTCTGCAAGCTTCTTAATTTAAAATTAAAGAGTGAGGGTTACCAAATAAAAAAAAAAATGCTCATTATTTGGCAAGCTATAGCAAATGAATTTAGTTCAACTTATTAAAAGTCGATTTTTGACCAGTTTCGGCCATTTTTGCCACGGCAGACCAGTGGATTCGTAATCTACTCACTTTTCTCTAATTTCTATAAAAAATTCAGAATGATGTTCGATGGGGTCCAAAAATTGCAGTCACCTCTCAGTCTATATGAACATACCATATTTCATACCACATTGAAGAACGAAGCAATATCGCCCGTACTTCCTTCTAGAATACACTTTATTCATTATGATTAAAATTTATAACATGGATAAATACTAAGACTGAGAAAGATACAGTTTGTATCCACAAACATGGAGATCAAACGCCAACCGGAAGTTGCGAAAAGTCTCTGTGGTCTCGTCCTGTTTACAGCGCCATCTATGCACCGCTTCTCACTTCAAGTCATGAATAGTAGACGACTTTTGAAAACTATCAAAGATTAATTCAAGGTAAACTAGAGGTGTGGAAAATCGCAAAACTTTCAATTATCGTAAAATGGGGTGAATAGGAACAGAATTTCTTGAAATTATAAAAAGAAATATTATTTTATACAAACAAAGCAGTTTTATTTTTTATATATATTTTTTTAATCTGTTGAACGTCTTTGGAATCGTGGAACATATGTTTTGTGTGGTTTTCAACAGTGTTCTTTTTTTTTTTTTTTTTTTTTTTTTTTCAATTACTTTCTTAAATTACATTTATTTAAAACAACATTTTTTAAGCAATTTCAATAAGTTATCCTTTAAAAATTTTACTGAATCATGCGATTTTTTTCTTTTATAAATGTTTTCAACGATCAAGTTACATTTGTGTTTACAGTGAAATGTTTCTGTAAAATAATCATGCTTTGCTGAATACTGTTTACTAATGCATATATTTTATATTTATTAATTTTCTAATTATCAGTAGTATACGTTATACTTCTGCAATTACAGTTTTCGATATTTTATTTATTTCGTGTGAAGAATGCACATCTTTAATGTTGTAATTAAATTAGGTTACTTTTGCGTTTACTTGCTATTTTTGTATTAATCTTAAACATGACACTATAAATCCAAGTAGTTTCTATGCAGTTTTAGACTAATGTTGGTATTTTTAACGTCGTGAAACGCCGCACTTACCGTTCGATTTCGCCCAATGTGAAGTAGAACCTTAAAAATACCTTTCGTTTTATGGAAATTCTCCCTGAAGATCGGTAAAAAAAATGGTCGAAACATTTTCGCTCATAAGTGACGTGTTTTCAACATATTGCATTGAAATTTCGTATTTAGAGTAAATGATGTATTCTAAATCGAATGAAATGATAAAAAAATAGGAGTTCGTATTGAAATTTTCGAAAATAGCGTTACTTTTACTTAGTAAACGGTCCCTTAAGAAAAAAATTTGCATTATATATATAGAAAAACGTAAGCAAAACATTTTGGTGCAAACAGTAAGATTCTACTATAATTAGAACCGAAGATATAGCCATCGTTCTAATTTTTTTGGGAGGTACTGTACAACGAGGTCTTGTACTTAGGGCCATTTGTGAAATTTCTTTGAAACCTTCTATTTGACCTTCTTCTATTCGAATATATTATTTTAAGTATTTATTAATAATCCCAATGCGAAGTAATTACTATAACGATGTTTCAAATTTTTAACACATCAGTTTCAAATATTTAAACGCTTAATGGCTCTTTTTTTGTGCATTGAAAAAAGGCGGCCCTAGGTACACAGGTCTCCTCTACTATATTCATCTTCTATAACATAAATTATGATTATCAATGATGCACATTGGATTAGCATTAGTATGATTTGAAATAAATATTTACTACTACGACGAGATTTTTTTTTAATATAGTCTAATTTTAATACAACACGATTAATTTAAAAATATATTTTCAATATTAGTTAAAAATAATACTGGTTATGAAACCTTTTAAAATATGTTTATGCTACTAAATCGCTCTAATGCTTTTAAAGCGACATTTGAACTTAAAAAAATAATGTGATTTCAGCTAGTTTAGTCCTTTTTGTTGGCATTGTTTGTCAAAGATAAACACGGAATGCTTCGCAATATTTTCAATGTTATTTGCTTTAGTCTGTTGAGAAATATTCGGAAACTAAATATTTCTTGAATGCTATTCTTCTAAAAGTAAGGTTTGTTTACTCTACGCATCAATAATCAATTGAATAGACGAGTTCCAGTTTTCAAAAAGAAGAAAGGTTACCTAAAAATTACGTATTTGTTAAGCTAAAAAGATATGAAACTTATATTATTGAATGTATATATTCTATTTTTAAAATGTTTACTGTCGTCAGTCAAGAAACAATTTTTTTTAACAAATTAAATTTTGAAAATGCTAGATACGTTACTTAATGTAGATGAAAGTATGTAATAAATATTTGTAATTTTTTTAATGCACTAAAAACGTATTTAAATAAAATATAAAGTTAAAATTTAATTTCTTAAACTTGTTTAAATTTTATATTGTTGTAGACAAACAAAGAGTGCAAATGAAAACAAATATGTTTGCCTAACAAAATATTACTTTATTCTCATAACCTAATAACTTTCTAGATTTTTACTAAATTTCTAAAAGAATTAAGTTTGATCATTTTTATCTTAACTATTTTACTCCTTCTAAAGTAATGTCATGTTCATTGTTTTATATTTAGTAATAAAACCCTAAGATATTATTTCATTCATCTTCAAAAAAAATAGTTATTCAAACATATACTGTAAACTTAAAAGTAGTTTATTTTAAAATTTGTTTTATCTGAAAACAATTAATTTCGTCCTTCCATTTTAATTAATTTCATATATGTTAGATGATTTTAAAACATCTATGTAGAAAAAAATTAGTTGTCTGTACGTCCGAACCTTATACAAATCCACAGTTTTGCACCTAGAGGTACGAAATTTGGTACATAGAAGCTTTAGTATGTGTAGATTGTATAGAACAACTTTTAAATTCGATTAAAAGTTGCTTTCATCAAAATTTAATGACACGAAAATAAAATTCTTGAAATGGCAACATTATTTTTTTTATTACATCAGAATAAAACCGAAAGTTATTTTAATGTGTCCTCCTTATTTTTCTGATTATGTTTATGCATTACAATCATCCGTCCGATAAATAGTTCGATTTTAATTGTAATATTTCAATATATTTATTTTTAGTCGATACCGTTAAAACTTCTGTGCATGTGTGGGTTTAAAGGATTATTTTTTTATGCATCATCATGTTTTTCGATGTTTTAAATTCATCCTGTTTAGTTTACATTTTGTGTTGTCGTCAAAGATGTATTGTGCTCAGCGAGTATTGACATTTTGATTTTATTTAATGAGTATTAATAACATTTAAACAAAATAAATTCATTAAATTCCTTTGTATTTTATTAGCAAATATCTTCTGCATTACAATTGCCATAAATATCTAACATCTAAAAGTTCGTTTACCAACATAATTTACTACTAATACGTTGGTGCCGTTGTGGGATATTTTCAGCCTGGTATTCCAAGACTTTGGTCAACTTAATAAATCTATTATATATATTTTCTAGGATGTGCCCATTACAAGATCAAATGTATGAAGTCCATCTAATGTGAATCACCAACGTATATCATTAGGTGTGGTGTGTGGCACCGCGTTGACCAATATTGGTACTATTACGTTATATCCATGCCACTTGGCGAAAAATTTTCAGTTGGCGAACGATTTGGTAGATAACACTATTCTTTCAATGCCTGCTAATTCTTTTTCCTAATTTAGTTATTAATTTATTTTAAAACAAAAATTAAGAACTTGATACAATATATTTTCATGATTATTTTTAAAACAGAGGATAAGCAAAGAACAGCAAAGGTTTCGCCAAAAGGCGAACATGCCACTTATCGAAAAAGTTTCAGTTGGCGAACGATTTGGTAGATAACACTATTCTTTCAATGCCTGCTAATTCTTTTTTCTAATTTAGTTATTAATTTAATTTAAAACAAAAATTAAGAACTTGATACAATATATTTTCATGATTATTTTTAAAACAGATAATAGAGCTGCACTGGAAACACCAAGCATAGTTTGATATTACTTCTATATTACAAAACTTTATATGGTTAAATTTTTCTTGCTGGATTAATTAAAATTATGATTCTAATTTCATTTAATTAGAGTGAGTCAAAATATACATAAAATCTAGCATAGCAACGGATTATTTAGACTCAATTTGATTCAATCACTTGCAGCTTCAATAGACAATTCCCACATTTTTTAAAAACGAGTGAAATTAGTTTATATTTATGAAGAATGTCTTTCTGATTCCAAATATTTAAACAAAAGTTCTTTAAAAAAAGTTAGTTATTTAAATATTAAGAAAAGAAAATGCCCCAAAACCAGTCCGATTAAAACAGTCAACAAAGTCCGTGACGTAAAGAGAACCTATCATTTCTATGGTAATCGTGAGGTATCTGCCAAATAGTTGGCGTTGAAAGAGTTGGCGTTGGTAGACAATTACCACATTCCGTACAGGCTGGAGTGATTTGCGAGAAACTAGCAAATCTGGTTTCAGCTGCTTCATTTCAACCCAAGATGTTTGCGAAGCCGTTGCGTCACATTCAATGCCAGCGAAATTAGTCGTTTTCTCACCAACGTTTAACAAGTAAATTTTGATCGCAAAAAAAAAAAAAAAAAAAAAAAAATCGCATTGAGCAGAAATTTGTGTTTTTTGGCTTTTTCGAAACATTTAGAAATGAATAAAAAAAAAATGCGGGAATTGTCCATTGTAGATTCACCGAATATTATTAAAATGTACTGAACACTTTCAAATCATTTCGACATTTGCTAATACGCCGCCAAAGAGAAGAACGAATATAGATGCTAAGTACAGAGCATCTGCCGCCAAAATAGTTAGGGCATCACAGCAGCAAAAACAGCATCGACTAGAGAATGACCGAGCGCGCTGTCACAAAATGAAATAAAACATGGATGTGTTAAAGTACATTGGAAGCTGATCACCTGCAGCAATTAATCCGAAGAAATTATTCGTCTATGCAACACAGAACTGATAGATGTCCTCCAACGGGTCCCCACCAGCGTGGGGCCACACAGCTAGTACAAAATAATTATGGACCAATATAAAGTTACCCAAAATAGAAACATTGATATTGGGATTATTTTTAAGTCAAGCTCAGAATTTTATTCTTTAGTGTTTAGAAATTTTAATTTCTGTGTAATTATAAATAAATCTCTAAATTATTATAATTAGTAAAACAATGACTGCACACTGTCCCGGTTATAATTATAAAAACATAGGATAAAATTATTAGCGATTAAAATAATCGGCCGAATACTGTAAAAGTGGGTGAATCGGAAATGAAATCAACTTTCAAAGTACAAATCGGGTGTAATAATATCGTTAACGAACATATTTTTAACTTACTTTCATCTATGATAATCAAACCCAAAAAACATTGGGAAAAAATATGACTTGCATTTATTTTGATTTTATTCATGGTGTTTCGATTCACCCAGCAGAAAGGGATGGATCGGAACACTCGTTGTAATTTATGTCTGATCTTATTTAAATATTTACAGTGTGAAAAAAAAACAAGTAATAATGCGTTGTAGTGAAAAGGAACACAAGATTATCATTAAAAAAATGGTATAATAAAAATCCACCATAATTTGGGGCAGTTTTAAGTAAACGATTCTTGGCGCAGAGTCCATACCGTACTTGGAAGTTTTACCCAAATTAGTCTCCAACTGTCGTACTTTAGTTTCGAATTTACAAAAAGCGGGAGGAGGGGAGGGGAAAGAAAACGATCTTCCAACAGTGCAGCAGTACCTATACTTATTATTGTGTAATTAAAACATTTAAAATACTTAAAGCATTATTTATAAAAAAAAAATCACAGAAGTAACCCGCAGTCTATGGTGGAAACTTTAGTGGATTATCTTCTTACAAGATTTAACCACTTTTTTTCGTATATCTGCTTTCCTAGGCACATATGTAAACAATTTATCTGAGTTTTTAATTGAAATACTATTTCAGTGGGGTACAACACAATACCGGTAAAACATTTCTTCGAACAAAATCAAAAGAAAAAACACATTAAGGTTACACAATCTCCTTTAAAACCCATGGTTTTTTTACCATTCACGATGCTGTTTTGACAGAAGTGATGTCACACAGTCAGATGGATTTTTGAGCAGCGTTTTAAGGGTGCATCTTCTGCCTGCATTTAAAAATGTGATTTTTGGCGTTTTGCTGCATTATTTAAAAAAAAGAAAAAAGAAAAAAAAAAAAAAAAAGAAATACACACTCTAACATATTTTAATAATAAGTCATTATAATAAATACTACTGAATATGAACTGTAAACTTAATTAACTATTGTTTATTTGTTACATTAGAATATTTGCGTATATATTTAACTATAATGAATCAATAAATCAATATAAAATTAATGTAAAGTATACATCAGTGACATAAGTTACAGATATAATTGTGTCTGCCTAAAATATAAAGATATATAATTTTACACTTTGCCGTCCGCATTTCTCTATAAATTTCTTCTCTTTGCGCCGGCAGCACTAATTAAGATTACTTCGCTTGTCGCCAGCAGTTTTTGAAGTTATAAATATGTATTCCAAGATATACTTGTGTAAATAAATGTAAAATTTGTTTGTTTCATATATGTCTTTATTTATACTTGCTTTGGTATTTTTAGTATTTCTCTTTTAGATGATACGAAGCGAAAAAATCTCCAAGATGTAACGCAACTCCACAAGACTTGCATATAATATATATTGTTCTTTTTTTGTTTTTGGAACATACATGTCAGTTTCTTCGTTTTCGTTTGTTAGTTTCGGAAATGAGTATTAGCTGGTGTTGCTTTAGCTGACCGGAAAGTCTGTCGATCGCATCATGATGGGATGCACGCGATGTAGTAGCGACCTCCGAGTTTTTCTCAGGAGCTCGCACAAAATATTTTATCCACGATTCAGACATTTTCAATAAAAAATCATGGAATCGGAGACTCTGATGTGCTGTGATGAAATGCTGACAAGTCCTGAGTGCATTAAGTAATGCGCAATTAAAAATGTACATGCAAACCTTTTTCGACCATTTTATAGTTTTTCTGTATATTGGGTAGTAGCTCAGTTATTGGTCTGCCCGATCCACTCCCTTCACATATTTATTATAGTCCAATACACTTTCAGGTTTTTTTTTTTATATTTTTTTTATAGTGCAATTGATTTTTCTGCATTTTCTTTGAGTGTCAATCAAAGTGGGATTGTGTATTATAGAGATCATTCGAATCATTTTGGTTTTCGAAGCTCTCCATAATTGTGCGAGTACTTCACCTTTTCGTTGATGGCAAGCTTCAAACACATTGAGTTTTAGGCGCTTCAATATTTCTGGAAATCCTTTATGTAGCCGTATCGTTCCACAAACTCAAATTTTCTTTCTAAGTAAATTCTCCGCAAGTTCTAGACGGTTGTAGGTACGATGTTTAGGTAATACCACTTTCCATAAGAACGTGGCAACAATCACTGTTTTTGCTGTTCACACAGGCTGTCCACCGCCATAAGATATTTCGAATGAGGAAATATATTCCGTATTGGAATCATACAGCATACGAATAAGTATGCCATATTTAGTAATTTTCGACGGATTGTAAACTTTAAAATTTAATCGTCCATACCAGGGTATCATTCCTTCATCAATTGTGATGTTTTGACTGAGGTAAAAATTTTCTTCAAAATTTTTGGGAAAATAATCAGTTACGGGGTGCACTTTAAAGAGTCGGTTGGCATTATCCGGCTTATTATTTATTGTTGGAAAAATATAAATATGATAATATTTGTCTGTTACGGGACATAGTTTTCCGAAATATGGAGTTTCTATCAATAGATTCGTTGACCAATAATCATCCCTCCTTGCTCTTTCTTACAATTCCCTTAAGAATAGCAAGCCCAAACCATTTTCTAAGTTCGGCTGCCTTAACGCCGACAAATGTGGCCCCCTTTTTTTTCCTATCTAGTTTCCTTCTATTAGACTTTTGATTGAAGTATTTGTTCATTTAGCTGCTAATATATTCGAATAAATCGTTCCCAATAAATAATTCTACGATATCTTTCACGCTCTTTATATCTCCGGGAAATACCTAATAAATAATTCTACGATATCCTCGACGCTCTGTATATCTTCGGGAAATACGTTTGGAACCGGAGACCCTTCAAATTCATTATTGGTCCTCCGTAAATCGAAGTCTGACCACGGTACTCTGTCTTCTTCTGATTCATCCGAATCAGTTGGCAACTGTACCGTTCGCCGATTCTTCTCGTAAGTATTTCACTACCTTCCGAAGATTATGCTTCTCTCTCATTTTTTGGAGGTGCAATGTCTTCTTCCCAATCAGCAAAGTCGATTTGAACGTCAGACAAGTCGTCAGCACATTCATCGTAAATAATCGTTTCTTCTCTTTCGTCTGCCATGATGAAAAGGCACAAATACTTATAAAAACAAGAAAATTGCTGACGTGTGTAACTTATTGTTACTTTAACAAAACACTAACAGAACTCCACAGATCACCAACAGAATGCAAATGATACTACAGTGCTGTCGCCGGCCACTGGTGATACCATGCGCACGCTACCTATGAGGTGCTGCCGGCCGCGATACTTAACGTACGATACCACTGTGGTGTCGCCAGCCGTTGAACGATACTTTAGGTACGACACCACTGTAGTGTCACCGGATGGCATAGTGTTGACAGTCGAATCAAAATGGATAAATACTTTATGAGGATAAAATCTTCAACAAAATTAAAGTACTTAATTGTGTATGTTAACAATATGTACTTAACAACATGTATTTGTAGTGCAAGATAGCCAGTGAATTTACTTTAAGGTCTACTAATAATTTCGACAATTTTTTAACTAAAAAATCACCAGACGAATAATTATAAACTTCTAATATAATTGACGATTCAATATTATGATAATCCCTATAAGTGATAAAAAATGCTTCAAAATTTGTAATTATCTTTTGAGCTAATGCTAAAACTAGGATTCAGTAGAAAAATTAAAAAAGTGCAGTAACATGATCAAGTAATTCAGTGTTAAAGAGAAGAAAATGTCGTGCTCACTTTTTTTATTATTATTTAAAGTGTGATGTCCAAACGGTAATTAGTTTGGCCATTATTTAATATTGCATCTGGTTGAAAGTAATAAAGTCCCACTTGACATGATTAAAAAGCATTAGTAAGTTAAAAATCTTAATGTACGAACAAACACATCTAAATTATAGAAATATGCGCTGTTAGAGCAGTGTAAATACTTTTGCAAAAAATGTAAATTGATGGACAGCAGTTACATAACAAAACTATAAAAATAATAAAGTAAAAATAAAAGAAACGCATTATTTATTTGTTTAATTTCAGAAAAAAAAAAAAAAAAAAAAAGCGAAGCATGACTTTGAAATGTATAATTACGATTTTAATGAATTAAAAAAATTATATCATGTGAAATTTGTTTAAGTGACAGCTCTAAATTATTGCTAGAAAATATGAGTATATCTCTAACTTAATTTTTAAAACCAAAAATTTGTATATGAGCACCTCTTAAAGTTTTAAGATTAAAAATAAAATGAGAGGTACGCCTATTTTTTCCATTTAGTTATTGCAACGTTTCATTTTTATTTTTTTAAAGTAAATCTAGTAATGCAGAATGGGAAAAGATTAGAACCACATATAAGATAAAAAGGTTTTCAAGAATGTCCATCAAACTAAAATAAATAGTCTTTGAGGAAGGAAAAAGAGTTTATTATTTAAAACAATTATTGAGCATGGATTTTTGAAGTTAATATAGTTGTTTCCTTATTCGTATTGAAACTAGAGGTCGTAAATATCGATCAAAATAAATATCGATGCTATATCGTTGTATAGGAAAAATTATCGATAAAATATCGATATATCGATACATGAATTTTTTTTAATTTGATTTTCAATTTTGCCAGGAACAAAGTTTTTTGGGGCAAATTTCTACTTTTCATTATTGCTTTTTTGTTTAAGGTTAAGTTTGTTAAGTTTTTGAAAAAGGAATAAAGAAAATCGAAAAAACACATGGAACTACAAAACGATCATGAAAAAACTAAAAATGTTTGATATATCGCTGACCTCTAATTGAAACCATTACATTTTACATTTTAAGAATCAAATTGTAAGAAATCTTATTAATAATCAAAAGTATTTGCTTTACGCAAAGCATCTGAATGTGAGTAATTTGTTTATTTTCTTGTTAGTTTGCAAAAAAGCAACGTGATGGCTATACATCATCAAACTTTCACAACATTAAAAATTAATTAAACATATGAAGATAACACTGAGTGTGAAAATGCTTCTTTAAAAAGTCTTAGTGCTTTAAGATTCTTCCATGACTGACCTTTTTAATTTCTAAGGTATGCTTGCTTTTTCTTCTTTAGAGGTAATTAAATTAATTACGTATCCAAAGCATTATTTATAATAACACTTAATTTTATTATTCCATGTACACAATATAATATTTTTTTTTTCATTTATTAAAAGAAATTTCACCAATTTGTAATCAATCACTTTCTTAAGCACTATTAAAATTTGGCACACCGCATTAGAAGACCACATCTAAACTTTCTTTTTAACTGTGCGACACATTCAAATTACAGATTTACAACAATCATCTCACAATGCGCATTCACCAACCAATAACCTACTAAAACACACACTTCATCTAAAACAACTCCGACCGATTTCCAACGCCTCTAATTCTTCACTCCTTCTCACCCACAGAAAAAAAAACTAATCCTTTTAAGCAAACCCAGTCAACCTCGCAATTGATAGAAAACCAATACAAGGCAACACCAGGATCTTTACCAAAGAAGATTCAACGATCTACTCGTCCCCTCGAGACATCAGGACGTGAGATAACAGGAAGCGCGAACAGAAATTTTTAAATCCCAACGGATCGCGCAATGTTATTCTTCGGGCGAAACCTCTCTCTCTTGCCCCACGGATGCCTGATCCATCGCGTTAGTGGTCATTAAATCTGGATTCAATCGAAGTTGTTTCTTTATGCTCTTGCGTGCTAGCTGCAAGTCCTGGCGTTTGCTTTGTAGAGGGCAAATGTTTCTTCTCGGATTGCCTTTTCCGCGAGGTCGATACTTAATCGGATCGAGGGGAGGATGTTTATTCAAGTTCTTCCCGAAAGTTTTCTGTTTTGGGGATTGTAAGGAAAATGAGGGTCTAGTCGTGTGTGGGACGTGTTGAGTAAGTTGTATTGCATTTTGAACCAGATGATCGATTATGTTGTATTATGTTGCATACTGTGTTACATTGCATTGTTATGAATTCTACTTTATTATACCATACTTTGTTGCATTGTAATGTGTTTTACTTTTGTTATACAATACTTTTATGCATTGAATATTATTGTTCCTTTCAACAGCATGGTGTTATATTTTTCATTATGTAGAAAAATAACTTTGATTATAGATATATTGGTTTATTCCTAAGATTCAAGGAATAAAAAAAAATTTAGTGGAACCTATTTCTCATAAAGTTGTATGTAAGTATTGGAAATCAGTACACAAAGGCAAATCTATCGTACAAAGACTATCGTACACAAAGACTATTGTAACAAACTCCTTAGAAGGTTTGTTAGCACCGGGCAAATGGAAAAATGGAAAAAGGTTGTATTTTACTAATACTCTATAAACATGTTTTTAGATTCTGCCAAGTTACTCTAGTAACTCAAAATATTAAAAGTAGTTCAATTCTCGCACTACATAATAATATAAAAATGTGCATTGTTTAATGGATATGTGGCTAAATACTAATTAAAACTGTTTCTTCTAAATCCATACGTTTAAGATATAGTTAACAATATTCTATTATCACAATTTTAAATGGTCTAAGTTTTAGATGTCCAATTTCTTTAGCTGAAACTCGTTTGTGCTGAAAGCAACAAGTGAATTAAAGTATTGCAACTTATTCAAAATATAAACTAAAATTCAAACTAAATTTCTTCAAAACTCTAAAATCCTAATAAACTCAAAAGTAAAATATCGTTTTTTCCCCCCAGCATACAATAATGAGCAAAACATTCCGAACTTTTATCTATCAAGTACTCTTAAAGAAGCGAATTTGAAATATTTTATCCACCTCCGACAGTCTGCAAGTGATTCCTTAGACAAGAAATTCTGGCAGCTCCCTTCCTAACACATGATATTACCATTAGTTATCAAGATGAAACTCTCTCCTTTTTCCCTCTGCAGGGGACTTAGTGTTGTTTGCAATACGCAGAGAAACCATTTGTTTGGAAAAGCTCAAGGGAGGCTTACTGAACCGCTACCAGCGAAGTCATTCTAGAAAAATATACAAGCAAGAAAACGAAGAGTTTCTGAAATTGCGCCCGAGTTTTACATCTTTTGACAAGGAGAACTTGTGTACTGCCATGTCGTTGCTAGGAAACTGGGGTTGGTTTGCAAACTTTGAGTCGTTTGACGAGACCAACATAAGACTAAATAAAACAACGATGAAAAATATCGTATTGTTTTTTAGATGAATCGAATTTAAAGTTTTGGAGAAAAAGTTTTATACATGGAAAAGAAAAAGGGGAGTGTAAAACCTTGTCAGAATAGTGACTTTCTTATTCTGTATTGTAGATTTACATGGAAAAAGCAAGACAATCCTTTTAAAACACTGAAAACATTTCTTATTATATTATACTTTTCTTTGATATTACTTGTATATTTTATTTGTGTATACTATGAGCAATATAAGTTTTGTTACATAATTCAATTATTGTTAAATAATTTAATTTTTTTTTTATTTAAAAAATTCACATTTTTTCTCACCCTTATCCATCTTAGATACTACCTCATTGGTAAAGAATTTTAAAAGTGGCACTTTGCACTAACATACCTTATCAATTTTCCCAATATGTAACATAAAGGTATATTTTAGTGTTAACATATAAAAACTTAAATTTTTTTCTAAATCAAATTGTTTAAATAATTGTTGAATAAAAAGTCACAACTCGAAAACCCACAAGTTTTATCAATAAGGAATCTTAGTAATTCACTTTTATTCAACAAGTATAAATTTTTTTAATTGCTAATTACAAATTAAGAAACTATTGTTTTAGATAAACAAATTATGGACAAAATGCAAAAATACATTTAATAACTTTCAAACAAGAATCTAATTCTAGAATATTGCTTCCGTAAACCGTAAGTGTAAAATAGTTTTCAAGCGTATCTTATTTCTTAAAACTAGAAATTAAGTAAATACGTTGCGTAAAAAAAGTTTTATATTTTCAATAATAAATAAAAGTAATTAAGGATATTTTTATGAAAACTAATAAATTTACTGCACGTATTCCCTTATGTATTTTTTTATTTTATTATTATTATGTAATGCATGCATTATTTTTATTTGCTTTGCTCTTATGTTTTGGAAAATGTATTTACTTTACTTATTTAGAAAAAATAATTGTCTTTTATAAAGAGTATATTCTAAATGTATCTTTTCTTTTAGTAGAAAGTGGTGCTAAAATTCGTTATTTTATCAAAACCAACTTAAACTCAAGCTATTAATTTTATTTCAATATAACCTTTTATATACATTTAAACTATTTGGATAGAAAATAAATTATTTTTTTCAAATTTCGTCAAAATATACCCTTTTTATAGTATTACAATGCAACGTGCATATTGAGGGAATGGTGGAAAAAATGGAAAATTAAGTATACATATAAATAAATATTAATACTAATTATAAAATATGTAATGTAGCGCCAGATATTGTCCCTCTAAAAAAAAATTTCATTAAGTTTTTGTGTTGCAATAGAAAAAAAGTTAGAAAAATATAAATGTAAAACTAAAATTATGGAAAAAATACAAAAATACATATAATAACTTTCAAACAAGAATCTAATTCTAGAATATTGCTTCCGTAAACCATAAGTGTAAAATAGTTTTCAAGCGTATACTTAGTTTTCAAGCGAAAATTTAGTATATATATATAAATAAATATTAATACTAATTATAAAATATGTAATATGTAATGTAGCGCCAGATATTGTCCCTCTAAAAAAAATGTCATTAAGTTTTTATGTTGCAATAGAAAAAAAGTTAGAAAAATCAAAATGTAAAACTGCATCTCTATCCAGGAAGTCTCCTCTAAATTTTAGTATATATAAAGGGTCATTTTTAGGCACCTACTAATAATTTCTAATAGTAAAATCTACAGAAATATATATGTAATAACTGCTTTAATGCATGTATATATGTCAAACAATTAAATATTTTTAAACACTAAGTTTATCATGATACTCAACCAATTAATTTAATCTAAAAGGAGAAACAAGCAGCAGTTTTTAGCAACTCTATTTAACCAAATGAAAACACATTTTAGCTTATTTATTTTTTACAACTTTGATATGTCCTGAATATATGCTGAAAGTTTTATAGCTATCCGCTAAGAAGTGTTACATTGGCTTCCTTACTTATCAATGAACTTTCTCAAAAATATATTAATATGATTACAATCAGTGCATTTTTCGTGATTATTGGTATATATCACTAAATTCCATAAGTAAGCAGAAAGTTATGTTAAGTATCCATTGGTGACATTTCAAGTTCTTTTTTATTTTTTGGAATTTATTATCATAAGTCGAACTAAATATAGTAAATCGTAAAAAAAAAGCTTAGTTTAAACATCTATAATAATTTCTGCTATTACAACTTAAAATGGAGGTATATTCAAAAGAATATGTGCATACTTCATTTCATTGTACATCAGGCAATATTTCAAATTAATGTTGTCGACATTTTCCCTTGTACCATGCAAGCATTGTAAAGTTTTCCTATCCATGCGTTCCGAACATATTTAACTATTGAAACTGTCGCCTCTCATTGAAACAGATGCTGAAGTTTGAACAAAGCAAAGGAAGTAATTGTATTAAACCAGTTCGCGTATACATGATACGAGTCTCGTGATAAAAATTAAAGTTATTTTGTGTTATTAAAGTGCTTCTGTATTGGCAAACCTAATACTGAGCACTGAAGTGTCTTACTATTTTAAATTGAGTCTCACTTTGTAAGTTTTAGGTGTAGGCTGGCTTTTCTTTTATTTTCTGTGTGGGAGAGTATTAGTAGCTTCCATGCTTATTTTATTATAACCAAAAAGATTGTAAAGAGATATGAAGAAGGAAACACTCCATTTTTCTTCTGAACTAAAATTCAAAAATAATTCATACAGCTAATTTTTTAAAATAAAAAGAATAGCATTTTTTTTTAATACAAACTAATTATAGTAGTGCGAACTTTCAAACTAATGTTATGAAGTGTTTTACTGAAATTATGACCTAAGAAAATTCCTTTACATTCGATAAAAAACCTTAATTTGAACATTTGCACTTCAAAACACAATCTGCTGATTATAAGAAATAAGTATAAGAAGTAAAAAAAAGAAAATAGCTGATGTAATAGCTGATGTTTAATAAATACAGCTAAAAATGGTTGAAATGGAAAAGCCAAACCTTATCCTTTAACGGGTTAGGGAGTTGAAATTACAAAGTGGGAAGTAAATCTTACATTCCTTAAGAAATACTTTGTTCAGACTCTGGTCATTACTTCAGGTAAAAAAATATTAAATGAAGTTTCTTTAACAAGTAATATGCCTATTCTTAAAAAACTATAACAACAAGCTATTGGAGAATCATTTTGCTTCGAACCACTATTTTCATTGAATCGGAAAATTATTTCAAATTTGGATCTTGCTACGTATTTCACTGATGACATTTTCTCAATCGTAGGAGCCTGATAAACTAATTGACCAATCTTGCGACACATTGGAAAATAAAAGTTTCTACTTTTTTTATCAGCTTTAATCCCTTACGTAATAAAAATATTTTTAAGCATTTTTTAATTTCTATTACTTACTTTAATATATTACGATTATTAAACAGAAGTTTAATAGTTTATGAAGGAGTTCATAAAGTGTAAAATTGTTTCATTTCAGACAACTATAGAAAAAACTGTGTAAATTTATAGTTATGATTATAGTTATTAATCTGATCACGGTGGAGTTATAAATTCCTATATTTAATTTTTGGCATAAAATTTGCATTTTCCGAAATAAAAATAATTCATATTTCCAGGGAAAATTAGGGTATCTATTGTTCATTGGACTATGATAGTTTAGAAACCATATTTGATATAAAAAAAACTAGAATAAAAACAGAAAGCAGAAAATTTTAAATATTTTTTCACAGTAGGGAGTAAAAAACAGCTTTATAAAATGTGTGCTTTGTAGTTTTTGAAGAGGAATGGTTTAACACTTACCCTTCCTAATATTATCATAGCTTTTAGTGTGAACTCATATATCTGTTTCCTTGCAGTTTTAGGCTGTAGTGATAAGATGTTATCAAAGAAAATTTCAAGAACATTTGTTTTCATGACATTACGCCAAACAGATATGTTAAAAAATAATTATAGTCTCTTTAAATTGCTATCTCAAAACAATTTAATATTGACTATTATTTTGTTTTCTATTATGTTGGTTCATGATGTTTTCATTACTACTAGATTTAAACCAGGTTTTGTCATGGACATAGCTTGTAATTGGTTCAGGAAAAATAATTTTCAAAAGACTATTTAAATACTTTTCTAGTTTTATTACTGTGTAGTTAAAACCAATAACCAATATCATGTTCCCTCTATATTTCTGAATATAACACACAATTACTATAAAAAAAGTTGTGTAGAAGAAAAATATTATCAGTCCGTCGTTAATAAATATTATCAGTGTTATCTCAACTCTACCACAACGCAACATCATTCTATTTTCCATTTTTGTAAATGGTTCAGCTTAACTTGAACACCGAATATTTCGTTCCCGTTTACCATAAAACGAAGAAGAATGAGTTCAGTACGAAAAAGTACCCAGTTTTAAGGGGACAGTATGTACATTTTTGAAACTGCTTTTTCCGTCACTGAAGTAAATCGGAGCAGTTATTTCTACGATAGTAGGAGAAGGTATATAACTGCAACAAAAAACTGAGTTCTGCAAGGGTAATGTTTCCGAAGTTATTTACTTTCTAGAAACATGTGTTAAAAGCATTTTTTTTTAGTTTAAAAAAAAGAGAAACAAATCTCGGAAACTTTGAAATACATACTACTGATATGTATATATAAATACATATTACTGAACATATTTGAAACAATTTACTGTAACTGTGATGCAAGATAATTCCTTCATATTCCTTTCAGAACCTCATTTTTAGTATTTTCATTTCAAAATAAACACAACTGTTCAGAAGAAAATGTATAAGAAATTGAAAATGCAGTTTAAATAAATTAAGATTCATCCTAGATGGGAAAGTATGAGGAATCTATTCAACACTACTAAAAAACCAACACACAGCATTGGATAATTTTAGTAGATATGTTCTTGGTGTCCTAATAGATTAATAAACATTTTAATGTAACAATTTTAACTCAAATTATTAGCAGTTGAAAATATAAAAAAATATTTCATATATTTGTAAAATACATTTGGTTCAAAATTTATGTATTCAAATTCTGAATCTCTATAAAGTAAATATTTTTTATTAAACATAAGTTTATAATTATATATGATTAGCTATAGTTACTTATAGTTTTTCAGCAATTTTTATGCCTTTTCTATAAAACTAAACTTGTTATAATAATATAACTATTATGTGTAGTATATAATATTAAATTAAATTGTAATGTTTTAGTAAGAGTCATACTTATCAAATTTTTGTTGCTGCTAACATTTTAAGAGGAGGTACTTTCTGGCACATTTTAGGTGCAATCCACAATAACTGTTAATTTTAGGAAATTAAAAATATTTATATTTGATTTATCTTAGGAATACTCTTTGAAAAAATACGATATAAAAATAAGTCAAACTTATGTACTGAATAATTAATTAGTGATGTATTGGTGAAGTGTCACTCAATCGTGGACCTTGATTTAACGTACTATGACTACAAGTATACATATTTTCCTATACGTAGAATAGATATTAAATGTACATAGAATACACATAGGATTTACATTTTCAAGTACATTTTTCGTATTCTATTGTGCTATGAGATATGTGCTACTCTTACACTGTTCTAAAGTATTACCCAACTTCTGAAATTTAATTATTAGTCATGCATTTGATGACATAAATTTTTTTTATTAATTTTGTAAAATATCAAGAAGTAATATTATCTACAAATAAAATTATTCACAACCAAATTTATTAGTATCACAAATTATATCAGGAACATTTATAACAGTAGTATTCAAGAAAAACAATTAGACGTTGGTAAAAACCGCTAAGTAAAAGACTCAGCCGGTGTTAAGTTTAAAAAAAAAACCTTCTAATGTTTACCACAAAGCTGCCGAGTTTAATTTCTTTGGGTACTTGTACACAATGAACTGAATTGGGATTATTGGGAGGATCATTCATAGGCATTCTGCACGTGGCAGGCTAAAGTTTTCTTAAAATAATCGCATTTTATGTATTTTTGAGCTACTTTGTACCCATTGCGATGAAGTGAGATTAAATCTAAAAAACACTCTAGTTTGCTAAGTACTGATTACCTATGGAGGGATGACTCCCAATAATCCCAATTTAATTCAATATGAATAATCCTCCAATGATATAAAAAGGCGGCCGATTGGATTCGATTCCGTAAACTTTTTGGATGCCAATTGAAGTGCCGTTTTTTTTTTTTTTTTTTTTTCTTAACTAGAAGATGTGTTTTATTAGATATAAATCCCATTCATACGTTTCTTATGCTTAATATAATAATTTTAACGCAAAAAAAGGTGTAAGCACCAAAAACATTAGATTCACATACGACTCGTTTTATTAAGAGAGAAAATATATATTATGATGCAGAATTATAGATATAATTAGATTTGGAATCAAAATACGATTTTTTCCTTTATTTTGAAAGATCCTTTTTACCATTTCATGAAAAGGTTAAACTACTTAAAAGGTTAAAGAATTAAAACTACTACTACTTTTAAGTTGAGTTCAAAAGCATACATATACATTTTAAAAATAAGTAAAAATAAATAGTAAGCTTGGCATTTTGAAAACTACTTTGAGTACTTTTTTCATACATAAAGTAATTGAGGATTACCCTCTTTAAAAACGAAAAGATATAAAAAATTTGTTTTAAGACAACTTTCTCTTTAAGTTCGAAAAATTAAATGTTTCACCTTTTGAGTGAAATTTAAGTAAACCTCAGTTGTGTACAGACATTAAGGTGGCAGGCTGGTGATGCGAAGGTACGTGGCTCAAAATTAACCCAGCACTTTGATTTGTTAAAACTTTATTGCAAAATTAGAGTGGTTTTCTTAGTAAAAGTTAGAACACGTATTTTCAGAGCTTTGATAAGTATACGATTTAATTGAAAAATAAGTAACATTTACTTATTTTTAGCTATGTTCTTTTAAAAGTTCGAAATTCAAGTATCAAATGCATTTCTTGAAATTGAGCATCAGTAGAAAAATATACAAGTATTCGTTGATTCGTTTTAATCGTTAATCAACAGATGGCCCTTTTGAATGAAAACTTAAGGGAAAATGCGGTCTGAGCATGTTGCAAAAACTACTTAACGATTCTTCAATTGCATCATATTTTTGCTGGAAATGGTTGTTTGAAAACATCGTTTTATATTTTGTGTTACATGTTCATAGCATGTTTAATAGTTTATTCAATTAGAAGCTGTAACTATTTTTTAAACTTTATGGGAAAATATTCTCTAGTTTCCCAAGTAGTATGCAGCAAACGATGCATTTCTATCTTTATTTTTAATTCATTTTTGAAAACCATCAGTCCATTTTTGACATGTACATGACACACCACTTGCAAAGATTTATTGTGACTAAACTTAATAGCAAGTCTGGTTGGACGCAAATAGCTTAAGAGAAATAACTTTCCAAAATAAATACACACATTCTACTTCTGAATCAGTGGAAATATAATTTTTATTTTTATACAATCTGAATTTTTTCCACTTAAAGTTTTTAATTTGTCACCTAATAGTTCAATATAAAAGTGATCTAGATGTTTTTAAAATCTAGTAATCACTAAGTCACCAAACAATAACTTATTTTTAAGGACATAAAAGTTTAATCTAAGAACGAACCCCTTGAATTCGATTCTAAACAACATTACTTCATGAAAGTAACGTAATCTCATGAACTTCTGATAAATAGAAAAAAATAAATTATTTGGTATCATCGTTTCAACTATTGTATTGTCATGAGAAATTAAGTTTCAAAAGACGACCCTCGGATTTTCATTTTTGATTCTAAGCAACAGTGTTTCATTTAAATCTAGATTATTTTTTAAATTTCTCGAAGAACATTTCTGAGAAATAATAATTTTTACGATGGTTTGTTAATTTCATTTTATTATTATGTAAAATATGTAAATGTGAAAAATTAATTTAAATTTGAACTTTTATTAAATTTCAATTATTTTTTGCTAAATTTGCAAAATGAGCAAATATTTAATTATTGATAATAATTATCAAAATATTTAAATTTGAAAGCTCTAATTAAATTAACAATTTTTAATCGATTAATAAAGTTTGATAAAACTTAAAATATTTGATGAAATTACAAAAGTTAGATATTATTAAGTACGATAAGTAAGTTTGATATTAAGTACCATATTATTTTATAATTGCCACTCCATTCACTTTTGTAATTATTAGAGTATTAACAATAATTATTTTATTTGGGAATCGGTGAATGGAAAAATAAAAATCAGTTATCACTAGGGCTTTGATACCCGCCTTTTGGGACTGTTCTGTAAGAATCAGCGAATGTCTGGGGAAACAGCAATGGGAGAGGGGTAGTCATTTCCGCCCTGAAAGACGCGCAGAAAGGATGTGGAGAGCTTAGGTTTCATGCAAAGTGTTAATTTCTGAGGAAAATATGTGACTTAAGGTCCAAGGTATGCAGAGGTTGACAAGTTCCGTAAACGCTTGCCAGCCAAAGAGTAAAAACCTTTTAGGCGGAGTTGCGTGAAAGAAACAGCCATTTTGATGAAGAATTTCAATGTAATGGCCTTCCTGAAACCAATGGTGGTAAAACTGAGTTATTACAAACTCACGCACCACCAAAAATCTGACAATTTGTACTCCTTCATCCTCCCTCACCTTCACGAATCTTGGACCAGGGCGACCAGAGATAAATCCCTTGATAGAAACTGCCATGAGAAGTTACTATGCCAACTGCCTGCAGCTCTCTACGAACGTAAGTCCTTAGCATTCCAATTTGTCGTCTTAAGGGAGTCCGGAACAATTACTAGATTTTAATCTTAATGATTTAAACTTTACTTGAAGCCAAAATGATACTTGGCCCGAACGTTAATAGTTAACTTCTCTGCTTTGAGATCAGTGCACTGCACATTTGTAAACTTATTTTAATTAAGGTTAGGAAATAATGTTAATAATAATAATAATGTTAATCTTACTAGTTTAGTTTGTACCCATAAATATATATTAGTTCACATCATATTGGATTGACATTCTATTTTGTACTCTCTGTACTGAGTCGTATTGCTTAATGGAAATGCTAACTTTCATGTTATTTTATTAACCAAGAATTTTATTTTAATAAAAATTAACTATCGTTTTTGAAGTTGAGTTTTAATTAGGTTTCGAGGAGTTATTATCAACTTTAGTCAATCTGGGATTTTGTTTACAGGAATTTTAGGTAAACGAGTTGATTAGTTTAGAAAGGTGAATCGCTCAGGTGAATTTTGAAATAATTAATTATTTAATGTTAGCGTATTTCGATTAACGTAGCGTGTTTAAAGTTTTTTTTTTCTTCTTTTTTTTCTAAATGAACCTTGTCCACCTTAGGTAGAATGGCAGCATGCAATATTACTTGCACACCGCAAGTACGATTTTAGCCGCTTCGCGGCCATGAATCATTTTAAAAGTAATTAAACTAGCTTTAACTATTTTTGAGTATTTTCTTAACTTTGGTCGAGGGTTGAAAGAGAGGCCATTATATCACACTTAAAATGTTTTATTAAATTAAGTTCATAAAGTTTGACATTTTTATTTTAATTTGAAATTTTCATTAAATTTGAAACATTTTATTAAATTAAAAAAATTTATAAAACTGTTTGCAATTTTGAAATTTTTATTTTTGCACTTCTCCATTATGAACACCACAACTTAGTTAAAATACTTTTAGGAATTTATCTAGGAATATTACAGGCGCTATACACTACACTTTGTAACGAACATTTATTCCTGGTCAATACATGCAACACATACACCTCACGCAATTCTTGAACTGTATCGGAACCATGACATCGTGAAAAGTTTCCCTAGTTGAATGGGAAGAGCCTCAACTAATTACTCTTCCGGAAGATTAGAAATTTTCAAATACGGGTGTTCTCAACATTTGCGTAACCTTTAGGGAACCAGGATTCATTCCGTGGTGAAATTAATTCATGTATCTGGAGCTTCACGATAAGTTACTGTATCCATGAAATAAATAGGACGACTCAGTGTGATGTTTTAATCATGAAACATCTGAAATCTTTTAAAAGGAAACTGAAGAGAAATCTACTTTACTATAGTTTGGCAATGCATTGCTACTTGTACAAAAAAACAAAACTAACATTTGGTTGTTGAAACGGTTTATTAATTCTCAGATTGATCACATAGAGTGTTTTGAGAAATATCTGTTGCTATTTTTTTTTCACTTATAGTATTTTTTACTTTCCGCATAAGTATACATAGGGTCCTGAAAGTGTAGTTTTCAGTCAAAAAAAAATTCGCATTTTTTTTTGCATTTCTCCACGTTTTGGAACAACCTGATTTCAAAAAGAGATCTAGAAAAAATGTCTGTGTGAATGTGGCCAGCATAACTCCCGAAAAAATTGACCTACGTTGTTCAAATTTGGTGTGAGGATTGGTGATGGCAAGAGGGTCTACCATTAAAGTTTTCGTCAAAATCGCGCATGCACGTAGGGTAACAGCCTTCGAATCAATAATTGCTAAAAAAAAACAACTTTAACGATTTTGTTCAAAATCACTGTGGTAATGCCTCTTAAGGTGTTCTGAACATCCTAACCTCTGAAATAACAGTAAAAATGATTTAATGGTGCAAAAAGTTGAAAAACGAATGCCTTTAAACTTGAGTTCTCTTTCCTTGAGCATACCTCATCAACGATCGTTTTTTCTTCTCCTCACAGTTTTACTTACAAAATAATAATTATCGTTACAATATAAGAATTATCAGTAAGTATATATCACCAAAATCATCATTTTGGAGGAGTGTTTTTTTTTTTTTTATTATTATTATTATTATTATTATTTTTGTAAAGTCCTATACAAGTATTACCCCAAAAAATTTCACCAAACTGTTCATTTTTACTAAATGAATGATGAAAATATAAGTACGGTAGATGACACAAATCCAAGTCACTATTATAGAGTAATTGAAAGTTGTGTGATGTTTCACACCCCTAGTTTAATGTGTGATGTTGTTCTTTAGACTAGAGATATTATTATTATTATTATTTTTATCTCAACACAAGGTCGATTTTTATTTTATTTTTTGTTCGAAGACAAAGAACATTTACCTTACTTAGGGAAAACTTTATAAAATAACTGAATTGTATATCAAAAACTGTTTGATTATAATTGACTAGCTGAAGACCCGTGCTTCGCTACGAAATTTTAACATGTGCAATATTTTAGCTAGCTGTGAGGCCTTGAGTAGCGAAAATCTGTCATTCGTGTATAGGTCCCAGTTTTTGGCGTTTAGCTCGCAGGAAGGTTCCTCGCTACGCAAAATCGAGTTCGCTTAGTTCGCTGAAAAGTTCATTGACACATAAACATAGGCTTACTTCACTCGTTGAAAGGTTCATTGCTATACAAGCATAGGCTCGCTTCGCTCGCTGATAGATTCATTGCTGAGTAAGCATAAGCTTGCTTCACTCACTAATATCTAACTGCTACGTAAAGCCTTAATATTGGAAGTTTCTCCTTTGTCGAGAAAAAAAAAATTCCCCGTTAATACAATAATCTAACACTCCTTTAAGATTATTTTAATACGTGTTTGTGGAAAGCAAAATTAGAGGCCAACACTACTTATGTTGAAACTTTCAGAGCTGTAACCCAATTAGACATCGTTTTGTAAAATATTAATTAATTAATTAATTAATTAAAAAATAAATTAATTAAAAAGAAACTAAATAAATTTTTAAATTATGTTTTTAAAAGTCCAATTAGAAAGCCAAAACTATTTATGTTGAAAATTTCAGAGCTGTAACCCTACTAGTAGTCGTTTTGTAAAATGTTTATTAATAAATTAACAAAATTAATTAAAAAAGAACAAAATAAAAATTTTGAATTCTGTTTTTTAAAAGTCCAATTAAAAGGCCAAAACTACTTATGTTGAACATTTCAGAGCTGTAGCCCTGTTAGAAATCGTGGTACTTACGTATTAACGCAACCAAGCCAAAATTCGCATAAATCGCCAAATTTGGCGACCCTACTTACGGCAACCAAAATTCGCAAAAATCGCCAAATTTGGCGACCCTACTTACGGCAGCCCTACGTGTTAAACTTGGTTTTCGTAAAGAAATTATTTTGCTTACTGGTTAAATTGAATGCCGTCAAATCGCGCCAACCTGGTTGCGATAATACGTAAGTACCGAAATTGTTTTGTAACAAATTTATTAATTAATTAAAAAAATTAATTTAAAAACAAACTAAATAAAAATTTAAAATTCTATTTTTCAAAAGTCCAATCAGAAGGCCAAAACTACTTATGTTCAATGTTTCAGAGCTGCAGCTCTGTTAGAAGTCATTTTGTAAAAAAATGTGTTAATTAATGAAGAAAATTATTTAAAAAAAAAAACTAATACATATTTAAAAAAAAAAAAAAAAAAAAAAACTATTATTAAAAGGCAAAAACTACTCATGTGGAAAATTTCGGAGTTCTGTTTGGAATCGCTTTGTAAAAAAAAAAAAAAGAACTAATTAAAATTCTAACATTATGTTTGTCATGTATACAATTAGAAGGCCAAAACTACTTATGCTGAAAATTTCAGAGCTCTACTCCAATTTTAAGTAGGTTTCTATGCATCCACAGAGCCGCAGACAGACAGACACACAGCTTGTTTTATTGTTATCGATAGTTGTTAATCACTTGTTACACTATCTCAAAGTTAAATTTTAAAATAGAGATAAACTTATAGACATTATTGAAAAAAGTAATTTGAATCTATCAGCAAATATAGTTAACAGTTGGATGAATGGTACTAAGATAGTCCATCTCAAAAGTTTTAGCACAGATGAAATATATATAGCGATACAAATAAGACAATTGCTTTTACATAAAACAACATTTTAAATCAAACACTATATGCAAAATTTAAAAAATACTACATTGCTTAGTTAAAATTACAATTCAAAACATACAAAAATTGCGAAGTACAAATACAGGAAGGTAAGTTATTGTTGCTGCAAGTCAAGGTTTTGAGGATTTCAAAGTTGAGGGTTGATATATAATAAATATATATATATATATAAATATAGTTTAATAATTTCAAAAGATTGTTTTTTAAAAGCTATGGAACATTTACATTAAGCAATTTTTTATCACTAATTATTAATAAAACAATTTTTAAATTTCTTAAATAGAGACACATATTTATTCGTTTTCATAAAATTTATCGTAGTTGGAACCTTTCCCTCTCAGAAAAGTTTTCTTTCCATTTTGAAGTTAGGTTTCCAATATTTTAGCTAAATATAAAAAAAGCCTACTTTTAAGAACCGTATACTATATTTCATTTGATATTAATTTAAGTTTAATTGAATTAAATAAGAATCAATATAAACAAATTTCAATATTTATTTTATCTGTTCAAACTGTTGAAAACATAGGTAAATAACTTTTAGATATTGTGAAACATTGGCGCAGTATAGCTTTCATTAATGTCTTTTTGCACCAAAAAAAATAATAATAACCAGGCAACAGAATTGTGTTCGAAACCACAATATGATTACAAAAAATATGGCTTCATAAGTCACAGAGAAATTTATCAACATTTCAGAAAGACACATATTAAATATTATATTATAGGTTATAACCTTATATAAAAAAAATATAAGCGAATGTCCATAACGATGGAATTTCATGGGGATGGGAATATTTATATAAAACATTTGATCATTCTAAAGCAATGTGTTGATTTAATAAGTTTGTATTTGTTTGCAATGTTCCATTACGTTGAAAATAATACAAAAAGTTTCAAAAAATAAGTTTTATTAATTGAATAAATTTTTTTAATTCCCCTTAGGTTAGTAAATCATATAAGAAATAAACGTAACGTAATTAGCATAATTAGCTCATTTTATCAATGTTAGTGCCATAACATAACGGTTTTATATTTGTCAATTTTATTATCAACTATTATGTATGTTAATGTTTCTTTACGACCTTAATTGGACTACGTATAAAGTTGGCGCATCTTCAACTTTGTTAATTACTCTACATTTTACTAATTTTGTGCTTCTTTGTTAATCATGACATAATAAATTTAAGTAATTTTTGGGTGGTTTTTGACTAATATCTGTAAATCTCTGAAGCTCGATTCTGTTTGCTTGCTTTCATGGAGGTGACCTTATAAATATGCGGGTGACCTTAAAAATAGGCGGGTGAATACAGTTAAGGGCTTTTTTTAATAAATAACTCCTATTTTATATTTAGGGTAAGTGAAGTATTCTCGTTGGAATGGAAGTTACGAATTTGGGATGTGTTTTGATATTTTTTAATCAGAGCTAAATTTACTTTATAAATATCCATTCTGTCTACCTAGGAAAAAAATCTGCAACAGGCATATAAAAAATCGCAAACAAATTATTTTAGTGTAAACGCAATATTCTATGATTTTTAGAGCTAAAGATACAGCGATCGTTTGAGTTTTTTGTGGGAAGTATACCGATTCGCCCATTCCATTCCGTAATAAAAAGTGCGTAATATTTAGTGCTTATTCAGTTTACACTTACAAAAAAAAAAATATTTTTATTTAACTCCGATTTTATTTGACTTATTTATAGTTAATCGTAGAAATGTTTTTTCTTTTCTTTTCTTTCATGCGTGCGCCTAAGCTGTAGAGGTGGATAGTAGTAATGTAATATGCAATGTACCAACAAAAGTATTTAGCCAGTACCTTTTAATTTATACTCTAAAATCTATTGAAATAAATATTTTTCTATGTATAGCGAAGTTAACAAGTATTATCCAAAAAGATTGCGTGTAATACCCTGGATTTACAAATTCAAAAGAGAAAAATATATACAGGCCATAACGAAACAGCATTGTTTTCATACGTAAAGGCATCGTATGAATGCTTTTGTAATTTCGTGGCTTTGATACTTTGAAAGAACGCTTATATGCTTGACAGTTAATGTTTACAAACACTTATTCTTAGAAACGCGTAGTAAATTTTTTGGAACTTCTTATATCTGTTAGTGACTTATTTCTCATTTCTGAAAGTAAAATAGGGGACTTCATAAGAGTAATCTCATCGGGTAGCGCATTGCTACGCTTACAAAAATAAAAATGGTGTGGCAAAGTACTTCAGAGGTCACACTGTAAATAATAAAAGCTTGAGAGTTGTATGTCTTATACAGATTATGCGTCTTATGCCATTGTATTCTACAATAATTTTGTTACTTAATTTTTAATTTAATAAACTCACGTCATATATTCTTCATATTCATTAGTGGATTAACGCAATGAATAACATTGGCGTGTGTCTTGGTGTCCTGCTTAATAAATTTTGCCAAAAAGCATTAATGTACGTTTCTCTCTATCATGCCAGTAAGATACATACAATTTTCCAGAGTTGGTAAAATGAACTGGCAAGTACGGATAATTTGGATTATAAAACGCAACAGATAATAAAGCACACTCATGACGTTTTCACTTACGAAACTCTTTGACGATTAAAAAAGTAAAGAGTTGTGAAAAATAGACTGCGGAACTTATTGTAATATCAAAAGAGAAACAATACTTTGCTATGCGTATGAAATTTGTTTGCATACCAAATCCATCGATAGGATTTCGTACTTCTGATATACATAACATTGTGATCTTTTAATTGGTCTACATTTGCAAACATTCATACTTTCTAAACAACAAAGAACAGTTTATTTGAGTATTATGGCGTACTTAAACTGACTGCTAAAGCCCGCCCGTTTACATTTTTATGCTTCAGTCTGACATGATTTAATTAGCTCGCATGAAGTTAAAATAAATGTATTTCTAAACTAGGCATTCTTGTATATATATATATATATATATATATATATATATATATATATATATATATATATATATATTAATTCAATGTTTGAGATTCTTTTCTCAATCACTAGCATTGGAGGAACTTTTTAGGCAACATCACAGGAAAAGCTCGTATTTATTTCAATATTAGCCCCTGCTATGCATTCTTTAAAATTAACTGGAATATTTATGTACATTTTCTTAAAATAAAGGTTTACAATGCAAAAGTATTTAGAAAGCTCAACAATAATCCATAGATATAAAATAGCATTACAATTTAAAAATTATAACCATAAATTAAATAATAATGATTAAAATAAAATCAGTTTACGCTGTCGTGTACATGATATTTGTCAAAATTAATAAATACAAATAATTTTTACTTCATATGTAATTGAATAATATAATTTATTTTATAAAGTAAATATCTATGAAAAAATTAAACATCTTGATACGTATTAAAGTCCTAAGAGTATATGTAAGGAAAAAAAATTCTTATTGTTAAATATACATGGCATGGTACCATTGTGTGAAACATATTGCACATAATTTATAGATCGCAAAGGAAAGAAACTCAAAACTTTTGACAGCTATGGAGCTAACTTATGGTTCACAGAATTGATGGAAACATTTGAAGCATCCGATAATGATAACTCACAATACTCGCTCTTCGGAAGGAGTGAAATATGAAACGATCGCAAGTAAGCTAGTCTTGATAGATTTTCAATAGATGGGATTATCCTTCGAGTATAAAGTTATTGAAACAAGATGCTGAGTAAAATAAGTTTGCAAAAAATAAGTACTTTTTTCTTCTTGATTTATACATCCACTTAAAGATGATAGCCGAACAAAAGCAAGATTGTTTACTATAATAAACTATATTTACTGAGGTACGCAATTTTATAAAAATGCTTCTATATTTAATGAAATTTATAATTTGAATTAAGAATGATTAAATGTATAACGTCAAACTGTAAATTAAGCAAATTTATTAATTTAATTGTTTAGTCATATAAACTTAATGCATAAAGCTATTGTGTAGAAATTGTGATAACACCATTTTATTTATTAGTATATTAATATATTAAGTATAACCTTGTATTATACAATTTATCTCTATAATATTTAATAAGAATGAAAAATTTCAATATAGCTTGTTTTGTTGAATTCAACAAATATCGTATACTTCTATTGTAATTAATTTATGGGAAATTATTTTATTTAACATAAAGTATTGATAAGAAAAAATATCTAAGCGCACAACGTAATTTTTTTTTTGAAAAAATTTACTCATGCGATTCATAATTTATAATAGTATTAATTTGAACTGAAAGCTGCACTTAATAGCAAGTTTAATCAATAATAGTTTGTTTTACTAACCAGTAAAACGTATTAACATATAAATAAATCTTGTTAAAAGAGGCTTTATTTCAATTTTATTATAGATTTTTTAATATAATGTTATTTACTGCAAACAAAAAAAAATACATATTTTGAAAAATATACTATTTATTTAAGTTTAAAATTTAAAATATAAAATTGATTTTTCCAACAAAGTCAATATAGCCTGCCGCTGTATAATTTAAAGAATAATAATGATCTCTAATGAGTTTAAACAAATATACAGAAGAATTTATTTCGAATTTTTTATAGGTGCAAGCAAATACTATACTATAATAAAAAAATGCAACAAAATGTATTGATTTATATTGCTAAAATTAAGACAAAAATAAAATAAAATAAAGTTTCTGAATCTTGCGTAACAGTTGTAGTTATTTTTTAATAAAGGTTAATTATGAATAAGAATTCAATAAAAACTTTTTAATTTTAGATTTAAACAGTATTAAACCAAAATGGTAAGTAGTTTTTACAAAAATAAATTTTACTAAAAATATTTAAAGATGATAATGTTGATTAAAATCTGAACATGCGATTTGAGTTCAATTTAAATTAATAACTATATTGCCCGACATAAAACAAACTCCATACCTGTAAATCCAAGAATCATCAGCAAAATAATCCAGTATCTGAGCTGGACTTCACCGTGTTTCATACAACACATTCCGTCCATAGTTCTTCCCTTTGAGTCCGGGAGCTCTTAAATTTCAGTAGTTGCCGGACCGGCCGACTGTCGAAAACTGAAACACGATGTCCGGGAAACGATCAGGGACCACGTGGTTACTTTTCTTACTCACTAGAGAGCGCGTAAGTTGCCGGTTCGATTTTTCGCGCGTCTTTTATGATGTCTGTCAACGTTAATATTAGGAATCTATCTACAGATTTATTAGCAGCATATTGTAATTTATTTTTATGACTCCCTTAATCACGATATATGATAGATAGTAGTATATTTATAAAATATTTGTGTGGGAGAGTGATTGATTTTTCTTGTGAAAATAATATTTAGTATATTTTTTTCTAAAATTGTTGCCAAGTGTCTAAAATAAAATAAAAAATTTCAGTCATTTTATTTTAAAAAAATGTATTTGCTTTTATATAAATTAAAAATATTTTTCAATCGTTAATTCTCTCATTGAGAACTTGTCATTCAAATTACATATTGTTTCCATTGAGAGTGACATACATAGATAAAAAAAAAAAATAGCAAAAATAAACAAATATCATTATTTACATCATTTTAATTGCGTGCATTGAATGTGGTGATAAGCGGGGAGGAAATATGTTTTGGAGTAAAAACTCACTTTAGAAGTTGTGGCTAAGTTCGTTATATCTGGCACTAGCTGCTATTTTGAATAATAACTCGTAAAACCTAGGTGAGGGATACATTTGACACTAATGTGATTTTTGATCTTATAAGGACTTAGTAAAAGGGGATGCTTTTTGGTTATATGTATGTAATGTATTCCCATTGGAGCTTTCGATTTTAGCTTTAGAATTTTCTTGTATTTTCCAGAGTTTGCGAGAGGTGCGTTGACTCTCGTCTAACGTTACTGAGAAATCATAAAAGCCCCATACTTCGGTTCGACCACGCCTTTTGGAATAATTAACTCTTCGCGCTAGCCAAATGTCACCCTCACATCCCATCTCTCTAGCAATAAACTTGTGTTTACCTCAACCACGATTTGCTTCTTAAGACTGTATACACTAATTCACCATTATATGCATCCGGTTCCCACCAGTTAGGTATAGAATTTGAAGTTTTGTGGATTCCTGTTATGTAATTTAACAAAGAGTTTTCTGAGGTTACTTTAGTGGAGTCCATCTGCAGAACAGATAGTATTTTTCAAAATTCACTTGGTAACATCTGCTGGATGAAGTCAGTCCGGCCAACTGCCTCAAACATAATAGAAAAATCTTACCCAATCATGTATATGGTAATTACGTAGAAGGACCATAATATACCCAGTTAAAAATAATCTTGAAATTTTGAAGTTGGACCCAAATCTGCCATTCGAAAAAAAGAAAATTCAATAGATTTTCGTAAAATTTAAAACCTGGGTACCCAAGAAAACATAGACATTCAGATTGACATTTAGACAGACATTTTACACAGATTCACGTAAAGACGACGGTAACTATTCGAGATGCAGTCGAAACTGCAGGAGTTTTCTCCTGCCCCATCAAATGGTTTGGAAGTTGAACAGGAGGATTAAGTATAGGTGACAACTAACATACCTTTATAGGCATAATCAAAGACAAGTACATCTTCAATTCAATACGTGTGTAGGTGTCTACAATAGTTTGATATTTTATCAAAAGATATAATGTGCTGTCAGTGAGTTTGCAAGCTGGTAATTGGATTATTTCAAAGTCGGGATATATTTGGAGTTGGCGTGAGTCAATCATTAAGTTCTCATTCAGGAAAAGCATTTTCATAATTTTTGTTCGAATAAATTTTATATAGTTAAGGGGACACGGTACCACTTAGACATTTATTTTTATTATTGAATTTTTAAACAAAAAATTGATGTCCATATTTGAATGTATATGAATGAAAAATATTTCACAAAAAAAAATTAAATTATTTTTTATATTTTAAAAATTTTAATTTTTTACACTTTTTTTTAAAAAGCTAAGGCTTTTTTAAATACTAAAATTTATTTTCAAAATTTTTTTTAAAAAATTCTTTGAACTGTATTATATAAGGATTGGCATTCAAATCTAGTATACTCATAGTAATTAATTACAATATAAATGTTTATTCATAATAACCCACATTTTTTTTTTATAAATCTGCAAACATTTTACTTTAATGTTTAAAAAAAATAAAAAGTACAACATATATTGTTATTTAGAATACCAATTTATAAAATAGACATATTTTACAACATGTTTTAAAATTTTCAGATTTCTCCTTTGATTAGAAAAAGAGCCTAAGCGTTTCGAAAAACCAAATGTCAAGAAAAAAAAGAAAAAAAAAACAGTGAGAAAAATGGATTTATAGTTTTCATTTCTCGAAAAACATAATTTGAAACCTATACACAGTTATAAAATTTAAATATGTTATAGATAGAATTATTACAACACACTTTTCAAAATGTTTTTAACTTATTTTCATATAATTGATACATAAAGTTAAATGGTAAATATATTGGAATTACGATTTTGAGTACTTAGCATTTTATGATGGGTGATGTCTGCTTTTGAACAAGTTACGCATTCAATATTTATGACCAGGCAGGTTTTATATTATACATAATTTTTACATATTGATTATCCTAATAAAATATCTGACCAATATTTAAAATTTCCAGCTTTATAGGTGATGCCCTCTGCTTTTGCTTTGGACCTTTCTGTACGTTTACGAGCAAGTTTTATTTTCTTCTGCACCAAATTGTATGACATTACCTTCCTACTTTTTCTTTGATATATCCTGCGATAGTCTCTCCATATGGCTAAATTTTATAATTATCTATTCAAACTTAATTTGCTCACTAATTGTTATTATATTTGTATGCATGCAAAACTTCTCAAGAGCTAGGTAACCTTTTCCGAAACTCGTAAATGCCTAGACCGCACGAAGATTTATGTCATATGGCTCGCTTAATCCTCTCTGATGCTTTGAGATCTTTCTTGAAGTGTGTGTCTCACTTGATAAGGTGTCACAAAACTCACAAGTGAACTTCAGTTCATGGCAGAAACTAAATTTTTTGCCCAACAATACACGTAATCCAGAGTATTTGCAGTTTCTGCACAGCTGATTGGTGAAAAGTTTTGTCAGCATATCAACAACGTAAGTGGGAGATTTAACCAGCTCACATTCCACGGTATCACAGTCAGATTTTAATGTCTCATTAAAACTTTTTTCTATCTAAAAAAAATCTTGCATTAGTTTGTGGTAAAGCATTAGAGTCGATACTTGAAACCGAAACTACCAAACTTGCATTATTGTCACCACTGCACCACCTCTTGGAAGAATTCTGCTTCCCGGCAACTTTCGAACGCTTTTTCTTGGCATTTTAAACAATTATGAATGAAAATAAATAAATAATGCAGATTAAAATTCAACTAATAAGTAATACTGACGAAGATAAATTAGTAATTGGAATGAAAACGGAAGCAATAAATCCTAAAATTAACCAAACAATTTAAAAGAACCACGAGAAAAAAATCACGTTGTTTGAATGTAAACAAACTAAAAGCAATTGAAGCGATTCAAGTTAACTCAATTCACTTCAAACTAAAGTTACTGGAAATAATTGTAAATGAATTTATTTTCCCGAGTATATCAGCCAACTTAAGCAGACTACATATGGCGTTTGTTTACATTTTCTCTCCTGTAATCTAGCATAAAAAGTCAAATAACTTATTAAAAACCATAGATACAGTTTTAAAATTTTGCATACGTATTTAGAAGATTCTAAACTTTAATTATAGCAAATAAAACAAAAAATCGAAAATGTGGCTATTTTTACGGTACTGTGTCAGCTTAATTTGTAATATACCGAACATCCATATTAATTTCAAATTGAAAATTAGAGCTTGATTGTTAATTTCAATTTAATTTGTTTACAAGCCTTAATATCTAATTGTTGTAATTATTATAAGTGTTTGAATAAATTAGATTTTAAGATATTAATTATTGTCTTCAATCTCAGATTTAAGTCATGCTAGGGTTTTATTGCGGATCTATGTTATACAGAGTGTCCACAAATTAGTCGAGAAATGGAGTCTAAATACATCTAGTTAACACTTATTAACATGGCCTTATAAACCATTATTTTTCCCTAATTAATTTATGTTCACCCTGTCATTCTATATGCTAAAAAAAATTATTATGACTTGTTATTAAGAGTTTTACAGATCGATTTGAACTCCACTGCCCAACATATTTGTGGATTATTTATTGCAGTTATTATTGCACCCTGTAGTTATTTATTGCAAACGCAATGTGCTACCACTATAAAAGATACTTGCAGTTATAGTAAATTATTACATATTATTACCTCATTTGTGAAAAAGAAGCACTCTAGCAGTGATTATACGATTGATAGTGTTTGTTCCTAGCTGATGTGTCCTTCTATTTTCTAGAAAAGCAAGATACAAGGTTCGATATACAATTCTTCGAAATAGGGAAAGTGTTACATACAGAACTTAGAAAAGATCTATGTATACTTATAGCACCAATATTATAAGTGATATACCATACTTTAATAGATATAGTATAATCCGTCTTAAGCTCCATCCAAATAACTTTTTAGAGAAATATTTTATGCAATCAACTTTTCATCTTAATTACTTTTTGATGTGATACTAAAAATATTAAGAATACATTACTCACATATTTGTATTGAATTATTTATATTCATATATTTTCTTAATATATGCTTGAAATATTTTCACACGCATTCGTCAAAAAATGTTATAAAGAATGTGTGTAGTTATTTAAGCCATGTGCCTTAAAGGTAGGTGATATCATTTAATTAAAAAAAAATTATACTTGGCACAACAACCAATAATCTGCGTTGTGTTCAATGGTTCAATAATTAAATGATTAAATAAACTCGCAATAACCAGACATAAGTTACTCAGATAAACACATTTCTTCAGATAGCAGTAATTAAACATACTAAATCCTCTGGACGCGTACTTAAGTCAAAGTTAGAAATCCAAAACATTTAAATTACACCTTTCTAACATTAAGCATTGAATTGCTGGTTGAACTGAGTGTGAAATTAAATGCACTTACTGGGACTGATGTGTAGAAGTAAAGTCAAAATCGAGGCGTTGGGCAATTTTGAGTCTCGAGGTGTTAAGCATTTGGCATGGGTTTGCCGTTGGTCAGGGACCTCAAAATGTGTAGGAAGCAAGAAAAGGCTAGCGGAGTTAAATCAAGCATGATTACAACTGAACATTCTTCATGGCTTATGGCAGACTTCTCAATTGCTTCCAAGATCCGAGGTTGTGAGGCTTAAGCCATCAAGATATGCATGAGGATGAAGATCAACATGAAGAGCTTGAGACTCTGTCTCAAGAACCCATATTTTTAAATGCTTCAAACGCCATACCTCCAAATTGCTATTAGAAAGAGCGATGTCCTCATTCGCTAAGTCCAGTAACATGACCTGACAAGTTTCTTTTTCAATGGGAAAATAGCCGTGGGAAAAGTCTACTGTTTACTTACTATTGAAATTTCATCCCTTATCGACTTTCCTTTGAATGGGGGATGTGTAGGATTTTTAATACTGAAAAAAAAAAAAACCTGTGCACACATATTGCAAAAATGCATCGGAGAACACTTCATGACATCATGTATTTTATGTTAGTTTCTGAAAATTTCCTTATACCAATTAAATCCTGAAATGAGTAAAATTAGAAAGTGTTCACCATATTTAATGTGAATTAGATCGCCATATTAATTAGTTCTCCATCCAATGAAAATTGGGTGAACTGCTAAAGTGTATGAAGAGACAACCCAAGAAACCCCAAATCTTATTCAAAATTATACTAAGAGTAGATACTGTAAAATGAATTAAGATATTTCTAAAGAAGATTCTTAAATAATTTATATAAAATACAAGTATTTTAAAGTGTTTGCACAATATTTAAAATACTTTTAAAACATTTGCCACTTTCTAAAATTTCAGGCTTTTTTTAATTTGTAATATTTTTAAAAAATCAATTATATAACATTTCTCTAAATATTTTTAATAAGAACATGCATTTAGTTTTAGTATAAAATGCTACAGAAATAAATTACTTGTGAAACTGGGACAATTTAAATGTCTATGGCCGTTATTCTAAAGTTGTCAATACCTCATAGTTTTTAGAATATTTACATACAAGTTCCTGTAATGTGCAAACCAGTTAATTATACTTTTGAACTTCCCATACCTAAGCAGTTGAAAGATGTGTGAAACTTGAAAGATAGTTCGTAAAAATTCTGTGAAATTAAATGTGATATCCATATTAAAGACCAACTTTGGATTTTAAGGTTTGTGATGTTTTGATTTGACCAAAAATCTTATCTCAAGATGTTCTAAATACTTCCTTCGCTGATATTGATTAAGCAATATAATTTACCACTCCGTTAATGATTGGATTGTTATAAAGTGATGAAATAAACTCGAAATGAGTAAAAGGTCACACAGTAATGTATTCGAATCAAAATTAAATTGATAAAATTGATCTTAGAAGCAAATAAATAAAAACATTTCATCGCACATATTTTTATACAATGATGAGACTATTTGTAAATATATAATACAAAAAGTTCACTAAAATTTGCAAACTCTAGAGCCTGTGCATGAATTTCTACTCGTATCTAGAAGAATCCGCCAACAAACTAAGTCATTTTAATTTTATTCAATTTTAACTTATTGAGTGCAGATTGACAACTTTAAGTGATTATAAGTTTTGGATTTTCTTGCATTGTTTGTCTATGTATTAACATTCTTATTTGAACATGATTTCTACAATTTATTATCCTAAGGCTTTTCTCTTTCTTTCCTTTCAGTGAGAAGCACTAGACTTATTTACTGAAAACAGTCTCCTCTTTGCAATGTAAATTGAAACATTTTTGTTTCAAGCAAACAAGCGAACTATACTTGAAGAATTATACTTTAAACAAATAGTAGTGGCATTTCGAGTTCATTAAATAAATTATTTAAAAACACTGGCACTACAGAGATTGTATTGTAAACAACAATTGTTTACGAATACTAGGTGAAATGATGAGTGACTGTGTTGACTAACGAACGCAATATTATTATTTTTTATTTTCTCTAACGATACATTTGTACAGCTCATAATTTGATGGTACTCAATTCTTTAACTTATGCCCATATTGTTAACTTTTAATTTAATATAACAGCAGTAATGTTTAATTTATCATTACTATACGTAAATGTGTCTCTTTCAAATTATTTTCAATTATAAGAGCAACTTAAAAGTTATTTATAATCAGGTTTGGGGCACAAGTGTATAATAACCCCTTTATAAATTTAAGATATATAAGCCTTGTAATATGTTGATGATAATTATAACCAGTTGCCTTATTTTCGTTAACAATGTAATTGTACAACTCTCGATTGAATAGTACTCCATTCTTTGACTCATACCCACACTGTTAACTTTTCATTTACTTTTATAATAATTTAAGATACACAAGTCCTGTAACATTTTGATAGTAATTAACAACCAACTGCCCTATTTAAATCAAGATATTAGAATATACACGTTAATTTGTAACTGATAATTAATAAACTTCTTAACTGGCATAAAACCTAAGGGTATTCAGTGCCCTAACAATAAAACAAATGGGTATTTTTATTTCATATTGTTCAATGTTCTTTGTATATCCATTAATGTATTACTTCAGTTTCTACTCATATAAAATGTATATTATATATTTTTCATTTTAAAAAAGTAAACAATGCCACTTGTGGAAAAGTAAAGCGAAACATCTGTTTCCAAGCTGCTTACGTATGTAATATAAGCAATGTCATTTGAAACGTACTGACTTCGAACTGAGCTTCAAGTGTTGTTATATATATGATCCTAAATATTCTATACGGGATTATCAGCAACATGTGAGATGCAAATTTGTGAGCTATTGCCTGGGTGTCCCCTTTCTTTGAAATATTAAAAGTGTAAGTATTCATTCAAATGAAGTACATTTGAGAAACTTTAAAAAGATTCCAGATACATGTTGTAAATTCAAGTTTATTTTTAGGTTCTGGTTCAATTGGTAAAAGCGTAGAGGCTGAAGTTTTTTTTGTGGTATAATGAACTTGTCTAAACTTCTTGATGTACAAAAATGTTATTACCTGTAAAGAAGCTGCGTAATGAAGCCATGCCAAATGTTATTTCGGAAACAGCAGTTGAAAGTGGTGGCATCAATCTTGCAGTCAATGTTGATGGCATCAATCTTGCAGTCAATGTTGATGGCATCAATCTTGCAGTCAATGTTGATGGCATATTTCAGAAAAGAAGACATGTTTTTAAAGGATGTTATGGCATCCCAAATGGTGACATCGAATTTTATTCACATTAATTAATGTATGTTTGGACTATAGGATACAATTGCATGTTTTAACATTGAAAAGATTTCCCGATTGAATGCACAATGTTGTTGTTGTTGTTGTTAGAACCTGATGCAGGGTATTTGTTGTGAAACACCTCGACCAGGAATGAGACTAGGTCTCTCCAAAAGGAAATTTTACCCATTCCAACACACAAAGGAAAAAGAACAGAAAAGAAAAATTGAAAAGGAAAGAAGAGGAATATTTATTAAAAAACTCCAGGAAACATTGGGTATGCAGTTAAAAATAATAAACCATGTAAGGCTCTTATCTTTAAGTTTGATTTTCTCCAAACTAGATCTATCAAACTTAATAATAATGCATCTTTTTTAACCTTTTTAGATATGTCATTAATTTTTAATGAATTTGTATTAAATAACCAAAAAATTATACTGTGATGTTTTATTAATTTTTCTATTATTTTTATAATTTCATTTTAAAATCCCCAATATTTGTAAGAAAGGTTTTTCTCTCCAAAAAAAAAGAGGATAATCAATTACATTTTTTTTTAAAATTATGATAAGACTTTTTACCAAATTGTAACTTCATTATGTTTTATAATGTTTATTTTACCCAAAAAATATTCAAACTTTGTTAAGAACATTGCAAGTAAAGTTGCATCCACATTAGGCAATTTGCAATTATGGAATAGTGATTACCTTAACAAAATAAACAAGAGTCAATATAAAAAATAATTTTATTTTAAATGCATTTCAAGTAAATGAACATGTTAAGTATTAAGTTCTAAATTCATTTGGCCTTCGTGCCATGTGACTACAAAATGACATCGATTTTCTGTATTTTTGTTTCTGATATTGTGGATTAGTAATATAACTCTCACAGCTGAACCTTTTATTATAAAAATAAGTTTATAAAATTTGATACACGTTTTTTGAATGAAAATAACTAACACATCTTATACATTGTCTTTTAAACTTAGATGATAGATGTGATGAGATTGGGTGAAATTAATAACACTAAATTCCATAAGCTATATTTAAACATAACTTATCATATTCATTTGATAAGATTTCTAATATAAGGTCAGCATAAAGATAATTAGATTTGTATAACAATAACTTTTTAAAGGTTTATTTTCTTTTAAACAAATACAAATCTACTATGCATCTTGTAAGCTCTTGGCAGACAAAATGGATTGTTTAGTTAGCGCACATGCAGAATAGGATTGGGAAATCTCTTTCCAGATTAAATTTTGTTTTACAACGTTTCATGCCTCACAGTTTCCTACTAAGAAACTTACTGCTTATCATTTTGGACACTTTCCCCTTCCTCATATCTCTACCTACCATCATATCCCAAGAGATTCCCTTATATTTAAAGCAAAGTAGCTTTTTGATGTTCTGCAGAGCAGCAAGAAAATTGCATTTACGGAATATTTTTCCAACGAGGAACACCAACAGGAAACAAACAGTGTTTAGAACTAACGTATTTACTTCGGGCGAGGAACAGGGAAAATATATCCACTTAGCACAAAAATAAGTAATGTAATTATTGTTGCTCGCGTAGAATTTATGCGTTTTTTTCATTTTTTTTTTCATGAAGATAAGACTACCGTAATATTCTTTGAACGGTAGATGTAGTCGATATTTTTGTATGTATCATGATCCTGTTTAATTTAATGCCATGTTTGTATGTATCATGATGCGTTATGATCGACAAAAATAGTTTCAATAATTGAAGAGAAGTAATTTACAATAATTTGTTTTTTATTTTTATTTTCATAAATGAATTAGAATTGTAATTATTTAAATTCAAGTTTTCAGGTCAAGTAATAGCAGTCACTCAGATGATGAATACCAATGCATGTCACTTTCAATATGTCTTTGACATTTTGTGGACCTTAGGTAGTAATGAAGGAGTTTTCATACTTTCCATAAAATAAAATACAAGTTGTAAACAAAGCTGTTTTATGAGTCATGAAATTACATTACGCACCAAATAAGTATTGGTTTTTAACCTTTTTCCTTGAATTATACAATTATCAGGAAAATCAATTATTCGGGCGGTGTCTGGCTAAAATTGTTCCAGAGAAGTAGAGTTTTACAGCTCATATAAGACAACTGCGCTAAACAGTTTTTTTTTTTTATTATTATTATTATTATTTTTTTTCATATAAAATAAAAACTTAATAGTTTTATTCTAGGTATTTATAAATTACACAATTTGATAATTTGTAAAACAGATTATGAAAACAAAAATAATTTAAAGTACAGTAAATATTACTGTATTTGTTAGAATTTTCTATTCTATAAATAAGCATAAAATGTCTTCTATTCAAATTACGAAAGCTGAAATGTAGTAATTTGTTAATAAATAAATAGGTAAAGAAATACATCTTCGTCAGAATATACTGCACTCGTAAGAATCATATAAAATATAATCATTGTGTACCAATTTCGTATGTGTCTATGCACCGATTCTACTTCTGGAATAAAAAATATTAAAATCTATGTCCCATCATTTATTTGAAATGAAGCAATTTCACTACTTTATAAAAATATATTTATTTAGATTACAGTTGAAAAAAAATATATAATAATATTTTTAGCTGTTTTTAAATTGTATTTTATTTTCTGAATATATCTTAAATGAAACTGTTGTGGAAGAGGATTGTTGTCTTCGAAATACAATTTTGCATGTTTAAAAACACTCTATTTGAAATTAATCATTTAAACAAAAGATTTTAAATTTGATAATAAAGCAATACATATAAAATCATAGTTAATTAATTGTATTTTAATTGAAGTAAATATAGAATAGATATGAATATCCAACATTTTCTCTCTTTAATAACAAATAAATTAACGATTTTTTTTTTTATTTAATTTGAAAAACAGTGAAACTCTTAGCTAGTTAAATGAAGCATTTTTAAGACTCATAATTAAACCATGACTTAAAAAAATACTTTGCATAAATAAAGCAAAAATCTATTTATAGATATTTCAATTATGAATGTTTAGTTATTCCTATGTCAATATAATTTGTGTAGGAAATAATTGTATAACTTGAAATTATGAAAGGGGATGTTAATGTTATTTTCAGCTGTTGGTGTTACAAACTTCCAAGTTAAATTGACTAATTATAACAAAGAATGCCGCATAAAATACAATACCTATAGTAAGATTAAATACAAGATAGACAAAAATTAATATACTTCAGATAAACCATAATTATTGTACAAAATAGTTCAATTTTTTAAATTGTAATTTTGCTAAGATAACTATAATAAATATAGCCTAAGCAAACCAGAATATGAATCCTAAACTATTGCTTGTCTGGAGAGTAGAATGTGTTGGACTTTAGGAATGTTCATATTATTTCATATAATGATTCTTGAAGAACGAATGGTTTGTCAGACTAAACAAAAGTACAAAGTTATTACAAACGTATTGATTTGTATAATATCGTTTAAATGAAACAGAAAAATTAAAATGTGTCTTTGCAAAAACAAGAGAGATCTATTTTGGAAAGCTATTCTTTTTTACACTATTTTGAAAAGATAGAATTTATTTTTGACCAAAACGTATCAGAACATTTTGCAAAGAAATTTGCTTTACATTTTAATAATTTTAAAACTTTCTCTCATAACAATTCTGAAAATCTAAAGCACATAGAATTATATTATTCATTAAAACTCTATCTACCGAACTTACAGGAAACCCCAGTAACTCTGCGATAATTTCAGGAATTTGAATAGTAGGAAATAGGTAGCCAAACTCGTTATCCAGTATTCACTACTTCTAAGAGAAAATTCAATGAATTAAACGCATTCAAGTTATCACCATAGCAACGCCAAATAATCTGGCAGAATAATTAGAAGTGAAAATGAGAATTTTTAATAAACTTTTGTTCTGGAAGATTCAACTTCGAGTCCCCAAACATGCATTTTCCGTAATCGGGATGCCTCTTTATTACTCTATGTTATTTATTGGAGGAAGTGTTTTCAATTTTGTATTTAATTAAAGACTTTAGAAGTGGATGCCCAACTATGGAGAGAGAAGTTTAGTAAATTAACAAATTTCCGTTAAAGGAAGACATTCATTTCGCTTTCAGATGGAAATATTCTACTTGGCTTCCATTTGTTTTAAATACATAAACTCAGGTAAAGTTTCGATAGATCATTATCTTCAAAGCTCAATCTCAGAACGCATTACAACAATAAGTATAAGGTTGTTTGAAAATAGCTCTGGACAAATTGAGTCCATTGCAATTTATAATTTTTCATATATCAGTTATCTAAGTAAGTGCATATTATTCAACATAAAACAAATAAACACTAGTCTGAATATACAAATGTATGGTATTTTTAAACGAAATTGCAATAAAATCTTGTGAACTGCAATGGCTATTTCAAATTAAGTTAAACATTTTGCTTATTGCAGAAGCTTATTTTGTATGGTCAGAAACATCTCATTATTTACAAAATTTTACAAGAAAAAATATTAAAAATGAAAAGTTTACCCAGGTTTCAAGATAGAGCTTTTATAAAAAGGTATGTCATTTAATTCTAATTTTGCACAAATCTTACATCTGATAAAATATAATATAAAAAATTTTCATGCAATGTTTTCGTACAGAAATAATAACAACTCAAATTACACCTGGAATTGTTTGAATTAATCTAAAAAATGAATCTTCTTATAGTTTCAAGCATTCAAATAATTAATCGCTTATAATGTTAAACATAAATACTCATCGGTAGTAACAATAATACAGTATCCATTCGGAAAAATATTTTGAAAAATCATATTTTACATATGATTCCGAAATTATTGTTTACATCTTAAATTATTATCTATGAAATTATTCAAATGATACACATTCGCATTAGCATGAAAAATTTTGAGGAAACAGAATCAATGTAATTGTATACAATACTTATAATTTATTTTAAAGGTACTGCTAGTAATCATATTACATTCTGTAAAAGTACGATGACCTAATTTTTGGAATGTATAAAACTTTAAAGTATCAGGTGGTAAATGTTTAACTTTCGGTTCTATAAGCTCATAATCTTATATACTTTAATTTGGGAGACTACTTTATATTCATAGTGAAATAAATAGTAAACCAATAGTGGAATAAATAGTAAACTAATAGTGGACACAAATTAATCAAAAAGTAACTTAAACTGAAAGTAAAAATCAAAATTAAAAGGCTTATCACTATGAAACAACCTAAAAAAAATAGTAGATAATTGTAACCATTCGAATGTTTTACATTAGAAAAAGTTCACATTACTTTTTTTTTGTCATTTATAATATTTATCAACGTAAAAAAAAATCTTAATATACAAGGTTTGAAAAAACATTACATTTATCATTATTTAATATTCATAAATGTTAGTAATTATCTAACCAATTTGTCAAATGTAGTCCTACATTTAATTACATATTCATTCATTGGAACATTAAATTATGATTTAATTAGGGTTTAAGAAAAGGCAAAAGATAAATTGCTTTAGGAATGAATAAAGATTGTCCCTTTTTATAACAAATATAATATTTCCCCAGATAATTATAATTCACCTGATTTATTTTTCAGATACAGTTATTTTATGCTATAGTATTTTCAAATATTCTTAAAAGTTATTTTAAAAAGTGAAAGAGCAGCACTTTTATTGGAAGCAAAACATTACAACTGCGTTTTGTAGCTCTAAAAAATAGTTGATAAAAAAAATCTAAATATCGAAACATTAGCGATATCTTTAGTTTCATTTAGAGCTTATACCATAAGAATTTATTTCAGTTCTGCTTTCAAAATATTCTCATTTTAATAACACGTCACTTTCCGTGAAGTAAATATTGTCGCTTTTTATAACTTCTCTAAATGTCATGAGAAAACTGATTTTTTTCCCATTCTCCTAGTTGTCAAGTAAATTTAAGAAGACGGATTGTCCCAACAGATTAACATACATAGTGAAAAAAATATTTTGTATACATTCATGTTTATTCACCCGTGTAGGGTAAAATGTAATTATCTACAAAACATAGGATTTTGTTTCATTTGTGATGATACTATGTTTTATTAATAGGATAGATCTATGTTTTATTACAAAATGTGGTTGTACCTTAGTTTATGAATAGTTTTACAGGTGAATGTTATAGAAAATATATATGTTCAAATGGAAACTAAAATTTTTTTATTTTATTCATTTGTTAGAATGCAACCAATTTTAAAAAACAAAAAGACATTTTTAATTAAAACGAAGGTGGAAGTAAAAAAATAAAATCGCTTTTGAAATACATATAACATCGTGTGAATAGAATCTGTTTTGATTGAAGAGGTTGTCTTTTTTTTTAAATTTACCCTGTTGAATGTAGAAATGTAAAAACAAAAGACAGTGTATACATAAATGTCATCAAATTTATTCAATATTGCACTGATACTTTCCCTATACAATGTCAGAGGATTATGTCAGAGATTAATGTGCACTGCTTATAAAGACTATATTTTCATAAAATAAAATTAGGACCAGCTTATTAACACTTGATCTAACTATAAATGGCAAGTGTTTTGGTTAGATTTTATAAACAATTGGCAAAAGACTAGAAGAATTCACTTACGATTTCCCCTAGTCCTTGACAATTTTTCGTAACTAGAAAATTATTCTAACGATGCTCCCAGTTCATCAGAGTGAGAAATTATTTTTTTTAAATACTAAAATGATGCATATTCTTTTACTAAAGTTCGTTTTGTTAAAATTCGTATAACTATGTTTCAAAACTTTTCTAGTTGTTTCATTTTATTCTTTGTTCTTTTCAAAAACTTTTTGTTATTTTGTATTGCCTTATTTTGCTATAAATTTATGAACTATCACTCAAAGTAGTCGGTAACGATTTTTTAAAAGGAAAATAGAAAACCTAGCAATAAAACAGATTCAATACTAATCTATAATAATAAAACAGTCTGTATGTCCTTCTATAGAAAGCTACTTTAAATAGGCTTAGAGATCAGAAATTTTCTACATAAGTAGTTTTGACTTTCAAATTTGAGTTTTAAGAAACATAATATTACAATTTTAATTAATTTTTTTTAATTAATTTATATATATATATATATATATATATATATATATATATATATATATATATATATATATATATATATATATATATATATTACAAACGGACTTTTGACAGACAATGTTAAAATTTTAATATTTTTTTTATTAATTTTTTACAAAGCAACTACTAATCGATATACTGCTTTGACATTTCCAATAACTAGTTCTGCCTTCTGATTGAATTTTTGCCAAACAAAATGTTAAAATTTGAATGAACTTTTTTTCAATGCGACTTCTAATAGACATACAGCTCCGAAATTTTCAACGTAACTAGTTTTAGCCTTCTAATTGGATTTTTGACCAACAGAATGTCAAAATATTAAGATTAAGGAGTTTTTTTTAATTAATTGTTTAATTAATTTGTTGTTTCCAAAGTAACTTCTAATGGGTCTAGAGCTCTTTAAATTTTAACATAAGTAGTTCTGGCCTTATAATTTGACTTTTCACAAACACAATGATAAAGAATTCTCAGAGGGATTGGAGGGGATATAATATTAGACTAACAAGATTTGTTTTCCTTGATAGTGGAGAGGATTCTAATATTAATGGTTTACGTAGCAATTAATCTTTCAACGAGTGTAACGAGCTTGTGCTTGCATAGCATTGAACCTTTCAGCGAGCGAAGCAAGATTGTGCTTGATATATTCTTGGTATGGGAATATTATTTCGACATAAATTTACGATATACACAAACGTGATGCAAGTTACATGTTTATTGAGAATCTTAAATTAAAGTGGTATTTGTCGCCAGGTGGCCTTAGTAAATATGTCTTTATAATTAGTGATGCCAGATACATAACATTATTATTAAACAGACATATCAAACAGTGCTTATGTATCAATGAACTTGTAAGCGAACGAAGCTTAACAATGAAACTTTTAGAGAGTGAAGCGAGCTTGGTTTTTCGTTGCAATGAACCTTTCAGTGAGCGAAGCGAGCCTATTCATGAAGCACAAAAAGCTGGGACCTATACATCAATGACGGGTCCCCGCAACGCTGGGTCACGCAGCTAAGTAAATAATAACTGATGGTTTCTATTTGTATCGAATTTACAGTAATTTGATACAGTGCTTAAACAACGTTTGCCCTCACAGCATATTAATTATTTTTAACCGTATTAATTATTTTTATTTTACATATTAATATTAATTATTTTTAACCGTAATGGCCTAATTTTAAGGTATTATCCATAATTTAATGAGTCGAAGAAAATACCCAGTATTGTTCTGAATTTTAAAATATCTTTAGTAACCCTTGTCATTATAGTTTTTGTATAATTGAACTTCAATAACCTTTTCATACTACAAAGAGAATAATACAGCCACTATTCTAAATTTTTAACTGTTTGCCTCAACTGTAAATCTAAAAAATTATATTTACTATTACCATTACCAATACAAACATTTTTCCTTCCTATGATTATAATTATTTTTTAGGTTTACCCTCACCAGTACGTATGTAATGATTTGATAACCTTAACCTCCTTATTTTTTTCTGAATAATTACAAAGGAATTGCTAAAAGCCCATTATACCATAAATATGTTTTATTATAAGACCATCGTAACCATAGAACAAATAAACCTTAGGTATGTGGTTTTCCCCAAGCTACGTCTACACTCACTTGCATACTACACAATTAGTTCTATTCGTTGAGTTTCCCCCCCCCCCCCCGTACTTTTTTTTTTTTTTTTCATCATCAATCAATACTAATAAAACAAAGAGTATGCTGCATGTGTCGGTGTGGGTGTCTGTAGTGCTTTAGAAACTAACTTCCACTATTCGGATAATTCGTAACTTTAAATCTAAGAATTATTTAAACTCTAATTTGCTTCTGTCAGCCAGTACGTTGTTAAAAAATTAAGTCTTTTATTAACTTTTTAATTAAAATTTGAATTTATTGCCACTTCCAAAATATTCCATCAGGTGGCAGCCCTGTAATCGTGGCTATTAAGGGATTTGTGGGAAAGGGACGAAATGGCAGTGATGTATTTACAGGTTTTTCTTAAAGGGGAAGTTTTATTTATTTTTATTTATTTTTATTTACTTACTTATTTACTTACTTATTTACTTACTTATTTACTGATTTATTTACTTACTTATTTATTTACTTACTTATTTATTTACTTACTTATTTATTTACTTACTTACTTATTTATTTACTTACTTACTTATTTACTTACTTATTTACTTACTTACTTATTTACTTACTTATTTACTTTACTTACTTTGCTTACTTACTTACTTACTTACTTACTTACTTACTTACTTACTTACTTACTTACTTACTTACTTACTTACTTACTTACTTACTTACTTACTTACTTACTTACTTACTTACTTACTTACTTACTTACTTACTTACTTACTTACTTACTTACTTACTTACTTACTTACTTACTTACTTACTTACTTACTTACTTACTTACTTACTTACTTACTTACTTACTTACTTACTTACTTACTTACTTACTTACTTACTTACTTACTTACTTACTTACTTACTTACTTACTTACTTACTTACTTACTTACTTACTTACTTACTTACTTACTTACTTACTTACTTACTTACTTACTTACTTACTTACTTACTTACTTACTTACTTACTTACTTACTTACTTACTTACTTACTTACTTACTTACTTACTTACTTACTTACTTACTTACTTACTTACTTACTTACTTACTTACTTACTTACTTACTTACTTACTTACTTACTTACTTAATTACTTACTTACTTACTTACTTACTTAATTACTTACTTACTTACTTACTTACTTACTTACTTACTTACTTACTTACTTACTTACTTACTTACTTACTTACTTACTTACTTACTTACTTACTTACTTACTTACTTACTTACTTACTTACTTACTTACTTACTTACTTACTTACTTACTTACTTACTTACTTACTTACTTACTTACTTACTTACTTACTTACTTACTTATTTACTTTACTTACTTTGCTTGCTTACTTACTTACTTACTTACTTACTTACTTACTTACTTACTTACTTACTTACTTACTTACTTACTTACTTACTTACTTACTTACTTACTTACTTACTTACTTACTTACTTACTTACTTACTTACTTACTTACGTACTTACTTACTTACTTACTTACTTACTTACTTACTTACTTACTTACTTACTTACTAACTTACTTACTTACTTACTTACCACAAGGTTGCGAGTTTGAGTCCCGTGTTAGGCATGGGTGTTTGTAAATGTATGTTGGCTTGTCTAATGACGAATGTTTCGCCGCATTATAGCCCTCGTGTTGCTGACGGTGCCAGATAATCTGAAAACAACCAACCAACTTACTTACTTACTTACTTATTTATAATGAATCTTTGAGCGAGTCTGGTTAACAAATCATCAAAAGCTAGGATCTATACACAATGAAAGGGACCACACAGAGTTCCTGAGAGAAAACAGATAGTTGAAAAAACAGATAGTTACTTAATAAAGCAATATTTTCATTTCATATTGTCGTTATTCACCAAAAAAAAATTATAAGGTATTTCCACATTCTGATATAAACATGCAATTCTATATCAGCATGCGAGGTATAATAAACTCTATTTAAAATATTATAGGGGGTTCACTCAAATATTTTCATAAAAAGAATTCAAACAAACACAAAATATAAATGCTCCTGAAAGTTTGCAAAACTTAAAATATTACAAGGGATTCAATTTCAAATTCATAACAATCGCATATATGAATAAAAATTAAATCTATTTCAATTTTTAGCTCATCCCTACGACCATTAAATAAAATATTACCAATCAGAACGCCAGCCGCATAAACATCCAATTTATTGCCGTGCCTATAAATACCAACGTAGAAGAGGAAAATCAAACTCTAGCTATTCCGAAGTTAATAGCTTTTTGCCCTTTCCATTCAGGATTTAATACGGACCATCTTCGGCCGTAAAAGTAAGACGACTCTTGCCTAAGAAAACTACCCAAAGCCCCTACTGAGACGATTACAAAAAAACAAGAATGTCCCTATAATCGATCCCTGGATACAGGGATATGTTTCTAGATAAAAGCATTCTCTTGGGACCCGTAGCGTAAATAACCACTCTGAGGGAGGTGATTAGGTCCAGGCTAATGAATACGCGAAAATTTCCTTTCGGGACTCCAACGCGTTGCTAGGAAGAATTCAGTTTTCCGGTATTCAATAGGGATTGCAACGAATGGAAATGAGAAATTTGATAGGAATATTTTTCAATCAAATGAGATTGGGAGGTGCTATAAGAGGCTTCTAACACTTGTATATTTCAGGCGTATTAAAAGGGTTGTTGTCTTTTGTTATATGTAAGGATTAAAGTCAACGGGAAAAAATGGATTTTGCCTAAAAGATAGTTTTTTAGGATGAGGGATTGGCTCACATGGATTTAGACTTTGGCTTGCATCTTATAAGTAATTGGTATTTACTGTAGCTAAAACAAATTACGATAAATTATTTATTCTTTTATGTGTGTCTTATCCATAAGATATCTCGTTCTTACTTAAATTATACATATTAACTGCTATGAATGAAATGTTAGCATAGAGTAATGGGTGTTTTTAGGGAAGTTATGAAATACGAGAATTTTGTATACTATGCAGAGGCATTCTATCGAATGCCAAATGACTATTTAGGCAAAGTATGAAAAAAGTCACGATAATGCTATTATTTAAAAAATTTTCATTCCTCAAAAAATTATAAAAATATATTATTTTGAAAAAAAAAAGTAGTTAAAGAATGTCATCAAAAAAAGTTTTGATGAAAATAAGTTAAGAAAAATAAAAGTTCTTTAAAACTAAATTTTTTTCAGTCTTATTAAAGACTAGGTGAGTTGACATGCATTAATAGACAAAACAATGTGTATAGGTCTTAATAGTTTTTTTTATGATTCACAAACAAAGGTCACTTCACTCACTAAATTTGAACATTCTTTTTATAAAAAGTCAAACGAGATGACTTAAACTACTTTGGTTTCAAATATCTGAGTTCTGCGTGTGTTATAAGTCATGTTTTAAAAAAACTTTACAAAAATTACAAAAAAACTAATTACTCGTATTGGAAGTCACTTTTCAAAAAATAAGTCATTAAAGTTTATCCATTTCTTTCAACACGACTCCACGTGATATTTGAAATAGGAATCCTTGAATATAAAACTAGTTCTGATTTAATAATGATTTTTTGTTAAAATACCAAATGTTATCTAATAACGACTATAGTGTAACCACTAATACTAAAAATGAAACTTACAAAATTATTGAAGCCATCATTATCCCATCAACACTTTTAAACTTATCCCTATATAAACATTTACTATTAATCTGTGAAAATCCTAATAGTTAAGTATTTTTTTTTTTTGTAGTTAAACATTTTTAAAAGTTTTTTTGCTTTTTATATATTTAAAATATATATTTTTTAAATTTATAAAAAGCATCAGTGTAAAAGAAATTAATATAGTGATTTATGAAAAAACACTTAAGATATAATAGTCATAAAAAATATTTTTAATTCACAAAAATTTGCTTTTTTTGTTTTCATTTCTATATTATAACGTTAATGTATGTTTTGGAAAGACGAAATAAGGAAGAACATTGGGAGAAGAAAGAACAGATACAACTTTAGTGGATTTTTTTTATTTTTTTTTATTTTATTTTAATATGAAAATATATCCAAATCAAAAGTAGATAACCAGAAGCTAAGTAAACACAAATTCAATTAATAGTTGGTGCCGTTCAAAAAAGACTAAACGAGAAACTTTTAAAATAAATTAATGTTTTTGAATTTATTAATTTATTTTAATTTTATATTTTTATCACTGATAAAAAACCTAATTATAAATGATAAGCACTGATAAAAAAGCTAATAATCTTATTTCAAAGACTCTTAAAGTTTATGATATATAAATGAAAACTGGATGATGTACTAAGTGCAAATGGGAGATTCTCTGGCTGATGCAAGGGAAATATTGAGCACTCTTTTCTATTCAATTAAAATAATAAAAAAAATATTAATTTACTACTTATGATTTGGTTTTTTATAAATTTAGTTGGTGGTAGAGTTGCCTAGAAAAGTATTTTTTTTATTCGATAAAATATGCATTTATATGCAACCAAAACACAGGACGCCGTGAAACAAAAGAAAATTACTCTCCAGAAAAAAGTTTAATTTTTCTCTGAATTTGTAAGCATTAAAATTATGACATATTTGGGTAGATGTTACGGCACATATGGGCATAATCAGGCACATTTGTGTGTATATATACATATATAATATATATATTAAAGTGTTTAGTTAAAATTAAAATTTTTTTAACTTTGCCTTTTATTAAGAGATATTACTTTAGAAAGTTTTTCAACGTAAATGGAGAACTTAAAATAAATGACTTAATTATCAAATTTTACAATAATTGCTATCAAAGTAATTGTGTACTTAAAAATCTTGCTTTGACGCAATTGTTATAAAACTGAAGCACGGGACATATGTGTTTTTAAAATAACAATTTAAATTATTTGTGTATTGTTTTAAGAATTGCACAGAACTTTGTAATTGAATTTAAAAAAAAAAAAATTAATTTTTTTTTTTTTTTGTTTAATTAAAATTTAAAATATATTTTTAATAAAAAAAATGCATGTTTCATACCGTCGCAAGGGACATGTGTATGAACTTAAACTTTGAACTTAGTTTATATCTATTTCTACCTAAAATGTAATATTATTAGGCTTTTACATTTATGCTCATTATAATGACTACATTAAACACTATTTTAATTGTTTTTCTTGAATTTGTTCCGTTAAAAAACGCCTCTTTGTTATACTATGTTTTACATAATTTAGAGTCATTGAAATGAGTGAACTTTCAATGTCAAGAAGTTAAATTAAACTGTGCCACAAAAATGTTTTTTTTTAGATTTTTATGATACTTTGGACATCTAACTTGGGAAGCAATTCATTACTTTTACATTCCTTCGAGGTTACTTTTGGGAGTAGAGTGGTTTTACTATTTAGAGAATTGCCCAAATAAATAAAAGACATTTAAAAGCTTCACATTTTTAAAATGAACTTAGTAAAAGTCCCGTACAATAAATAAATAATAAATTTTATCATAAGAAGACATTTATACATAAATAAAAAAATATCCTTGACATTATCAAATATTATCTAAGCAACAACAACATTAATTTTTAATTGGTAAGTAATCGAACAAAATACAAATTGTTTTATACTAGTTGGACTGAATTTGAGAACACTAATGGACAATAAGTCACTTCCTTTCAAGACGAAAGGCTTCAAGATGTGAGGTGAAGTTAAAGGGACCGAATGTGAGATACTTCTGAGGCGATCGTGTGACTTAGCGACTGCACTCAAGTGTTTGAAGTCCATTCAGTTAGGTTCACGTTTAGATGCTCATTATTAGGGTACGGTATTTATCAACCCCCAATAAGTGTCCTCAAATAGAATTCTAGTCACTAGCAATATTAGCTTGCTTCATAGTCAGCTGGTTAAGGTGTATCTGAACAAATAAATAGTGTTTCTATTGGCATCTAAAATAAAGGTTTACAAAAATAAATACAAAGCAAAGTGAAGTAATAGTCGAGAATTTAATCAACGAAATAATAATACAGTTTATAAAAGAGAAAACATAGGTTCTAATCATCAATTGAAGTATTAGTACTTAGCAATTTGGAAGAAGACTTTTATAGTCAGACATATGAAGAATGTTTATATTTATTGCAAAAAGTTTAGTCAAAAAGTAGCAATATTTTAGAAAAATAAGTAACTCAATAACATTGGGGGCAGGAAAGTGCAATTTTCAAAGAACTGTTTAATAATATAATATTTTCCAGAACAAAGTGACAAATCCCGGAAAACAACTTGACGTCGTTAAAAAAGCTCGCCAAGTAAAACAATAAGTCAGAAAAAGTTGTGAAATCTAATGTTTACCGCCAAGCGGCCTCGTTAAGCTACTTTGGGGTACTTGTACACAATGAACTAAACTGGGATTATTAGAAGGGATCCCCATAGGCAATCAGAACTTGGCAGACTAGAGTTAATTCGGATTTATTTCATTACATTCAGCTACTTTTCACCGATGGCATTAAATTGAGATTAATTTTATGAAAACCTTAACTTTTTCTGACTGATTGTTTTACTTGGAAGGCATTTTTTCAACGTATAGCTTTTCTTTGCGGGTTGTGCGGGATATCAATACATTTTGTTGGGTTTGTAATGATTTAAATGAGTAAGATACGGCCAATGTATATTTTAGTGGGAATAATCATATCGTCGCTCTAGGAAAAAAATAGCGTAAACGACAACACCATTAGGTTAACATACAACTCTCTGTATTAAGAGTGACTATATTTATCCTGATTAAATATTGTAGAGAGATTTAGGTTTGCAATCCAAATCCTTTTCATTTCATTTAAAAAGAAATTTTTTTGCACCATCACAAGAAGAAAAACAATTTCATACTAAAAAATATGTACCTATTATAACTTGGATATAAAAACATGCAATTACATACTAAAAAATAAGTGATTATACAAAGTAAGTAAAACATACAAACAAATTACTTGCTTTTATGCGAAATCGAGGATAACCAGCTTTTACATAAGAATAAGTATATATAAAAAAATGCATCTCAAAGCAACTTTCGCTTTAAGTTTAAAATATAAGAGTTGTTATTATTTTAAGAGAAATTCAGGAAACCTTAGTGGTGTAGTAGTTAAGATATCAGGCTAGTGATCAGATGGTGTGTGGTTAAAATCCGACCAGACACCTACAAAACTTTATTTTAAACTGAAACTAAGTAAAAAATTGAAACACGTGTTTTCACAGCTTTGATAAGCATGAAATTTAATTGAAAAATAAGTAATTTTTATATTTTTCTAATCACTCATTTTGATAATTCACCTTAAAGTATTTAAGTCACTTCTTGAAAATGAGCGAAAAGTGAATATCCGAAATCTATTGACCTGTTTTAATTAGTCATTGCCTGGGCTGAATTTCAAAACTTACGGGATCATTTCTTTGGGGTATATACCCTCGTACTCATAAGTTTATACAAAGGGCACTTCCTCTAGTCAATCTGAGAGGAATGAAAAAGAAATGTGTAAAATCATCAAATAGTTTTGGCTGCAGCCCTGGCTAAAGTTTTGGTCACAATCAGAAGAAGAAGAACAAAATTCTGGTGACATTGGCGATTTTCAAAAGATTTTTTTACTATGTTCCCTTATTCAAACTCAACAAATATGTTGTAATTTTTCATCTACTCACCCGGGGCAACATGATGGAAAAAGAATCAGGATTCTAGCTCTAATAGAAGCTGAGCTGTGAGGGATCCAAAACGTGCCTAAAACACTGCCGAGTTCCTAGATAATTCATTTTTATCAATAGATTGTACTTTACATAAAACCTTTAATGCTTAGGGGCCACAATCCACTGGAATTACATTAAAAAGTAGCTCACATAAATTTACAGTGCCATTTCTTGAAATAAAATTAGGTTTTCTAATAATTTTAATTTTAATTATATATGTGAGAAACACATCTCCCAATACTCATACGTTCTTGAGTTATCTTTTTTTTTTTTTTTTTTTTTTTTTTTTTTTTTTTTTTTTTTTTTTTTTTTTTTTTTAAGTCTTGCAACATTCGTAAGGTCTCGTATAAACCCATATATCGTATTTTAACCCATTAATTCCTTTCAACCATAACTCTTTAGGCATATGATTTAAACTTTTTCATGGATTATACCCATACCAATAATTTATTTTGTTAACAGTAATTGAATTAAACTTTAAAATTGCTTTTGAACCTGAACGTAGAACAAATTTTACTGAGTTTTCATGTTTCTCGTTTGAACTTCTTGTAAATGCACCCAAAACATTATTTTTAAAATAATGTTTCAGAATATACCAAAAGAAATTACAAAACCCACTTTTAATATGTTAAATATACCTAGGAACACGGCAGTGTTCTGCTTCCAAGTAAAATGTCAAAATGGCAGACATGCAAGTGTATATTATGCTGAAAGAGATTTGGCCCATTTTGGACCCCTCACAGCTCCTCTGCTACTATAGCTAGAACCCTGATTTTTTCCATCATCTTTTCCAGAATGAATAAACAAAAAACAACAACATAATTGTTAGCATTGAACAAGGTAACATGGTAAAAATATCCTTTAAAAATCACAGAAATCACAGGAATTTTGGTCTACTTCTGATTCCTCTTCTGGTTCTGAGCAAAATTTTATCCAGGCGTACAGCCAAAATTATCTGATGATATTACACCATTCTTTTTTACTCTCCTCAGCTTGATTAGAGGAAGTGCCTTTTGTATGATTTGATGGGTAAGAGGGTCTATACCCCACAGAAAGGATCCCGAGGCTTGTGAATTTTAGCCATGCCTACAGCTTAAACGTTTTAATGTATTCATACCATTCTTTTTTTATTCCTCTCTACTTGATTAGAGGAAGTGCCTTTAGCATAAACTAATGCGTATGGGAGTCCATACTCCCCAGAAATGATCCCTTTAAGTTGGGAAATTTATCCCGGGTAATGACTGATAAAAACGGATCAATGGATTTTGGATATTCAACTTTCGCTCACTTTCAAGAAATACCTTTAAAACTTTAAGGTAAAATATTACAAAGGTGTAATTTAAAAAAAAAAAATTATACTTATTCTTCAATTAAATTGCATGCTTATCACAGCACTTGTTTCTACTTTTACTTAGAAAACCACTTTCAATTTAAAATAAGGTTTTCTAGGTTTTTGGTCGGATTTGAGCCACGCTCCTTCTGATCATCTAAGCTTGACATCTCAAGGACTCCACCACTAAATCTTGCCGAATTTCTCTTAAAATAATAAGTTTTATAATTCAAACTTAATGCGAAAGTTGTTTTGAGACGTATTTTTTTAATACATTTATTCGTATGTAAAAGCTGGTAATCCTCAATTTCGCATAAAAAGCAAGTATTTTGTTTTTATGTTTTACTTACTTTGTGTAATTACTTATTTTTTAGTATATAATAGCGTTTTTGTACTCAAGTTATAATAGGTACATATTTTTTATTATGAAATTTTGTTCTTGTTGTGGTAAGGAAGATTTCTTCTTAAAAGAAATGAAAAGAATTTGGATGACAAACCTAAATATCTCTACAATATTTAATCATGATATGCATTGTCATTCTCAATACAAAGAGAATTATGTGAATCTAATGATGTTGTCGCTTACGCCATTTTTTTTTTCTCAGAACGACGATATGATTATTCACGCCAAAATATTTATTGATTCATGCTAAAATATTCATTGGTCGAATCTTACTCATTTTAAATTCATCAAACACAACAAAATAATGGTTATCTCCCATAAAACAACTAGATGTAAGAAAAGCCCGCCAATTAAAATAATCAGTCAGAAATAGTTGTGAAATCTAATGTTTACCACTAAGCGTCCGAGTTTAGTTTCTTTGAGATTCTTGTACACAATGAACTAAATTGTGATTATTAAGGGGAATTCCCAAAGGCAATCAGTACTTGGCAAGCTAGAGTTTTTATAAAATTAATCTCAATTCAGTGCAATGGGTGCAACAGTAGATGAAGCAAATGAAATGCGATCAATCCAAAATAACTCTAGCCTGTCAAGTTCTGATTGGCTATGGAGATTCTCCCTATTAATCCCAATTTAGATCATTGTGAACAAGTACTCCAAAGAAACTAAAAGTGGCCTCTTAATGGCAAGCATTAGATTTTATAACTTTTTCTGAATGATTATTTTACTTGGCGGGCTTTTTTTACATCGTCAAGTTGTTACTTAAGGAGATCATATTTAACATAAACCAATTGTCTGTAAATATTCATTATGCTTTTCTTACGGTCTAATACTAATACAAAATGATACCCCTATACATGTGTATCTATAAATACTAAACAAATTACAAAATTATCCCGTTTAAAGTTTTTATTATCCAATAAATTTATTACACAAACCAATATTCGTATGAATGATGTCTAAATAAATACTATGAAACCTACAATCAGATTTACTTTTGCTATTTCTATTTTATGTTATGTTTGATATACTATTTATATAAATTACAAATTACATCTTCTTCGAGTTGGAATATTTGTCTTACGTCTCGTTTGTAGTTTGTAGCTAAGTAAACTTGTAGATCTTGGTAGCATTCCAAGTTGGAATTCACCCAACACGAATGTAAGCTTATAACAAACCTCACACGTAAAATATTATGGTTAAGAATGTCTTTTAAAGAAAATTACTTTGAAAACTTTGTAATACAGATCTTGTTTCTACGTATTAGTAATTCCTCTACTTTATGCAAGTTTAGCATGAATATTTTGAATTTGTCATTTTTGGACGCATTTATGTGTGTATTACTAGAATTAATTATCTCTTATGAATAGCCTTAGAATAAAAAAAATGATAAATGGAATCCACATTAAAATTAGATATTCAAGAAAAACATTACGTGCTCTTTAAAATACTTAAAATTAACCCAACACAATTTTCAAAAAATTTGTTGTTTATGTTTTTATTAACCTAATCAATATTATTGAATAATGTATATTTTTAACACATTATGAACCTTTAAATTCTAGAGAATATGCAAAACTACGTTCAATTAAATATTAGAACTTAATAATTCAAAAGCTAGTTAAATAATTTGCAATTACAACAGTTACCTTATTTCAAAATTATTAAATTAATAATTATTATTTTTACAGATAACAATACAATGAAATTAGCCAAATGGTATTTTAATAAAAATCAATAGCAAACAAACAAATGATTTTTTTTATTTCAAATTAGATAATTATTAATATCAATATACAGGTGGAATCTAGTTGTTCTCACCCCTCTGCATGCACATTGTATGTTAATTCTAAATAAAAATGTTGCAGTACATGGTTTAAATAACATCTATTTTCCCATTTTCCCTCAAATTTGAAGTCCTTTTTTTTTATTATTTTTTTATAGTGCACTTACATTAATTGTTCTTTTAGGTGCTTGAACTGAAGGTCTGAAGGAATTTGATTAATTTGTTTATATTTATCGAACAGGAGGATTTTAAGGGTTTATAATACAAAACAGAGATAGAACAAAAGGTCATGCATATAAATTATTTAAATTAAATTTTAACTTAAGAATAGGCAATTATTACTTTTGATAAGTGAAACAATCTCAAGGATCACATCGTCAATTGTTCTGGAGTCAACAATTTTAAAAGGAAACTGGATCTATATTAGGGGATTGTTTAGAAAAGTTAAATTGAACCAACCTAAATGTTTCTTTTGCCTGAAGTTTGTCTTCATTTTTGAATTTGTATTGATATGAAATGCATTCTTAAGTTTAGATAATTGATATATTTCAATTATTTAAAGCAATAAATGACATCTAAGAAATTAATGCATTTCATAAAAATTTTATAGATTTTAAGATAAAATGAAATATACTTACAACATATTCTAAGCTAACTAAATCACTGAAAATGAATACAATTGAGTGTTTGTATTCTGCTTTTTAAAGAATTACTATTCAATTACATAATATATTTTTACTGCGTGAGTATGTAGTGTTTATAATTTATTGTCGCAGGAATTTATAGAGAATTATATTTTTTAAAACAGGTAATACAATGCATTTTATATTACCTGAAATACCTTATAAACAAAAATTTATTAACAATACACAGTTTCAATTTTTATAAATTATGTTCCTGGAGATATTTTCCTTTTTAAAATTGGAATAATGTTCATAAGCAATACTTATTTAAAAAATATCGACTACTTATAGATCAGACTCTGATAAAATATAAACAGTGCACTAGAGAAATAATTATGACTGTATTTCAGTAGTTTACAATGTAACGATGATTGTCAAATTATATACCTAGTGTAGCTTTGGCAGTATTAAAAGTTCAATAAAACCTTAAAAAAAAGAGTTAAGTAAAGTACGTATATATTTATTTCTGAATTTTAGCTGCACAACAAAATGTCTCAAATAAAAGAAATCTAAACATCAGTAAAATAACTACACGTTAAAAATAGAAAAGAAAATTTAAAAACGATAGGACATAATAATAATAAGAGTAATAATTGTCATGTTTATATTGTATTCATCAAATAATCTCTGCTATATTCACGAATAACACTCAATGGAACCTTAAAAAGTAAAAATTCCAAAATAAGATTTAATAATATAACGTTATATAACAAAGCTCGTTATATAACGCTATAAAAAGAATTCAAAAGATAATGACGCGCAGTCAGTTGCTGAAAGAAACTGGCCTTATTGCCTAAAATCCATTAGAAACAAAGTGGACCGGGTCCAGTTGTTCCCTTGGGTTCACTTTAGATAGAGCTCATCCGAACTGATATTAGAGAAGTCCAGCTTTTTATATCCTGTTAATTTACCCCGGTATCTAGGACGCCAGTGATTAAAGTACAGAAAGGCCGGACAATTACCAACAGTCCGATGTGATGAAGTCGATTCCGCTTTCTTCTCGATTCATTTATTTCACTTCAGACAGTTAGGTGTTTGTTTGACGTTAATAGTGTCTTAAAGAAATCTTCCGAAAATAGGTTAATGTCCATTTTTAAACATTGAAGTTTAAGGTAGTAAAATACTATGTGGATCTTTATAATTGTTAGTTTTATATTGATTTTGAGACCTTTTTATATAAAGGATAATAACGAAAACATACTTAAAGTAAATTATAATTTAGTTCCTTATTATACTATTTATTAAATAAACAGCAATTGAATGTATGTTTTATACTTCAAGAAATCATAAAACATTATTATTTTTTTTTTTTAATGATTCTAAATTTAAACTAAAATATATCAACAGAACAGTTGCAGAAAAGTCAAGGAAATATTTCATATACATTAATAATAAATTCTTTATATAATGGTTTAAAATAATGCATGTACACGTACAATATATCAACTTCAGTCATTAGCCACCCCCTAAACCTTTCATATGTCAACATCAGCTATTGTCATAAATTGTGTGATTAAATACAGTAAAGTGGCTTTATGCAATCCAGTGAGACTAACTATAACGTCACCTCAATGCAAAAGCAGGTGCAATCACGTGTATCTTGAAAACTAGATACATGAACATTGTTAATTACAATATTTGTAGATCAATCTTTTTTTCTTTTTTTTCCCCTTTTTTTTTTTTTTCTTTTTTTTTTTCTAATGGCGGTCCCAAGAACTTAAAGTCACTTACAATGTGCTCACAGTTACTTGGCCACTATAAGGTTGGTACAGATGGCCACTTGTGATGGGGCACCCAGTAGGAGGGCCATCATTGCCCCTAGCTTAAAGCATCCACGTCTTACACCCATGTCTTTCCTGTCCTGTTCAAACTGAGACCCACCAGCGTGATAATCTGATGCGTTAATCACTATACTGAATGGGCGACTTGTAGATCAATGTAGGTTTTCTAGTTTGCTTCTTATTATTTACTAACTAAAACTCGCAATTGATCACATGCCAAAACAGAAATATTGAACGATTTCTTCTGAGATACTTTCCGTGCTGATAATTTCCAATGCTTGTTTTATTTAATTATAGTAGAATCAAATTCTGGAGCTTTTATCATAATATATTGTTTTAAATTCTTATACTTGATTATATTAATAAAAATATTACAAAATCCACAAAAGAAAACTTAATGAAACATTACTAAATCGAGGTTCATTTTTTGTAGCATGATTACCTCTTCAAATGTTCTGTCGAAAAGGTTGTAATTTTCATTGAGGGGTTTCCCAGTAGGGCAATAACTGCACATCCCCCTTTCAGGTCTTGCAAAGTGATGCTTTTCAGAATAACTAAGTGTGGGGAGGATTTTTCTCATGGTGGATTAACCATTCAGGTTGAATTCTACTTACGTCATATAGCTGTGTTACCCAAGATGAACGAATGGGATTTGAGGCTATTTAAAAATTCGGACTTGGGTATTTGGCGTGGGATGACTTTTAAAAAGTGTGAACTCTGAGTTAGAGAGGAACTTTCCAATTTTCTAGCAGTGTGGGAGGTTTGCCTTTGTCATCGCCATTTCTGATTGTTCTCGAGAAATAACCTTTTTGTCAATGTTTAGTTAACCAGTAAATGGCATTTCTTTATTTTCACAAAACGCTCAGCCAGTACTACGATATTTAATATAATATTGATTTTACTTAATTACTATGGATGTCAACGTCGTAACACATGTTCGCATTTTGAGGATTTAGTGTTTGTCATAAATACTGACTGAATAAATGTGTTTTATCTGAGATATGGATCTGTGATTATTGCGAGTATATTTACTTCACAATGCAATTAGTTACTTGTTGCGACAAGTGTAATTTAACTAAATACCACTATACGAAATCTATGGCAAATGGACAGGTTGGTTTCAGAAGAACAAGACAGGTAATGTATTGTAATTTTCTAGAAACTCATGCTAAATCCCGTCTTTCGCGGTAATTGGTCTTTACCAACAGGCTTATCGGTTAACGCCTAGACAATATTTTATTTGTAGGAACAATTGCCATGACAATAACCATTAGTTCATAAAATGAGTGCTTGTAAAAATTGTAAAAGTATCATAATGCCTGTTTTCTTGAAACATAAATTAAGCTATGAAAAACATAAATAATTCAGAAAGTATTATTTATTGCAGACACGCAATATTTTGTGATTCGTGAATTTTTCATTAGAATATATCTTGATTAAAATTACGTTCCATTCTTATAACTAATATTGTAACTTTTTAAAATTTTTAAGAATTGTGTTCTTCATAAATAAATATAGCTGGCATACATTTGTTCATTTAAAATTTAATCAGGTGTTGAATTTAAATTCAAATAATAAAGCATGTCTCTTAAAAATCTGATATAATCCAATTCTTCTAATTCAATTTCAGTTGCCTTGCGAAAAAGCCTTTTAAGTAAAAAATATATTCGATTTAAGTCAAAATATATTAATCATTCTACTTTCGTACATCTGGAGAAGATTACTTATAAGTTTATTTTTTCTCTGCAGTGGGCGTTTGCTTTAATAAACTCAACTCTCAAGCAAACGATACATCTTCATTTATAACAGCCACCCCGAACGGGCCTTTACAGATATCCCCCCTCTCTCGACGACGTTTAAAAACATCTCTTCTACTTAAACTTCTCGTTCTTTTATTCTTTTCCAGAGTAAACTTCTTGACAAGTACTTAATGCCCGGCCATTCATCGTGAGAGTCACGAGCACGAAACAAACAAGCAAAGCGAAATAAAACTCTTTTTTTAAAAAAGATCTTTGCCGGTCTAAACTGCATAAATAAATAAACCTCCTCGACGCTTCAGTCCGAATTTTTTTTTTTAGCTTTGCGTGTGTGCTTAAGTAAGGTCAAGTTACCGTTTTTCTGCAGGAGTAATATCATCAAGATCGATCTGAAGAAGACGCTTTTCTAAAGGAGGCAGGAAATGCGCATTTGTGTTGTTTTCCTGTTTCATGCAATTCAGTATCATCATTTTGTTAGTGTCTGTTTTTCTTTTCTATGTTTGAGTAAAAATGGACTGTGGATCGAAAAGAGACGGCCAACACAGAAGCGCGGCCTCGGGCAAGAATGATGACTACAACGTTTACGAGTGACGTTCCATTAATTTTAGTGCAATTTTTTTTTCTGTTCAATCTCCTGGTCTTTGGATGTAGGAAACAAGATTCAGTGTAACTAGATTCATCCATGTCAAAATGCCATCCCTATTTTCTTGTGAACTTGAAGAGGAATTTTTTTAAGTTTTGAGATCGAAGATGTTGCTCAGTGCTCAAAGGAAAATACGCAAAAGGAAAGTTTAACTTTTTTATTATAATAATACTGTTTTATTAATTATGGTTTCGAAACGATAATAAAATCGGAAAATAAATTTAATATGAGTTAATTTTAAGAGTTCTTTTCAGTTAAAATATTTCTTACGATTAATTTCTATCACTTAAGTAGTATTCTTGATAAGTTTTAAATAAAACTATTGAAAACACGACTAACAAGTTATATTTTTCTACGATTCAGTTACTAGCTAACCTCTAACAACTAGAAGAGGTCTTACAGCACACTTATTTAATAAAACCAAGCATTAAAAAATTTAATTAATTGAAATAACTAATATTTTAATTAATTTATTTTGTTAAGAAGTCAAAAGGTCTTTTAGAGGGTCAAAATTATATGTGCTTGATACTCGTATTTGTATACTATAATATAAAAATGTACAGAAGCAGCCTTTCTGCGACAGTTTCTGTCACAGAGTATAACTCCATGTCATAATTACCTCAGTACCTAAACTGTGAATGCTGTGCCGTAATAACTAATAATTAATAACTATGGCCACTCTGTGATAAAAAAAAAAGTCCCTTAGCATTGAGTCTGGGAGACAAGAAAGAGAATCATTAACAATTATAAAAAATAAAAATAATAATAATATTACTTTAATCGCTTAGCATAATCATTGACTAGCAAGTTAGATCTTAAGGTGCATTATTAAATTCGTGGAAGTGCAGGGTTTTTATGAAGGGAGAGAGGGGAGTTCAACTTACGACCTGTAATGGGCTAGACTAAGGTTAGCGTCTGAGGGTGGCTTTTGTATGCTGGACTCTTCGGACAAGGGTTCTGGGGAGATTCTCTGATCAGGTAATCTGGTGGGATCGAGGCCATGTTGTAGGGTCTGCTCTGCGGTCTGGCTCTATCATTGAGGGCTCCTGGGTTCGCTTTATCAAGGGTTGCTAGATTCGTCCTGTCGTTAGGCTCTGGGTCCTGTCATTCGATCTCTGCTGGGTGCTGTCAGCTGAAGGCTCCCGGATTTGATTGATCCAAGACTGTTAGGATTGTCCAGTCGAGGGCTCTGGTTCCAGGTCTGCTGTGTAATTATGTAGAGGGCTGCTGAAAGGATCATCTGACTAGATAGGCTTGGAATAGCAAGTGGACCTTTCCTTATGCTAACGCTCACTTCTCTGCCAGGTCAGTCTCTCCATTCACAGCATCCTTTTAAAAATTGAAAGTGCGTAAAAGTGTCTCCTGAATGCTTGCAAGCTCTTTTAAGCCATCCTGGGCTGATCCAACACCTCCTATATAAGAAAGCCTTCGCACTGACTGCGTGACGTCACATGGAGTAGTCAATCATCCTTCGAATTGGTAGCATAGCAATGATCCTTTTCTTAGTTTTGCTAGTTAATTTGAATAGGAGAGCATTTAGAAAACATTTCTTTTTTATTGACAGAGATAATTGAAATTTTTTTTAATATTTATGTTCAACTATTATTTTGAATTTTATTCCGAAATAAAACACCTAATCTAAATATTCTATTTTTATTTTATTCACAAATCATAGTTATTATTAATCCATACAACATTTTAAAGCAAAAAAGTTTAGTGTTGCTATTTATTAACTTTAAAATTACTTTAATATTTGAAGTTTTCTTTTTTATTTTCAACATTCTTTTGCTTCAACAATTTTTTTTCCTGTAACATGTTGTCATTTTGGTGCCTACAATAATTATTTCGATATATGTTTGCAGCATCCCTTAAAATACTTTCTACAATAAATATAATATCATGTTCGTTACATTCATGCGGAATGTTATATATTTCTTTACCGGTTTATAATATCTAAAGTTAAACTTATTGAAAGTAATCTCTGACCTTCAAATATTCTAAAACAACTCCTCATATATTACAGAAATGAACTTTTGAATTACAACATATAAATACAAAATAACATTCAAAACCTCAAGTTTTGGATAGCATAAACCAGCTTTATCCAGATTCAAAATATAAGTATTCTTATCAATGTCTAGAAAATCAAAAGCATCATCGATGTTTTCAAGTGTCAAAATATTTTTAGAGCTAGAACACTTGCTGAATTTCACAATGGAATGGTCACAATAACCGGCACTGTAAATTAGTAATGGCAATAAAATCTTCTTCGGAAAGTGTAACTTCTTTAAAACAAGATATGTCGACTTTTTTAAATTGACCACATTCTTTTAAATCAGTGAATGGCACATTTCAATCCTTTAGAGTCCGTTGGATAACTTTGCTGATATTTTGTTCATTCGCTATTACCATCTTTTCTGCAGGACTTGGGTCTTGATACTGTTGCTTCAGATATGTAGCTAGGATAGCTTTCAAAAATAGAAGGAACCACTCTATCTCTCAGCTTACCCTTGAACTAGAAGTAACTATGAAAACTTTTCTTGTAACAAGACAGTTATCCATCTTCTTTTAAGTTAATTATCTGTAGGAAATATAAATACCGGAACTCTTGGCCCATTTTTAAAATTTCCTTTGCAGTTTACCACAGAGTATTGAAATGGCATTTAAAATAATTTATAACACTCTTAATGCAGTAGTCTTTACGTTTTCGGAACAGAAAATACAGCAAACTATACGTGTTTCAAACAGAAAATACAGCAGACTTAACGTATTCGGTAAACAAAATGGCGATGTTGATTTTTGCTGTCGTCCGTCGTACGCCAGAGTTATGAGCCAAAATAGATCTTGACGAATCACAAGCACGCAAGACGTCTCCAAACCATATCTTCACGAATTACAAGCACGTAAAACGTCGCCAAACCATTTATCGCCAAATCGAAAAGATATCTTCTTCTAAATGGCACCCCGTATGGAAGAAGTTCGTAGTTTTCAAGTTTGACTATTTTAATGACATCATATTTAAAAGTGGTAACCCGTGCAGAGGCTGTGTTGTATAGGAGGTGTTGGCTGATCCCTCTTTTCCCTTGCATCCAATTGGACTTGAAGGTCTTCCCTCGAGAATTCACCTCATCTTCACCTCTACCCAAACCACGCCAGGCTGTAAATTAACCTTTGAGCTCTTGACCTGGTCCTGCAAACTCTTGGGTCAAACCGCTCCAGCAAGTCAAGTCCCCTCTCATAAAAATTGCTCTTACATCTAGGGTAGGTCTTTTCCACCCCCTAATTTCTTATAAAAATAGTGATGAAGTAACCTCACCATCAAACACCATTAGTCAAAATCAAATTGAACTTCTCAAATAGATGTGTTATGTTAATATATATGTGTTACGCGTTGTACTTTAATATGTCAGTCGACATGTTAACATACAACGATATTTCTTAAGGTTAAAAAGTAAGCAATAGTAAATACATAGATTTTGATAAAATAAAATTGGATGACAATTTGAATTGTAAAAAAAAAAAAAATTCAAATACATTTTTCGATTCTAAATGTATTGTAAAAATTCTGCTAGACTGATTTTAATGTTTTTAAACAACTTTTGAAGAGGACTTTTGAAATATAACCTTTGATAAGTAACATTTGATGATTTTTAGTTTTGACGGTTCTGTAACACTTCTACTAATGTATACATCTTTAAGAACTTAGACAATCTATTTTGATAAAAGTTTCATCGTTTGATTATACCGCAATTAAATTAAAAAATACATATTTTTCAATTATCAGTAAGGAAACATCAAAGGAGAAAATCATTCAGTAATTTGGTTTTGATATAGGATCATTTGTGAGTTTTCGTTAGTAAACAACAAGACGCAAATTGAAAACCTACGCGTTCTATGCTCTTGTACACAATTCGTAAAGATTTCATCTTTTCTTAGCTAAATAATTAAATGAGAACGAATGACAAGTACTGATACATATTATTGATTTTCTGTTCGGATATTCAGCTCCCATTTTGGACCCTCGGCCAATATTAAAATTGAATAAAAATGTAAAACCATACATGGATTATTGCATGAAATGTTATTAAAGTGTGCCTCAATTTGAATAAAAAAGTAAAACTCAAGCTTAATACTCTTTTACTTTCAATGCATAGGCAATAATAATTAATAATGTAACATATCCATATATTAATATTAAATTCCTCACAACAAGAGCAAAAATATTTTCTAGCTAAATTTTAAAAATTTTGTATTTCATTATTATTAATTATGTACTTTTTATTATTATTAATTTATTTACTTTCATTATACTTTTTATTCATTCTATACCGTAAATAATTAATGGCATGACATTTTTTATATTCCTTTTCACAAGATTCACTAAATTTCAATAACATTTTTAAGATTATTTATTTTTGCTAAAATATATTTAATGCTTTATTTAAATGATATTTTCAAAAATGTCTTTAATTCTATACATAATTTCTTACCGTAAAAGTTTGAATTCGTATATTCAGCCTCCATGTTGGACCCTCGGCCAATTTTAAAATTGAATGAAAATATAAAACCTTCATGGATAACTGTATGAAATGTTATTAATATGTGTCTAAATTTTAAAAAAGTACAATGCAAGTTTAAAACTACTTTACTTTCAATTCATACGCAATATTAATTAATAATTTAACTATCTGTATAATAATATTAAATCCCTCATAACAAGAAGAAAAACATTTTATAGTTAAATTTTAACATTTTCTTATAGATTATACCATATAAAGACTTTCATTATACTTTTTACTTATTATTACCGTAAATAAGTAATGGTATGAAATATTTTATATTCTTTTTCATATGATTCACTGAATTTCAATAAAAATTTTAAGAATATTTATTTTTGCAAAAATATATTTAATGCTTTATTTCAAGTTTGTGTTCGTATATTCTGCCTCCATGTTGGACCCTCGGCCAATTTTAAAATTGAATGAAAATGTAAAACCATCCATCAATAATTGTATGAAATGTTATTAATGTGTGTTGTTTTCAAAAGCGTCTTTAAATCCATACACAATTTCTTACCCTAAAAGTAACTTTTATGTTAAAATTAACTTTTATTTCTCATCACAAAAACGAAGCAATTTCTTCTAAAATTAACATTCTTCTAAACTTAATAAATTTAGGGAGCCACATAACTTATCAACCCTTTTCATGAGCAACCTTTTCTTTTAAAGTTTCATAAAAAAAAATTATTAAGCATGCATATTATGGTTTGAAACTAATCAAACTAGGCACTGAATACTATGGTATTTGATAGGCAGACTGCTTTTGCTTCTGGAATTTTGGGATCTAATAAAATAATGTGGTTTTGGGTAATTCTCCGGTAATTGGACTCTATAATAAAGAAATGTATAATGACAAAATATCTCCTAAAAAGGGGCCAAGTTCTTTATGCAATGATTAAAACCATGAAAAGTATTGAGATATAAAATAGAGCCAGATTGAAGTTGTTGTAAATTACCAGTAATAAAAATTAATAAGATATGCATTAGGCCTATTCATAGGCCTAAATATCCAGCTACAATAATGTTTGTAGATAACTTGTTTGCTGAGTTGGGTCTGTGACGAGTAATGGACATGTCGAACAATCATTTTTGTAGCTGGATATTTAGACCTATGAAGGGAAATTTTCAATTTTAAAAGGAAATCGTACTAATTTTCATTGCTCGTAATTTATAGCAACGTTAAACGTATCTCTACTTTAGATCTCAATATTTTTCATGGCCCAAACTATTGCCTGAAAAACTTTGTCCCTTTTTACAGAGATGTTTATGTTGGGATATTAATTTTTCTTTTCCTCATTTAGTTTATTCGTGTCTTCATTTGGTAAATATGTCGTTGTTCATCCTTACTTGCTGTTGTGGATGTTAAAAAATTTATTCGTTAATATCATAATTTGATACCGTCTTAATAACTCCCAAATTTAATTAACTCCCCTTTTTCCTACATAATACTTATATTTGCGCTATCTTGCTCATAATTGAAGTACAATAGCAAAGATGCATGTAAATGTACATAAAACATCAACTAAAGTACATCATCAATAAAGAAATTATTTCAGCTCTCACATACGATTACGATTAATACAAAAAACTGATTTTTTTTAAAATCATAAAACTACCAATTTCGACTAATTAACAATAACTAATATTTAGACGAAGTACAATAATAGTGATTTGTATATGTAGTTGTACTAGTAGTTGTTAATTAGTAGTAAACAACTTGTAATATAAAATTATATTCCGAACGAAAAATGTATTTCTATGTAGTTTATATTTTATGGGAAAAAGTCATTCGAAACTATTTTCATAATGAAGGCTAGAATACTTAAGTACATCTTAAATAACTTACAATTATACAGAATACTTTATATTTATAATTATTATTGCAGATCTAAGAATATATATGTATAGATACGTCTTATGCAATAATCTATAAAATAATTTAACCAAATGTATTCTAATTAAATATGTTATGAAAACTACTCCTTTGAAAAATCATGCATTTTATATAATTTAATTTCAAGAAATATCAGAAATCCTTTCATATATTATGCAAGTATAAATACACAATATATTAGTATGTTTCCTTAAGTTTGAGTTCTAAAATTCTTAACACATCATACATCTTATTTGTAGTTACAATATATAATCCTTCTTATTTTTAAATGTTACTTTTAATGAACATTTTTCTTCACAAATAATAAATTATAACAGATTATTTTTGTTATTATAAATCATAAACTGGAGAACTTTCCATCCATTAACTCATACATATATGGTTACAAAAGTAATTAATTTAGTAAAAAACACAGCATCCATATTTCATTAGGAAATTGGATAAAAAATTCTACTTCGATCTATAGGAAGAAAATGTTTTCCTCCTAAATAGTCCCTTCTGTTTTCATTCCTTATCAAATTTCTTCTTTTTCTCTCTAGAGCCCGATTTCTTGTTTCTTCCGTTTACTCCATTTATGATTTTCGTGTTTGTGCACACTATCTTATTTAGGAGCAGACGATTTTGCTCCCTTTAGGAGGGACGATGGCACAAGAGAAAACAAGATAAATGAATCCTTTCATTTAGAAATAAGGAAATATTTTATTTCGCGTATTTTACCCCTACTATTTTTTCTTTGAAAAAACATACGTATCAAATCTATTTTTTCTAAAAAGATGAATTATGATATCTTGTATGAGATGTTGGTTCATAACTCAAGGTTTCGTGTTGCGTTTTTTCGCTCTGAAATTTGCAGTAGATAGCTCAGTTTTTCGAAATCTTCATCGAGTTCTGAGTAATCTAATTTGTACAGAGAGCCGCTTCTATGACGTCTGGGAACAAGTCTCTAATTTTTAATGGATTTTCTTAAAGTAAGATAACAAAACGCTCTTGGAAAAGTAATTTCGAGGCTTATCACTGGAAACATAGCAATATTTTTCTAAAAACTTGCTAACATAAACTGAATGTAGGTACATATAAAATGGATAAAAGGTTTTATTACTTGTTTCCAAAGCATATATTTTCAAATGAATCAAAAGTCTTATTCATTTGGTTTTAATGGGGGATTTAGAATTCAATTTCTAAGTAAATTGTGTTATAGTACAACTACTAGTTAATTAGTTTTAAATTGAAAAGACGTTTTTCTTATTATTTACGTTATATTAAAAGACCCAAATACGTATTCGTAAAAAACTTAAATGTTCCAATACATTACAACAACAATTTAGTTTCATGCAATAGAAAACAGCATAAAATGTATATTTTAGGCACTAAAAGAAGCTAACATGTTTTCCGAATATAATTTACTTTGCCTTTTGAAGAAATGGTTTCAAGATAAAGGTATATACACCTTCGTTATTTTTATAACTCCTTTAAATATTCATTTTTATAAATATTTGGAAAAATTATATCAAGTTAGATTAAACTCATGTATAAAGTTGAGTAGATTTCGCAACATTATATAAATAAGCAGATTGTAAAATGAATTAAATCAGTTATAAGTTCACATTTATAAGTTAACGATAGAAAATACGTCACTTGTCAACGATAGTAAAGACGTGACTATTCCTAGGAAATTTGTAAAATTCGATGCAATGAAACGTATTGAGGTTATTGTTTGTACTGATTAGGAGAGAATTAATGAATGAAAAGAATATGTATTATTTTATCTAACAAAAATTCATAACTGTAAATTACGTTTTGATTGTTCAGTAAAAATTTAAGAAACAGTTTCTCAAACAAATGAACATGAATTATAATAGGAAATGTCAGCATTGAGAAAAATGCATTTTCATTAGTGGGCATTCCATTTAACATGAAATAAAATTATTTGTTCCAGATGGAAACCAAGTTATTAAAATATAAAGTTTATGTGAATTAAAGGAAAGAAAATTATAACACTTTATTCACTATGTGTTTTAATGGGTTTTTCTGTTTCTCTTTAGAGACAAAACAAAACATGTTGTAATTTTGTAGGCCACCCTGCTACGCCTATTTCAATAGAAGCTGGGGCATTATTCACTATTGCCAATGAATATACAAATTTCCTTTCTAAAATGTATTTTAAAGAAGACTCTCAGCCAACGAAAAGAAAATACCTGGTACAAAACTGAAAAACTGTCGGCAGCAAGCAACAGCAGATGCTAACCTGATTGAGGCCTCCTTCACCGAAAAGTTTAAAAAGTGGCCCTGCAGTATTAACCAGCTTCAGACCAATAATTAAATTCCAAGAAGTTTCTTACTGCCCTTCAGTGTTTCTGAAGAAGCTAGCAGATAACCTGCAGGAATCCAGTGGTATCAGATTTGTACTGCTATTTAAAACCGGCAACTCTATATAGATGAATCTATATCAGATTATGTTCTGCAGAGTACCAGAAGTTATCCTAAAGCGTTCCATCGTTTATTTTATTTTTATTGTAATCTATATTCCCTTTCCCTGAAGATCGCTGATTGTCATTGGCCACCACATACGAGGTTCTGACGGTAACCAGTGTCAACTCTGCTGTTTAACCTCATTTTTATCAATAGAAATTTACGTCTTGATATTTTTAACTTGAATTTAAAAAATTCCTTAGTAAAATAATAGACATGGGGTTCTGACGGTAGCCAGTGTCTACCCTGCAGTTTCCACTAATTTTTACCAATATAAGTGTACCGCTTGTTATTTTTTACTTGAGTTTAAAATATTCCGAAGTGAAATAATTTTTACTTTAAGTTGGCCAAATAGTGTATTTAGTATGGTGGATCGTTCTTCCATGGAGAAAATAAAAAATTACTAACAAAACCGACCTATGGGAAAAAGATGTTCTATGGTATGGATATTAAGAGAAAAATAATCAACAAAATAATATAAAAATTTAATAGTGCTGCAATGCAGTTGAAGTTAAAAAAAAATAGAAAAAGACTAAATTTTGGTTAGATGATTATACACTCAAAATATGTTTGTTTTACAATATAAGTATTAAAAAAGTTATGATTACTGAATAGTTAGTAGTACAATGTACATTGCAATGTTTTGTGATCCAACTCTTCCCTCCCCCCCCCCCACACACACACTACTGATGAATCAGTCCACGACCCTTCAGATTAGCAGCATTACTATAGATGAAGAGGCAATTTCACGATTCTAGCTTTTTTATTGTCACCCGCTTTATCCTCCCACCTTCCTCAGTCGAAAGCGTTACGTTATGGAATTTTCCTCACTTGGTATGACCCAATCATCTAGAACACCTAATACCGATGTTAAGAAAGGAAATTTTTTGGTTTATATTTGGGTCTAGCTGTAATAACTCAACGAATATATGGCAATATATGGCTGCACGGGTTCTGTTGGTGAATGAAATTAGACTTTTTTATGTTTTCTCAATTCCGAAAAAGATGCTGAAATTAATTTCATTTTTTAAGGAATATAAATTAAATAACTCTTTCAAATATGTTCGTATTATTTTCTTTAATATATAAAAATTGTATATTAATCATTTTTAACGAATAAATATTTTAAAATTTTACCATTTGAAATGATTAAAAAGTGATGATTCCGTTTGGCATCAGTGGGAGTTGAGTACAACTCAACACCTTTTCCCGGTTATACTTTTTATTTTAGATTCGTACTGTTATTACCACGTTATTGCTATTTTTTTTCTAGCAGTATTCACTACGTTAAGATATATTTACGACTAAATAAAAGATTTCAAATTTTATTTGATCTATTTAGAAATGCCGAAGAGAAATAGCTTAGACTAGTCCGATACCTAATGCCCAATGATGCCAATTGGAATCATTTTTAATTTTAATTAAAAAATTAAACAAAAAAATTTGCTTTCAACCCTGTTATTCTGGATACCAAATGAGTATATTTTATAAATTTCAGATTTTTAAAATAAAAAATAAATATTTGGGACTGAAAGGGTTAATCTATGTATATTGGCATATATGTGTACAAGAGAAATAATATACAATGTATTTATATGCATTTTCCTTCGCGTGTGAAGAAGTTGCAAGTAGAAGAGTAGAGAGAGTTGCAAAAAGATGTAGAAAGGACCTGGAAACAAGCTCCAATACCAATAATTGATAACTACAGCTTTTTGAGAAAAATACTGTTCATACCACGACCATTTTACAAAGCAAGAAAAGACGTTAAAAGCTACCACAGGCAGATTGGCACTTTCGAAAGAAAGCAAATGCATTACATGATATATCGACATGTACTTGGAAATCCTTTGAAAGTTTCTGCTGTAAGAAAGAACAGACTGTATCATTAAACAAGTAAGAATTTATTTTAAACGAACTGAAAGAAAATGGTAATTGGATCACTGGATCGGAAACTCCCTCTTCAAGAAACTAAGACCACGAAACCAAAATTGAAGCAAGGTCGATATGAAGAAAGAAACAAAACAATGACTGATATTTCCTATTTAATGGATTTAAATAACTGATGTGAACGGAAGCGGCAGATCTACGAGCATTCCTTTCTACACAAACAGTTATCATTGAAAGCCGATCCCAAAACGTTTACGAATTTCTGTAGTGACATACATGTTCTGACAAAATTTCCAGTCGTTGCTAAGACATTGGACTTATTTGACATTTCCGATCGAGTAAAAGGCGCCATCGTGTCAGATAAGCTTCAGTATGTAGGATCTCACAAAGCAATATATCAAACGTTGTAGACATAAATAAAATTCGGCGTGAGAAATCAAAGCCAAAAACCATTGTATCTTCTCAGTCTGTTATCAAAGATTATGACCATGGCCAGTGTGGTTTATACTTCTATGGACTCAAAGACAGGAGCCCTATCACTGAAAGACAAGGGAAGAAAAGTTATAATAGAAGAATGCGTAGGCTTGGTAGGCTCCTGCCAGGCTCTAAGTACACCGGTCACGTGTCTGTAAATTCCGGGAAAGAACAAATCATTGGAAAATACATCGTATTTTTTTTTTTTTTTTTTCATGCGTTGGCTATGACATAGATGTAACAAAATTGATTGTGATCGGTTGCGACGGAACATGTGTCATCACAGGTATCAAACAAGGTGTTATACGAAACACGAAAATTATCCTGTATAACATATTGAAATTGGCCCTACGAAGAATTCTGAAGATGTGCAAAGTCGAACAATCTGAAGCAACCCCAACCATTGCAATGAATAATATACTTAATTCAACTTATCAGCTTTTGACCTTAGTGCGATAGATTATGTGGACTTCATTAAGTGAGGAAATATGACAGAGATTCCTCCCAGATAGAACGCTTTAGTGATGACGATTTCAGAAATAATCAATTCCACGGCAAAACTACATACTACCAAGGAGTTTCCTTGCCACACTCAAACTACAAAATGAATAGTCAAAAGAGTCACGAAAGAATCTTTTGTTTTCTGCTGACCATTCAAAAGAGACGGGTTTATAGGAATCACGAATAGGGCCAGGAATCACGAATCGTCATGCAGTTTTTAACACCAAATGTGATTACCTTCCACTGTAATTTTGATGGTTTTTAGGTTTTTCTTGATTTAAAACTTAAGCCAAAAGTTTTTTTTTTCGTCGTTTAACCATTTAATATATGTTTTCTCATTCCAATAAACATTGAAAAGTACTAAATACCTGTTTAGCATTAATAAAAATCACTTTGACTTTTTACCTTTAAAAAGCTCAAATACCTAAATTCATCCCCTTTGCGACAGTGCTTAACCTAAAGTTTAATTTTTTTTTTATTTAACTTTTTCCTGAATCAATATACATCAGAATATCTTTTCCGTGTAAGTAGGTTTTGAAATTCTAGAAGAAAAAAATTTGATTGACTCTGACTTTTTGATATAAAAAGGCCCTCACATACCTACATTTCCTCTCCTTTGCGGCAATAATGAACCTAAAATTTATTTTTATTTTATTTTTCCATTTACGTATATATCACAGAATATCTTTTCCCCATAGTTAGGCTTTGAAACTCTAATTTTTTTTTCGATCCACTGTAGTATAAAGTTAATGTAATGTATTTATTGATTCATTCTCCACTTACCAGTAAGTTAATCTGTTGGATTCAGCTGATAGAGATATGAGCACATATAAGTAACACTACGTTTGTTACGATTGTGAGTCCATTTTCCTGTGTTTGGTGTTCACTGAGTATACGCACAATTTCGTTTTTTTTTTTTTTTTTTTTTAGCTTACGAGTTAAGGAATAGTATACTTAAAACCTGTCTGCAAATTGGTGTCAGGACGACTTTTCAAAAAAAAATTCACTAGTATTATGGCAAAGTGTTGACATCTCACCACTTGTTCACCGAAGTTTACCAACCTTAATACGCACTGACGGAAAACAAAATTTGAGGAATAATTACTCGCCATATGATCACGTTCAAAGGCACTAGCTCGATAGACACAACCGTATGCCAGGTGCTAGTCTCTTCACTTCTATTTGTTAGAACATCGCATGAGTGCTATATGAAATATGTATATTGTGAATTGTTTTCGAAAGAATTGTTATTTGCAGTTACTTTGTTAAGTAGACTTGAAGGTATGTATTTTAAAAGGTTTTTTTTGTGTAGTGTTACTTTGGGAGTATATGGAAAATGAATGCGAGAGTTTGGGTGTAAATGTTACAGTCGGGAACCAATAAAACCTGACAGAGGAGCTAGTGTGAGATTGGAGGAGAAATTATCCATTTTTCCATCGCAATCCAATGCTTTAGTCATGCAGGAGTTACGAAACAATTGAAACTCCAAATGGTGTAAAAACTATTCAATGAGGGGTAACTGAGTAAACAAGATCTGGTATCCACTTCAAACCATCACTTTCGGTCACTTCCCTCTGCATATTTTTTTTCACCTATAGAGACTGTAGCGTGCCAACCCCCTATTGAGTTTCGAGGATATTCTTGGTTTCCTCAGAGATATTATGTGCTCCTTTATATTCAATAAGTGATAACGGGAAAGTCCAATTGAACCTCACTTGATCTAAACTTCTTTTATTTATATTTTAGTTTAAGTTTTTCATGAATTTTAATAATGATACTTTTGGTAATCGTTTTTGGTAGTCTTAACTAAAATATATTTACCAGCAATTATCTGTGGACATAACTAATTAAGAGTTTCCCATAATTAACAGTTGTATTCTGTTGTTATAGATGCTAAGTATTTGTAGGTCCCTATGGGAATGTGGAAATCACTTCAAAGCACCGAAGCTTTTCTCGTGCAACATAGGTGCAATTTGCCAGACGGTTATAGTTTTGGGCTTATGATGATAGATGTCTTGCCTTAGGATCGATTTAAGGATGATCCTAATAGGATTTTTCAAGTTAGTCACCTGAACGAGACCGCTACTGTCAAGTAACGAATCAAACCTGAAAAATATTACTGTAAGTCCAAACCTGTAGGAATCAGACAAAAGAAACTTTTATTGCTCAAGAGAATTTTTAAATGATTGCCAAAATGTTCATCGCAGGAAGTTTGAAGGAAAAATAACATAATGGAGCTCGTAACGCATATCGCGTGGATACACCGAAGTGGTTTGGTGAACTTTGCTAATTTGACTCGGAATTAAATACAAAAAATAAAAATAAAATTACTTTTTTTATCAATACTTTTAAAGACAACTTGCACCAGTGGCATTTGATCAAAATGTCTGAAAATCAGAGTGTACCAGTACACATCTGCCCCTTGTATATTACAGTCAACACGTATTACAGAAGTGCTAGTCCAATTACCTCAGCAAGACTATCAGCAATAGAAACATAATTGAAGGGGTACCATGGGTTTTAAATCGTGCGAATTGGTTATCCAAGGTATTACTTTTATTGCGTTGTTACTAAGGGAAGCATCTAAACTTAAGCAGTAGCAGTTTTTAACGTATGACATGATGCAGAGTCTTCTTTAAAGATAAAACCTTCTTCAAATAGATCTCCTGATGCTGAAATTATAAAACGGTCAAGTACCTCCTTGTATACTTCAGAATGTATCCTTCCCATAAAATTACACAGTTTTTTTAAGCTATTAGCACTCATACACCCTCAAATTATGACACAGATGTTAAACTTCACAAACCGTTTTAAACAATCTGTAAGAAATTTTTTTTGTTTGCAAAGTAAACTAATCGTTAACAATCGTTAACGATTGACTACCGTGTTGATCGTGGAAAGCTCAAAACATCGACTCATGCTAAAAGGTAAGTTTTTCCAGTCTTCCATATTTCAATCTGTCTTTGTACCCCAGCACTCGGTTCCTATTTTGCTTACAAGTAGTAGTGGTGTTACCGTAGGCACACATGATTTAAAATAAAGTTCATGGAGTCTACGCAGTACGGTAGATGTTAAGGTATTCAGTTCTTGTTCTCATCATTTTATACTTATGAATATTAGACTCCGCAATTGGTTTTAAGTCACGATACGTTTTAGCATTAAGTCTTGTCTTAGTATATGTTTATTCATTTACGTAAACTATTTTCATTATTACTTATTAAATTTTTATTTGTAGAATAATCTCTAAAATTTTTACTCAGATTTCCTTGAGAACAATTCACTTTTTTGGCAAGTATTTGTTGACTAAGACTTTCACTGCACAGAGCCACAATCGAAGTTTTAATTTTTATCCGGTATTTCTTTCGGGGATCCCATTTTTTAACAACCAATTGATTTATGCTGACTTTCAAACAATCATTTATACGCAAACTAGATCAAAAAGTGAAATCAATTATGCAAGTTTTATCATCAACGCCAACCTACAAATAATTTTATGGATATTATTGTATTTTTTCCCACTTCTGGGAATATTTTAATTTTTTGATTTGTTTTTGAATAATTCGTTGAATTGTTTTTGAATTCGTTATTTTTGTATAAAATCACTATTAATTCTTTATCCAAGTATGACCGATACGTTAGTTTAATGTGAATACTACTTAAAAAAATTTTCGTCCGTCATTCTGGTTTATTTTAGAGATATAAAGCCTTTTCCAAGGCAATTACTTTTTCGGTTATTCGAGTATTTTGAATTGGAGTTGTAATATATATATGTTTTCAGCAGGCCTTCAATATTTTACGAGGAAAAAATTTAACAATCAAGATAAATCTTGAGTAACAAATTGAAATCAAACGACACGTTTTTTTTTTTTTTTATATAAATAGTACTTCAAGTTTATTTTTTAAAGATTACTTTATCAATTTATACTCAGAAGATATAATGATAACTGATGGAGAAACTGAACATAAACTGATGAAGAATCTCATAATTTTAATATTTCCCTCTCTCTTTTTTTTTTTTTTTTTTTTTATTTCTTTTGAAGAAATTTTTCTTGACCTCCAAATCCTGACTAAACATATTATAAAAGAACATTTAAAAAACTTAATTAGAAAAATAATAAAAAAATAAAAATCCACCATTTTTTTTTTTTTTTTAATATTTTCATTATGATCGCTGCTGTTGAAACAATTGAACTCAAAGTAAAGTTTAAAAAAAGCATAATCCTCATATTAATTATTTTTGGAAGTGATTTGCAATGGTTGATCCTCAAAAGAAGGATCCTTATTTCCAAAGCAATAAAAAAAAAATGAAATTTCATTAGCTACCTAGAGATAAATTAAAATTTAATGCCAGTATGAATTATTGACGTGGGAGAAAGTAATTAATTTTACGTACTACAGAAACATATTTCGTCTCTTGAATTACGACTTACGCCTTAAAAAAAAAATCTCCTAGATTAATAGAAACATATTTTTTGCTTAATGTGAAGCAACACTGTATTTAAAATAAGTCAAGATTAGAGATATGCAATAATTAAAATGTCGTCCAGAGATTGAAAAAAATCCTACGTTTTTTTTAAATTAATATTTAAATTTTTTAAAACGTGTATGCTGGAAAATTAGCTTCCTTTTAGTTAATTTGTATTTCAAACAACTGGAAACAATACAAGTTCGGTGGACCTAAATTCAATTCCATTGTTTATTTTATTAAACATGAACATTATTAAATTAAGGGCTTTACATTAATAGGGTCAGGTGAAGGAAAATTGGGTATGGGGGAAAATAGGTGTATATTTAAAAATACCTTTTTTTGTCAAAAATTTAAATGTTTTTGTAATTGATTTTGCTGAAATTTATTTTCAGGTTAAGTTTCTTAATAGGTTTTATGTTTTATAAACAGCATTTATGTGCTCAAGCTTACTTCCTTTTTTTACACTGAATGATGACTTTTAGCATGTTGGTGAACTTTCTTATATATTCCATTAAAAATAGACATAATCGTTATGTTTTTGTTAAGGCTAAGCGGAAAATCTTTAAGAGAACATAACTATGTAAAAAGATAAAAACAAATGTGTAATTTATAGTTTTTATGTATTTTTTTTAATGTGATGGTATAAAATATGGTCATGAATTAGGGTTTAATTTCAAGATATTTCTAAAACATGTTGGATTCCCCCCCCCCCCCTCTTCACCTCCTGACCCTAGCTAGAGAGTCGATTATTTTAAAACTATTATAACCTGTTTTATAAAACAATTAAGTTATTTTTATTCAGCTGTAATTACTTCGTATTTTGAATCGCAACTTTACAATGAATTCGTAGTTATTAAATATTCCATTTTTATTGCTGAAATAGTCGAAATAGGCTTATTATCGACCATATGAATTTTGCGTATTCTTCACCAGTTACCTGAAGGTGATTAAAATTGTTAAATAAAAAAGAATTAAGAACTGTTGCATCGTGCCATAAGCCAATTTATTGTTACAGTGATTTACTATGGCACATTTTATTATTTTACAGGACAAAGCACTTGATCCTTATTTGGAAATGTTTCAGAAAAATACATTGTGATACTAGTTAAAATTTAAATGCATCACTTTAAATTTAATATGTTCGTATATTCAGGAAATTTAGTAAGTAACGAAAAAAGTCATTTTTCATTTCTTATTATCGAAATAATCCATTGATACTCTCAAAAGTATACATATAAATACAAAAGTTGTCAACCAAGGCACATTGCACAGCAAGGTTAATCCAGCTAAAAATAATTAATGGCGTCTCTTAAAATCACCCTTCTCAATTGAATTCACTACATCCACAGACAAAAAATTTTGTTCCTAAATCATCTTGAGATATTTTAGAAAATCTTCCCATCACTTTTTATTAGAAATATCATGATAGTCAATTTTCCATACCTATAGTGCAAGTATCCCAAAAATGTTGCCATGGGATATATTGCTTTTGTTATTAGAAATAGGGTATTAGCAAAATCTGGGAAAATGTTTCAAGCTTGGAAAATCATAATATCAAGTTTTTAAATAGTGTAAAAAAAAATATTTTGTTGTACACCCCTGTAGGATAAAGAGTTCTGTTGCAAAAGTGTTCCTGAGATCAAATCACATTAATAACAAAACAGTCAATAATATATCTTTAAATTTATCCGAAATTCAACACCTTTGAAAACATGACTTGCAGTATTTATGAAGGGTTATATGATGTAAAAATATAGAGACGCCCACTAAAATTATTATTTTAATTTTCATATCAAAAGTATTCTAAAGAAGTGAATTTTTTGCATCTTTGAAAGCATGTATGGAAGCGAAGTTTTTTATTCAACAGACTGTTTCAATTTAACTTGTAGCATCCTATATTAAGGTAACCTAAATTTTTAAATCATTATTAGGTGTTTATTTATTAAGATATAGTAACTGATTTCAATTATTTTCAAAGAATTGTTCTCAGGAACTCTGAATATTGACTTTTATCTCCTACAAACTCCGAATAAATTTAAAACTCTGTAACTACTAACATAAATTATCCACAAAACTTACACTATCTTTTTGTGATATAATACTTTATTTGCAGACATTTTCTAACTAAAACTAACCTCCTATATCTAAAAGTAAGAGCATCCAAATACCACCTATTTAAGACATCCGGTACATATATTCATTATGATAGTTTAATAAACATACTCACTAGATAGGTTGACTTATTTAGGAGGGTGGCAATATTAAGCCGTCATGTGTCCGATGTTAAAACGACAGACATGAAAGTATATGTTACATGCTGACCGAGGTTAGGCCGGATTTCGATACCTCACAATTCAGCTATTATTAGAAGCTAGAAATATGATTATTTTTTTTGCTAAGATTGCCATACGAGTGAGTAGACGAAAACAAATCACATAGTAATTAACATTCAACAAAAGAAGATATCAAAAAAATTCCGTTGATAATTGCCGGTCACCGGTATTTTAATCATCTGATTCGTCTTGTTGTGACCAAAACTTTAGCCATATTTACAGCCAAAAATATTTAGTAAATTGTAATCATTTTTAAATACGCTTCTCAGCTATTTTTCTCCAGTAAAAATGCAATACTTTTCAAAGGAACCTCTAAATTAAGTAAATGATTGAACACTCTAGTTAAAGTTGATTGTATTACTATGTATCAATAAGAATTTCAAAACTAAAAATTGTAACCAATAATATCATACACTGACAGTACACTTATCGTACAGTCTTTTAAAAAAAATATAATTTTTGCATAAAATTATATGATTGAATTTTATAACATTTTAATACATAAATTGATATACGATAGTTAAATTTATCATCATAAATAAAAAAAATACACCTTATGATGTGTTTCTTTTTTCTACATTTTTTTTATATTTGTTTGTCTATGAAAAGACTTCCATTATATTTATTATTTAACTATGTTTCGAAAACGTATTATATAATGGGTGATATTTCTTTTCAATGCTCACTGAATTCCAACTAAGATTTTTAAGAATATTTAATTTTTTGGTAAACACGCCTTGAATACTTTAGTTAAAAGTACTGTTTTTAAATCCTTCACATTAACTTCAATTCTGTGTATACCTGCCAGGTGAATTTGCGTAGGTCTAATTAACCCACTTACCATCATCTAATCAGGCTGAAGCTTAATGGATAGATTCGATGTTGATAACAATGCATCCTACAGAGTTTTAGGGGCTGTCTTTGTCACTAAAAGGCCCATTCTACACACGCTTCTTTTATCGCTTCAGAACACTAATAAACTTGCTTACCAGATCCAATGGAACTTAAACTTCGGCAGATACACTCGTTGCCGATGACAATTCTTTCCATCAGGTTTTTTGGACTATCACTCAAATACCTCTTTTACACACGTTTCTATTCCCTTACGTCAAACTTATAGGTTTTTACTCACAATATATTAAAGGGATAATAGAACGTGAGTAAAAGCCTAAAGGTCCGATACCGAGCTTAGTTCAAACATGTTCAATTAGGCAGTATTTGATGACTGAAACGTTCGCCTATCAAGGTTGATAAGGCAAAATTTTCGAAGTGTTAAATAACTGAATTGCCGTCATCCAAACGAGCTGAATCTTGGCAAATAGAGTTTTTGTAGATGGCAATATGTTCAACCAAGTTTGTTTCGGAGCGATGCATATAAGTGATTTAAATTAAAAAAATTTGTTTTTATGGGTTCTATTACTCAAAATAAAATGAAAATCGTTCCTATTTGGGCTATGACTCCTAAAGAAATTTTTGTGTATAAGTTGATTATCTATTCATAAATCAATAACACAGCAAATCCTTCTGAAAATATTTTTTTTCTATGAAATATTAACTATTTACCCCCCATTTCTGTATATTTTATCGATCCTTTTCATAAAAATATGGTTTAGTGTACATATTTATATCATTTTGTACCGCAATAAAGAAAGTGTCAACTTTGAAGTTAACTAGTTTCTAGGCTCAACGACCTATTATTTTGAACGGTAATGGCTAATCATGCCAGGACCTGCAGCTTTACGTGGATTCCAAACCATAACTAACAACCATGCCTTACCCAAGATTCAAACCCTGCACCTTCGGAATGCGAAGCCAGAGCTCTAAATTCACAGCCATCATGCGGACTCAACTTTGAATTAATTGGTACACCGATCACTGATCTGTATCAACTTATGTAGTGCCTTTTTATGCAATTTTTTTTATTTTGGATAAAAATAGGATAAAATAATAAAAACAAAAAAAGTTATAAGAATACATAGGTATCTGGCATTTCATCATTGCTATTCCCAAGATAAAAAATTGAGTGTTATTTCCATCTCAAAATGTCCAAACCTGGTAGAAATATTGAATTTATGCAAATTCTATGTTCTAAATATGCAAATGATTATCGTTATGAATACCCACTTATTCTGTAGACAAATCTCCAAAAATATTTGGATTTTTTTTTTTAATTGTATGTTTTAAATTGAAATTATCTTAGATCCTACATTACACTAAAAAAATAATCAAATAAATTGGCTGACAACTTTAAATAATTGTTTATTTACCATTTTAATAGACTCCCAGTACACACTAAATCACTTGTTTTCACAATATATATATATTTTTTAAAGTGCTAAGCGAACCAAAAATAATCAAAAAGTGTATGTTGTTTTTGAACTAATTGCAAATTATAATTTTTCAAAATTCCTTATATATCTTAAGAATCTTTAACTAAATATGTTCAATGTATCAAATCTATTCATTAAATCGTTACCTAATTTTTACATAGTTCAAAATTTTTAAACAAAACTTTAATTGAAAGCGTTGCTATGCATTTTGAAATAATTAACAGAATGTTTCAGATATTTCAGACAGTTTAGCTAACCGTAATAACCATTTTTTCTTTCTAAATTTAAAAAAAAAAAAAAAAAATATTGATTGACTGGCTGACACACTTATCACCAATTCTCACGAAGATATACGGCTAAATTTTGGAACAGGTGTTCCTTATAAGCCAATAAGGAAAGATGAAGATGTTTCATTAAGTTGTAACGATCTGAAACTGGGGAAGGGGATGAAAGGAGAAATTTCATATTTTGAGATCTACTGAACCATTGTTCCATGGTGTTTCTCCTATAAAAATATGGATTAATTCATTTTTAGGTCCACAATTTCAGTTTGTTGTTTTATGCTGAAAAGTTATCAAAGAAGGGTAAGAAACTGAAATAGGTTATATATTTTTCAAGGATGGAAAAAATTAGTACACATGTAAAACTGTTCCCACGTACACTTATCACTCGTATGATGTGATGTTGTATGATATCAAACGATGTATGATAAAGTTTTTCCTTGAATCTACTACAACTATAATTGAGACATCTCTTTAGATTTAGTTTTAGAATAGTCATAATTAGTCTTATTTGCAAAAAATATAGATAAAGAAACATGTTACTTACCATGCATAACTAAGCATAATTATTATAATTTTCAATCCGTGTGTTTAATTCATGTATCTGTAGATGTTTTTTTAAATAAGACAGAGTGTTTCACTTCTTCAAGTATCATCAACACACCAAATCAATCGATAAAGTATCAATACCTATCAGTTCAATGGTGTATATACTGGGCTTGACAATACGTGCTATTGTGAGGTTCAGAACTCAACACGAAAAACAGTCACATACTTCATTTTTAAAATCAAAACGTTTGACTGATGTTGAGGGACACATAAAAAAAAAATTCCAAAATCGATGTAATAAAGCTATTGAATTATTACCAAAATTTTTTCTAAGAACCAGATTGTGCGGTTGAAAGCAAGCAGATTCTAGAACGTAAAAGCTAGGATTTGATTCAGGATGATAATCATTTTCAGTCTTTTAATATTGAAGAAACAAGGGAATTTTTCATATAGTACTAATCACTTCAATCAGTAACATAATGTAATAAGTTCTTTAAAAAGAATACAAATTTAAAGAAAAATCCACTATTGTAAAAAAAATAACCTTATAAATTTTCAGTTTTAAAAAGTTAGTAGATTTTTTGAAATTGATCTTGGAAAACGAATAGTTAGATAAATAAGTAGGTAAAGAAATGATGCCAAATAGTAACTAGCGGATATTATGTGCCCATACTTATTATTATTTAGTAACTTACAAATTAATTAAATATTAGTCGACCTTAAAAATATTCACTTTTTTAAATAAAAAATGAATCAAGAAAAACAAAAATCTTAACAACACATCTTTACTAAACTCACAATTCAAATATCTCGATTATTACAATAGACACAATATACTTAAAACCTAAATCCAAAAACAAACAATTTCCATATGCACTTTCGTTAATTGTTCAGGGATAACTTTTGGTTTAGTCCAGTTTCAGTAAAGTTCGGAGGGAAATAGTCCATGTGCAATATGCGGTTGGATAAAACAAGTGTGCACTGAATCCAATGAACATTTTTAATGGACGGCTAAGGCTGTCAGCGCAGCTTGGTGACACTCAGGAGGCATGGCCACACGCAAAGAGTTATTTCCTGAAAACAAACAATTTTATATTAGACTATGATGTCACGATAGCCAATAAGTATCCATAGTCTTTATAGAAAAATAGTTTTAAAGGTTTTAATTAGAGAAATATAAACATAGATATTTCCATAGATGTTTCGTCATTTTGGTTTCGTTATCAGCTGTTAATTTCTACAGAGAAAGACATTTGTTAATAAAAAAAAGTTACAGTTCTCTGAATATATTTAATTTATAATATGGTCTAAATTTAAATAGATGTTTCCCTTAAAATAACATAAAATATATATTGAGCAAAAATAGTTAAAAACCATTATTGTAACACAAAAAAAAAAAAAAAAAAAAAAAAGTACATTTTCTAATTTAAATTATTTCGGACTCAAAGAACATAGTTTGATTAAAAAAATTAGTTACTTATAATTTGTAATTTAAACACAATTGATACATTTGATTCTTTTGTCAATATCCAATTTTATTTTATAGAAATTGTATATCATTACTTTTCTGGAGCGGAAACTATCTAACATATCACTATTACCTACACATTTGAAGAAATACACGCTATAAATTGATGATATATCATTTTAAAGTACACTAATGTCTTTTGAAGATCGTTACAAGAAGACCGAACAAATCGTATATGATCTCACGCCAAAATATACGTCATTTGTCATCCATGGTCAAAGTATTCATTGCAGGAAAATAGCTCGCTTATGGGCTATTTTATTTGTAATTTTATTTCGTTTTTCTAAAAACTTTTTTTTGTTACAAAATGGTCAAAATATATATGGATGGTGATTCCATTTAAAAGTCATTGTTTAATGTTATTTATAGATTCATGAATTTAAACTTGGCTGTGAACAATTTTCTATTTACGTATCGTGAATGAACAAATATGATAATACTTAGTTTAACCTTTTAGTTGAAAAAAAGAAAACTATTACATAAAATGTAAACACTGCGACGTAAGATAAGTTCGTGTGTCTTGAAATTTTATTACAGAATAAGGTTTTTATTTAAGTATTTTGTCTTTCAATAAAAGTACTTAACTTAAATTTTGCTGATGAGAAATTTTAAATAGAAATGTAAAGGATCTAATATTACACTACAGTAGTATATACAAAATCCAATTATTCTTTAATTTGTACTTTTGCATTATAAAGTATACCTTCTTGGAATTCCTTTCAATACCTAATTATTTACATCATTTCGCCAAACCATTCAAGCAACATATATTTTGTCAATCAAAAACATTGTTTAAATTTGAAATTTAAAAAAGTAATGTATACTTTGAAAGTTGGGAAATAACTTCAGACCTACGTATCTCTTCTTCTTTAAACACCAGTAAAACCAATAATCTTAAGATGAACTTAAAGAATTCTCATTTTATCTTTTTGTGGATAAAACATAACTGTCATTAGCCATCCAAAATGGTATTTCTTGAGAAGTTTCTTCATCATTAATGGACAAAACATATACTTGGATCTTTTTAAGCCTGAGATATTAGTTAGCATTTTTGATCCGTTCTTTGGGCGTTGTACCATATTTCATGGGTGTGGCTTCTCTTTCAACTTAAAACAGAAATAGTTGCACTGAGTCCACAGTAATACCACACTGTTTAACAAGATAATAGTACTTTTAGAAAGTATTAAGTTCTACTGGTATAAGATTGTCTTATAATTTTTATTTTTTTCGTCAGTACTTCAGCCATGAACAATACTTGAAAAACAATAAATATTTATGTCCATTTTTGCAGTTTATAAATAAAAATAAAATATAATTCTATCCATTAAATAATTACTTATGTCGCACATATTTAACCTTAAATTTTTCTAGGTATGGTTTATTTTTATTTGTAAACGTGAAATTTCTGACACGAAATAAATTCATGTTAATTCACTTCGCAAAGAAAGTAAAGTAGAGAACAAGTTAAATGGATATGATTAATAGCTTCTTAAGGAAAAATTAAAGAATTACAATACACCTATATATAAGCTTTAAAATGTTTATTACACATAAATAGGTTCTCTTTTGAATTCCCCTCCTAAGCAGATAAATTAAAGTATGACTATAAAATACAAATGGATATTTTTAAAGTAAACACTGCTTTTTGAAACAGTTTTTGTTAAAAAATTCCTTGGAAAATCTTTAATATGTGTTCATGCACATAATAAGAAATTTTCAATTCCGCAAACTAAGCACTAAATATCATAATTTTACTTAAAAACATACCTTTACTTTTTGAGGTAATTTTAAGCTCCCTGTCGCATTCAGTTTCAGAAACCTCAGGTCCTTCGTCATCTTCATGTGACATCATCCTTAGAGAATCAAACTCATTTTCGTCTTCTGAGCATTCCAAACTACGAGAAAATATAACATTTCAATAAACAAACCTTTGCTCTATACCAACTAGCTAGTCTTAGTCCAATTTTGCTTAACCTACCACACTTATGATAGCTTAAACGCTTTAGTAAGCACTATTTTATGCTTATAATAAGACCATAACAGCGATAAGCAATAGTTAAATAGGTTTCTTTGAAGTTGGGTTTTAACTGATATATATCATGGACTTATAAAGAAAAATTACTGAGTCAAAAATAGTCCAACGTATTTTCATATACAAACCTATACTACTTTCTTGATAAAAACAATTTTTTATTTTTTTTTTAGTCAAAAAAGAAGCTTCTAATTGACAAATACCAAAAGAAATAAACAATTATTCCTTTGATAATTAATTTTTAATGAATTTGGACGTAATCAGTTACCCTTAGAGGCCCACTTACCTCAAAAAGTGTTTGTGCTATTGAAAAAGCACAAAAATAGAGCCATATATAATGGAAAATAATGGTTATCACTTGACTAAATATATTAGCACTGTGTTAACTTGAGTAGTAAGATGATAGATAATTATTCTTGAGATAGTTTCATATGCTTACTTAGTTGTACCCTATATATGTCATTGAAAAACAATTTAATTAAACCTAATTTTTTTATGCTCAAAAAAAATTCCTAGAAAATCTTCGTTTGTAATTCATTGGTAAAAATTTTAATTGAGAGTTGGAGAATAACGAGGACCAAGTTTTTACACATTACTTTTAAATGCAATCAGGTAGATCAAATAACATTACGTTGTTACGCTGTCGGAAACTTTTTTTTTCTGATGAAAAGACGATTTCTTTTTACATTGTTAATTAGAAGAGAAGTTTTAATTAGCTTCGACTTGTTCACCATCTAAGCGGGGAAACGTTAACTCTTAGTTTTATCTTCGACAGATTTTAAAGTGAAAGTACTGCATTGGTGTACTTTAGAATATCATCATTAGCCTAATTTCAGGAGTTGAATATTTCACTTTTAGATACGAGGGAAAAGAATTAATTAGCAATGAAATGTACACACATTTTTGACAAATTTACTTTGTTTGATATATCATTTTTAATAATTTACCGTACTAACTTGGAAATGCATAATCCACCATGTCTATGTATTACAATTACACAGAGTCTGCGTTTATGTGTGTATTCCTCTCTAGGTAGTATAAAGGTAATGGAAAATGTCGGAAACGGGAGTTCTGGGAGGATTGGACAATCCATGAAGAAACTCGAGCATCGTTCCAAAAGGCACGATTTCTTACAATTTAAACATCTCAAAACTTATTTTTTACCCATCCTTCCTTTCTAATGAAATATATTACAATTTTAAAACTCAGAATCAACATTTCAAACCTTCCAATATATTTTACCCAGTACTGGGCGAGATTGACCAACATCCATAGCAAAGGCCAGTCTACGACGAACTAAGGCACATATATTAGGCGAGCCGGAGCGTCCGCCATTTTGGGTCTAATGGTTGGCTCAGCTTGGCGCTGTACCATTAAGCAATGTAAAACTCTGTCAACTTCTACATTATGGTATTTTAAATTAAGCTCAGAATTTTCAGAACAACTGTTTGGAATACTTGTATATCCCTTTCCTATAACATGTAAAATCTGAGAAATTGTATTTTACATCCATTATGTCGTTTACAGACAGCACAATATTGTTGAAGTGGGTTTTAGTTTTGGAGACTTAGCCCTACTTGGCGACTTAAAAATAAATATGCTGTAATTTTCCCTATCGTTAGAGGGCTTTCGGCATCGACACTATCCTACTGTTTTTTTTAAACAGTTTTTGACCTGATCTGACATAAAACTGAATTATATTAACGCGACTTTTTTTACCAAGAAATTAGGAAAATCTTTTGAATTATTCAGCAGTTAGTCTCTTTTACATCTAATTTTACAATACGTCTTCATAGTTTTTGCTTTCATCTTCTTTGACACATTTTTGATAATCAAAAACTATTAATTCATTCAACCAATAACCAATATTATAATAATCAACATTCTGAATGTTTTTAAAATGTTTCTAAATTTTATTTCTTAGTTTAAACAGCACAGTTCTTTTACGAAAAAGGTAAATATAGTTCAGACAAGGACCTTTTCTTCAAATTAGCACTTCATTTTTATATTTGGAAAATTCCTGATCTATAACTTTGCTGTATATAGTATTTATATAAAAATGTTGTATATATGAATATAGTAAGTTCATTGGTGTAATTTTTTAAATTCATATTTCCTACATTGAAAATAAAATGCAATCCGTCTCTAACAGATAGGCAATCCACTGATAATTTGTTAAAAAAGAACGTACTGTTTACTCAATTTTCTAACTTCATTACTTAATATTTTGACTATTTCTTAATTTATAGATAGTATGTATAGTTCATATTCATTGTAGCTTTATCTGATGTATTATATTCAAAACAAATACATATTAATGCACTTTTTTAAATGCATGAAGTGATTTTAATCCATATATATATATATATATATATATATATAAATTTAAAAAAAACTGAGTAGAAAATGTTACTGAAAATTCAGAGAAATGTTCCAATAACTTCCTTGAGGTGGTGAACAAAATTTTACAAGATAAATAAAAATACAATCAAAACGTAAAAAAATCACTCACATTAATCGAGTGTAGGTTTATTTTAAATATTACTTAATTTGAAAAAAAGTTAAAGTATTAACATTCATTAACACATAAAATTGCCATTCTTTTTGAAAAAATTACAATCTTTTAACCTTAATACTGATGTGCAAAATTAATACAAACACACACACAAAAAAAAAAAACATTTTGATATTCAATTTAAACTACAACTTTGAAAAACTGTGATGGTTTAAGTTGAAAACAAGGAAAAGGAATGTTTTCTTGTTTACAATATAAAAATATAGTCAAGTAAAACATAGACATTTGACAAAGAATATTAGAATAAGAAAGTGGACTATTTTAGTTTTTCAAAAAAAAACTTTTTTAAGAACACAAATTAATAGCCAATTAATCGTAATAAATAACCCTTTCAGTCCCAGTAATTCCAATTGGAATCATAATATTTACGACTTTTTTTCTCCTCACCCAATGCTCCCAGTGAATCCGAAACACCGTTTTAACAATCATCAAACTATTCTTTACCTAAATATATTTTTTCTTTCTCATCAATATATGGCTGCAAGGGTTCTGTTGATGAATGAAATGAGGCTTGTTTATGCTTACTCAATTTCGAAAAAGATGCCGAAATTAATTTAATTTTTTAAGTAATTTAAATTAAATAACTGTTTAAAATATGGTCATATTATTTTCTTTAATATTTCAAAATTGTATATTAACCCTTTTTACCGTATATATATTTTAAAATTTTAACATTTGTAATTATTGAAAAGTGACGATTCCATTTGGCATCAGTGGGAGTTGACTACAACTCAACACCTTTTCTCGGCTATATTGTTTATTTTAGATTCGTACTGTTATTACCATATTATTGCTTTTTTTTCTAATAGTATTCACTACGTTAAGATATATTTACGATTAAATAAAAGATTTATAATATTATTTTATACATTTTGAAATGCCGAAGGGAAATCGCTTAGACTTGTTCGATACCTAATGCCCAATGACGCCATTTGGAATCATTCTGAATTTTGATGCTATTTGGAATCATTCTGAAATTTAATTTTAAAACAAAATTGCTTTCAATCCTGTTATTCTGAATACCATATAAGTATATTTTATATATTTCAGATTTTTAAAATAAAAAAATAAATAATTGTGACTGAAAGGGTCAAATATAACTTTCCTTGCACGAACGAGCACTTAGAGAAGTGATTCACTTGTATCGGTGACAATATTGAAACCATCCCTGGCGTATGTTTGCTTGTGTTTTAAATCGATATAACATCCTTTTCTTTTCAAGGTATTTGTATTTAGTCGCATTTAAGCAATTAGAGGACAGAACAACCCATTTTACAAGAAATAATTTAGAAAAACGATTAAATTTTAGAAATATCAAACGAGGAAAAGGCACAATCACCCAACTCAAAACCAAGTCGAAACATGAATTGCGGCAACCTTTACGACACAAGATGGCGTTCGATCTGTCCTTCCTTTTATAGGTGTTCTACAACGGACGACATTCAGAATTGACTCGTGTTGTGCCATATTAGCCAGTTTGTTTGTGCTACCGGGGTCTATATAAAGCTACTTCAAATAAGCGGCAACATATGTAGTTTAATCCTTCTAATTGACATTTGACAAACAGAATGTTAAGTTTCAATGAGTTTTTTTAAATGATTCTTTTAACTTAATTTAAAATTTATATTACAAAGCAACTTTTAATAGGGGAACAGCTCAGAAATTGTCCACATAGGTGGTTTTGGCTTCTAATTGGACTTTCAACAAACAGAATAGTTAGTTTAGGTAGTTATTTTTTAAAAATAATTTTTAAATTAAATAAAAAAATTTAATACAAAGCGACTTCTAATAGAAATAAAGCTCTCAAATTTTCAACATAAGTACGTTTCGTCTTTTAATTTGATTTTTAACAGACAGAACGTTAAATTTTTAATTGATTGTTTTAAGTAATTTTTTTATAAAGTGATTTCTAATAGGCGTACAGACATGAAACTTTCACCATGAGTAGTTTTGAATTTCTAATTGAACATTTGACAGAAAAATTTAATTAGTTTTTGATTAATTAGTTTAGTAATTTTTTTACGAAACAACTTTTATTAGGCGCAGAAATCTGAAATTTTAAAAATAAGCAGTTCTAGCCTTCTAATTTTGCTCTTCACAAAAATAATGCTAAGATATTCTAAGTGGGGTGAGGAAGATTGTATTATTGCATTAATGGTAAAAAGAATTTGTTACTCAACAGGGGAGGGGTGTTGTAGCTGGAACATTGACTTTTTTTCGAAGTGGACTGTATTTAAATTAGCTCAAAACAATCTTGCTTAAAACCTTTATTACAGTTATAAAAACATCGATGTAAAAGACCAGCAAAAAAGAACTCTCTCGCAATTCTGTGAATTGACTATGTATCAAAAAAAGGGCGTCTCTACAATCAACGACGGTGACAGTTAAAAGGTTACATTTTACTGACAGTTAAGTACAGTTCATTGACGCGCGTTAACAAGGGGGTTCTAATATTGAGGGTTTAAGTAGCAATTAATCTTTTAGATAACTTATACTTGGCAGCAATGAACCTTTCAGGGAGCAAAGTGAGTCTGTGCATATGTGTCAATGATTATTTTTTGGAGAGCTAAGCGAGCTTAGCTCTCCAAAAGGAAACATTTAGAGAGCAAGGTGAGCTTGATTTTGCGAATCCTTCATCGAGGGAAGCAAGCCTATATGTCTATACTAAACTTCAACTTAACTAGACATCACTTAGACGGTAGATCGTCACAGTGCTCATAGGTAATTAATCCATTTTGGAGGCTTGAAAGCATAATGTTCGCCAAACCACAACCCTGTAGAGAACAAAAGGCTATAAGGTTTGGCGAGAATTATGTCTTCACTCTGCCAAAGAGCACTGTGACGATCTATCGTCTAAGTGATGTCTAGTTAAGTTGAAGTTTAGTATAGTAGATGATACAAAATGTCAATGTGTATTAATAAGAACAATTTCAAGTTAAACAGTAACTAAATAACTGTTAAAAATAACACTATTTTAGGTTTATCCCCTACAGTATTTATGCTTAAAACTATCATGGGGATACAATTATTGCCATATTCAATTCTATTTTCCGGTATGACAACAAAGAAATGGCGGTGGGCCGATTTCTAATGAGGGAGAAGTATAAGAGAAAAGTCTCTGTTTCCAAACATCAAAGAAGTTTCATATTCACATATATCCTTTGTTCTTTTCTAAAAAAAAAAAAAAAAAAAAAAAAAAAAAAAAAAAAAACTTATTTAAACTGAGCATAAATGTCTTAATATTGTTGCGTGGATGGGTTCGAAGATTTGAAGCCAAAGCAGATCAAAACTTGTAGAAATTTATTCCGATAAAACTCTTCGCAGATTCTCTTACAATTCCGAGCTTCTCGTTCTAGAAGGCTTAATACAGCTCTTTTCACAACAATAGAGCACAAAACAGCAGTTAAAAACTTGACAACACAACTGCACCGCAAAAGACAATGTAATACAGTTCACTTTCGGAACTCTCTGAATGCTCGCTGAGAGACAGCCAATTCAGTAACTCCAGTCAGTCAGTAACTCAACTCAGTCAACTAACGGACTCAACTAACTCCATCACCCGCTCTCTTGGGCTTATATAGGAAAATTAAACCTTCATGAATCTTCTAAAGATAGATATTTGGAGAACTTTCCAGATCGTAGTCGAAATGTCCTATACATGTACATGGGGACCGAAAATGTCGCCAAATGGTCGCCAAGTTTGGCAACATTTGGCGATTTCTCGCCAAATTTGGTGTCAAAAATTAGTCGCCAAAACCGTCGCCAACTTGGCTCTATCTCACCAATTTGGCGAGATTGCCATTACCATAATGTTAAATGGCCTGCTCCTTGTAAAACTCGCTTCCCAGCGTTATCTCTGTAAAACACGTTTTCAAGCATTAAGACTCACATTGCAGGAAAGTTAAGACGTTAACTTGAGACGTTTAAGTTAAGTATTGCACTGCCTTATGCGAAATGTACATAAATTTTCCTATTTACAAAATTAACACTACGAAATATTTATAAATATTCAAAAATTCCTAACAATATTATAATTTTTGAATGGTTATAGCTGTCGAGATAAAAACAAACTAAAAATTCTAAGATATGTAATTTTAGTTAAAAGATATTCATCCACTTGAGATTTAACAATAAGCAAATAGCATTCTTGTGCAAGGTATGAAAACAATGGTAATTTTAATTCCCAAACAAAACATTGAATTGTAATTTGCATAATTATTCTGTGTGATTTATGTGATATATATTGAATAAAAAGTTCAATTAAAGAAAATTGTTTCCTAGCGCTGCAGAATTTAAATCATTAATATGTTGACCCCCTTTATTCGAATTTTGAGAAAATACCGTATTTTTGTGTAACTTAATAGTATTTTGCCCCATAAATCAATTTGTCATATTTTAAGTTTACATCGATTCCCAGCCATTCGGATCCGTTAACTCCAACTGAAAGGAGGTGGAGAAAAAAACGATGCAAACGAGCTCTCGAAATGAAAATGTTTATCGATACCTCTTTCATTCCATCGATTAAGAGAAAATAACAGAGACAAAAGGTTAGCAAACAGAAATCGATGGAGAAAATTGTGGTCTTATCGAGGTTTCTTTTTCCCCTTAACTGATATCGATTTCCGATTATACGCTGAAGTCTCGCGGACCTGTTCGACTTTCAATAACTGTTCTCTTCTTTTAAAATCTGATCCCCCAATACTATACTTGAGAGTCGATTTGGTGTTGTCTTGAGAGTTAGGCAGGAGGTATTAGGGGGTCACAAGAAATGTTTCTTTTACTTTTCTTACGAAGAAGAAACAAGTGGAGGAAAAACAAAAATACTCAGAGAGAGAAAAGTGAATTGTCTTCAACTTAGTTTTTGACAAAAGCTAAAAAGAGAATTAATAGAATCCAGAAAGAAACCAAACATATCAAAATGATAAAAAAAAAATAATGAAAAATATACTTCACAGACGCCTCTTAGAAAAAATCTATTTCGGAAATATTTCTTATTCTTTTCGTTTATTATAGGATTTGCTGAAATTTCTATGAATTGTGTTTTTTCCATGTTCTAAGGAAGAACAAAATTGATTTTTGTGGGATGTACGCTATAATAAAATTAACCACGTATTGTTTTTCAAGAATTTTAAGTGAAGTTGTTCATTTTTCGAGGACGGACATATTTTTGTGTTTTAGAATTCTGATTCTTTTCATTTCTTTGATGTATTATTGAAGTGTGAGTGAAATAAAATCAAACAAAACTTAACACTTATGTTTTTTTACAAATACCATACCATATTCTTTCTAAGCCAAATAATTTCTTATATAATAAGAAATTAACACCAAAAATCAAAAGTTAAAATTATAACATAACAGATAAGTCCTAATATTTATTTCAGAGACCATCTAAGGGGAGTTGGTGCACACAAATTTATAAATAATTGATTTTGATTTTATTATTGTTTATCAAAATTTATATTCTCCCCTTTAAAAAGATACCTCATCTGTAATAATATCCCAACTATTAGTACTTTTAATAATTTCATAAAAACAAATTTGGTAACTATTAGTGTAAGTAAAGTTTTCTTTAAAATGCATTTTTTTCAAAACTACACTTTTCATTATTCATGCACCTTTTTCTCATAAACTGAGCAAACTATCTTCCTGAAATTTTCACCACATATTCCTTTTATATATATATACTGAAGTGAGATTGTGTTATCTTAAACACATTTTTTATTTTTTTTTCGGCAAAAAACATTTGTGATTTTTAACAAATTTGAGTGACTTTCAAGAAAATTCATTTTTTAAAAAAAGTAATTGAATCGCAGTTAAAATCTAACTTTAGTAGAATAACAATGGTCTCCTAAATGCACTGAAAAAAAATTGGGAGCCTATGTGAATTACTTTCTGAGAAAAAGGTACATGAAATATGCCAAATTAACATTGCCTGTATAAAGGGTACCCCCCCCCCCCCTTCTCCCTTTAAAGGTTACCAAATGCCCTATATGGTACAAATTAAAGTTAACTTTTAAAAAATTATTAGCATTTATTTGAAATCCAAAATCATAAGAAAAATTTTAAAATTAATGTGATTTTAATGTGCTATGAATAAAATTAATGTCCTTGGGCAGACTTTAAAATATCTAATATTTTTTTAATAATTAACTAAAGACTAACTTTTTCTAATAATTTTATTTCTTCCAAATGAATATTTATAATAGTTATGTGCTAAATTTTTTTCGATTTTCTTATGAACCGTTTATTGAAAAAATGAATATCATTGTCTTTTATCAATAAATTAAAAAAAATTAGGAAAAGTACTTAGCAATTTAGAGCCATGCATGCATATAATAATGAAATATCAAAACTAATTTTATGAACCACTTTACGGAAGATTTATCTAGTACTATATATTAATTGTAGCATAGCTTTTTCAAAACAAACATTTGTGGAAAATATAATTTATTAGCTTACTTTAATGTTTGCATCCAGAAACGTTTCATTTAATAGATTATACTTCTAATTAATCCATGTTCTAAGGATGAATGGTATAAATTTTTGTGGGATATACGTTACAATAATTTTAACACAGAAGCATTCATGATAAAATTAATATTTTTATAAGTCATTGATGCTTAGTTTTCAATTCAAAGTATCACATATTAGAGCAGATGTCTAAAAAGTTAGCATACAATGGAAAAACTAATATTCATGAATATTTAAATGAGAAAAGTCTCGTGTCAGGTATGGTTTTTGAAAGTAGCTGCCATCTAACAGCTATAACGTGAACATTAGTGAATTTCAAATTAGTTTCCTCTATAGGGCGAATTATGAAAATAAGGATATTAGCATTTAGTAATTTTTGTGTTTTAGTATTAGTTTACAAAATTTTGCAATATTTTATAGAATATATACATTATTTATTTATTAAATATTACATTGAAAATTAAAATAATTGTTTTAATTATAAATAATTATATAAATTCTAATGATTATTTATTTAATTATATTTTTTACATATTCACTTAAAATTACTATTGAATAAATCATATTTATTGTGTATTAAAGTACATATTATAAATGCATATATAATATGTATATATATATTATATATGCAATTATAACTTTGATACTTTATTTATTGTATTATAATAACAATTCAGTTATAATTACTATATACTCAATTCCAGGTATTATAAAATCAATTTTATTGATTCTATAAAACCAATTAATACACCTCAGTTACCTATTAAAAACATGCAAATGAAGTACTTACTAAAATTTCCGATCAACAACCTATCTCAACTTTTAATAAAAATGTCAAATATTTATCGATAAACCATATACGGTAATTCTTTTAAAGCGCGTTGTTATGCACAGTTTTACCAAATAAATAAATAAATAAAAAGAAAAAATCCTTACGTAACAGTTGAACCAATCGCAGCATTTACTTCCAAACAGGTACCAGCATCAATTCCCATCCAACGATTCGATAAATTCCTATACTTTACATAAGTTCAAAATAAATTTTTGAGTCTAAACCATTCTTGCGTTTCATTACACTGCTTGACGTGCCCGACCAGGTAGAAATACTGGTACTGAGATGATATTCCTCTTTCCAATTTTAACCAAATCTGCATCCTACATTGCATCGTAAGCGTGGATGGTTTTAATTATATGGACATAAAATATACTCCACATAACATCTCACGGCTATTGCGCTTGAATGCGTCAGAGTGTAGCGAAAAGTTATAAGTTGCTTCGACTTGTCTGTTCATATATCATCGCAACAATATGCTAATGTGAAAGGTCTTGCTATATAAATGCTAATAAGAAAACTTCGTAGCGTATTTTAATTATGATTAGTAATATTAAGAATATGTTGGTTAAAAGAAATATTTCACAAAACTATGTTTTTAGGCTCATTAAATTATACTTATATTTATTATTTGTTTTGATAGAAATGTTTAAAAAGAAATGCAAATTTTATAAAATTTGCTTTCTTAAATATAATTTATCGATGTTGTATTTGAACTACAACTAGTCTGCAATATACGTTAAATATATTAAAAAAAAAGTTTGAATGATACGCTGAAATTGAATAAACTTTAAAATGAATATAATAAAGAGTATAAGCCTCGCTTTTTTATGAACTTTTTGATTTTACACAGTATGATAAAGCTATGAGATAAGAAATATATTTGATAATTTTTCAACTTCGTATAATTTTTTTTTTATTTACTTAGGAAAATTTAATAAAAATCTGCTCACTCCATCAAAGAGCCCAGAAACACATCCTCCCCTTCCAACATTCGATTTTTCAAATGCATACTGGGCACAATATTCAGTCTGAAGTTAAATACGTTTCAACATAGCATACATCAAAGTTAAATACGTTATACAAGTCTTAAGTTATTCTTTTTATGAGATAATTTATCTTAATTTTGTGCTTGTAATAGCCATGGAGAATCGCAACTGTGTACAGAAGCTGTAATTAATCAGAAGACAAATTATCTCCCCCGCTGCGAAATCGGTCGTTAAAATTTTTATTACCAAATGCTGTTTCTTAAATGTCTTTTTTAGCACTAATTACCCATTTTAGTACTGAGAAAGACATTCTTAGAAAGTATAAAATTCTCAAATTACTATTAATTGTAAATTTAGTTGAACAAATTAAATGGAAAGATATCGAAAATTTTAAATTGATTAACAATTCATACTACTTTTGAAAACTTGTATACTTTATGAGAAATTTAATCTATCTATGCTTCCCATTGGGATTATATAATTTAACTTTGAGCTAGTAATTAAACTTGATATTATCCTTTTATGACTTTTTTTATCTATTTGTATTATAATTCTTAACTATTTTTATATTTATTTACACGTATTACTTATTAGAGTTTTACATTTGAGTAATAAAGCCCAAAAATTCTATTCGCGTAAATTTTACTGAAAAAGCTAAAAATGTAATGAAAAGTATTTTAAGTAATTGACTTTAATATACTACTTAATTTCTTAATATTTATTCAATGGAAATACTGTATAAGTATGTAAATTTTGAAACCTAACACATAAAATTATAATAATTTCTTTAGGAGCAAAAAATAAGAAAGTATTTTACAGTATTTGTGTAACCAATATATAATCAACTTAAAACTGGACATGAAATTTACAATGATGAACAATTTATACTAATAATTAATAAATTCCAATTCAAGCTTTTGAGTATTGTATTTTAAAATTATTTCAGGGTAAAATATTGTGCCAAAACACAATATATTTTCTTTAATGAAGCAATTTTTTAAGCTATGTATGTTTAGACTCAAAAAAAACAAAAAAAAACGTGTCGTGATGATTAACATAGGTATGTGATTCTACCTGAAACACAAACCATTGGCATTCAATTCAACGAATGATTAATTTTCAAAATAAAAATCCCCTTAAAAATTATATAATTCTTCTTTCAGTCGCAATGAAGCTTATTTTTTTTCCTTGTGAAAGTTCACTGGAATAAAAAGAAAATGGAAGGACCGTCAAACATACGTCATATGCAGCGTCAACATTCAAACATGATAGCATTTCAATTACGCAACTTTTTTACTATCCCCCCTAAAATGATGCAAATAATCATTACTCATTAGAAGCAACCTCATTGTATACAATTTGTACTTTTTTAATAGTTTATTTATTGTGGTAGCTCGCCAAAGTCATGTATTTATGCAAGCAAAGTAATAGTGACAGAGAAAATTTTTAGTTTATTAAACAGCAGATAGAGTGCTCTACCATCCTAGCATCCAATTCAGTGATTGAGTAGCAGTATGCAATATGTTGTTGACATTTGTTGGTTTTTTCTGGGTTGAGCCAATTAAAACATGTTTAAGATCTTTTTTTCTCTGACAAAGTTGTAAATGTTACGATAATTTTTTTAAGGGCCGTCACAACAGTTACTTAAAAGAAAATTTCAATTTAACATATTCGATTTTCTAAATGATATTTTAAGTGGTTCATATTGCATTTAAGCTTTAATGCACCATCTGCAACGAAAGTGCTTTTTTATTAGTCCGTTATGTTTGATTTTAAAAGTACTATCTTACTATTCAGGTTTACTTTTCTAATAAAATTGGAATAAAACTTGTTTTATTATACCGATATTTTTATTCTTTATTATTATTTATTTTTAGTGTTTAACAAAGAAATTTACTAATTTTAGTTAAAGTACTAATTAAAGATTATCAAAGAAATACATTCATTAATGATATAGGTATAGAAATTCTGAAAATTTTTCTTGCAAGAACACAAATTATTTTTCAACGTGTAATTCAACTAATTAGAAAGGTTTTCTCTCCATTATAGTCGGTAAGTAAAGTAAAATTTACTGAAAAGTTTCTCAATCAGCTGTCAATTGTATATTTGGCCAGATGCTGTTTAAGGTCAATACTGTATATAATATAGGTTTTTAAAAAATAATTTTTATTTCATTAGCACACATTTCAAGATTGTTTTTAAAAATAAGTTATCTTTAATATATAAAAGGAAAAAAAAACCATAACTTAGCAAATGTAAATTCATCTCAATTTGCAATGCTAATGTAATAATTAGAAGCATACGAATTTGGCATTTCGTCTCTAAATTCAATCTAAACTGGGAAATTCTCCAACAACATTCCTGATAAAGTAACAGCTCTCCGCAAACCATAATCAATCCCCTTCAGTGTATCGTAATTTCTTTCAGTTGATTCTTCCCTACTCCTTCATTCTTACCCAGCAAAAAAATCCCATACAAGACAGAAAAAGTCCTTAGAAGAAAGCAATAACGTGCATCTAACCTTTTCAATTTCGCCCTCTTATTTTTTCTTATAGAAGATTGTATTGTGTTATGTATACGGCATTTCTCTTTAAGAGAGCTTCGGGCGAAATTGCTCATTTTGTCACACAATCCGTATCCTGACATAAACAAAACCCTTAATAGACATTCTGTCGCCCGGGATGTCAAAGAATTGTCCTCTGTTTCGAAAAATGGAAGCTCTCTGTCTTCTTATACGAAAGGATTGTTTGTGTTTATTGCTAGGCTTTAGATGGGTATTAATGTAGGTAATAGTCTCTTTGCTTTCCCAGTGGGGTATAACTAATATGACATAAAGTCTACAGGGAGCTTAGATATAGTATTGATAAGGTTAAAGTTGTCACTTCTCGTAGAGGTATTCGAGAAAAATAGTGATTGTGACATTTTTCCTTCTTTTTGTTCAGATTGTAAGGCATTGAACAAAATTCCTTATTGGGAATTATTTTTCTTTTCAAGAATAATGAATATGAAATTCTAAAATGCTTAATTTTTGATGGAAATTTCCTTTACTTGTTCTTCGTCAGTTTCATAAGAATTACTATTCCATAGAGTATTGAAAACAATCTTTTCTAAACTAGTTCTGACTTATTAGTTTTTGTAAGAAATGCATAAAGCATTGTAATTTTAATTATCAATGTGCTCTCTTTTGAGAATTTATTGCAATTGCAGGAACATTCTCAATACTTCCCGCGTATAAAAAAAAAAGCATAAATTTAACTTGAATTGGATAACTTGTATGCTTGAATTTTTTTTTCCTGAAGTAAATTGAAAATGTGCTTTGATAGTTAAATTTTGTTTTAAATAAAATTATAAATAACGTAGTATGTAGCGCAAAGTTGATTTTGGTAGTAAAACTTTAAATACCTATTCGTCCAAGTGAGCGTAAGTCACAATTAAACAATTAATTCACAATTAATTAGTAGAGAGAAAAAACAATCTTACTTTCAATGGAATCTCCATAAAACGATGCTCAGTTATAACTTTTTCCTGGTTGAGTGAGTTACAATATTATGCTTCACACACAAATTTTTAAGACATAGCCCAGCAATAAAACAAACTTCACCAAATAAAGTTTTAAGCTTTGAGGTACAGATATGCGATGCATTCTTTTTTCACTTAATACCCATGGTGAATTCTCCCAAACTACACTGTTATTATGTTAATGGATAAATATTTACTGGTATTATTGGAATTTAAAAACTTTTTTACTTTAGAAACACATAGAAGCTAAATATTTTTATATGATGACAACTTACCTAATTATCAGATGTATAAAATAGTTATTTTAAATGCACCAGCAAAATATAAAATTTGCCTACAGATGTACTTTAAAATGCACATTAAAACGTTTAAAATACGCATGAAATATACAACCGATTAAGTATAACAAAATCAAATGTATTTGAACATAAAATACTTCATGCTTCCATTTTATACAAGGCACATATCGTAAAAAAGCGATGCTCACTAGATAGAGTGTTATGTTTTTGATATCATTTATTAACTCATCTCTCTCTATATAACAGTAAATAATGGCAAGCACTATATAAATCTAAAATCCCTCACCCTTATCGCACTCTCAAGTTAACATTCACGACAAATCACGCACAATCTGTCACATCCTTAGCTTAATAAATGATTTAAACACTCATTTTCCATCACTCAAACTTGTAGAATTCGCGTGCTTTCAATGCATTCGTGTCTGTTGTATGCTTACCTGTGTTGGTGTGGGTAAGCGGAGGAGGTGGTCCTGTACCTTGAGGGATACCAGTGCCCCTCCTCCTCCCCCAACTGGAAGGAACAGGGCTCTGAAGCAGGACGACCTATCCATCTAGACGCAAGTTTCGCGCTGTCACAATACTCTGAAATACACAACCGAAACATGATTAGAATACAATAATTACGAGTTCATTTGAAAAGATGTATGTCTGATGCAGGCCAAACGCAATTTCAGTGTACAGTGTTTTGACCAGAATTCGGGGTTCAGCCTAAACTAGTTTATTCTCGGGAGGATATTAGTGTGTATATATATAACAAGTACAAACACTTCGCATTTTGAACAAAGCATCGTTTGAATTTGAATGATCACACCTTGAAATGATCGCCAATCTTAAATGTTTACGGTTTGTAATATTGTTGCTATATCAACCCTATAAAGGTTTGTTATAGGAATTACAAATGATTTGAAGATTGTTAGTTCGGATGAGTTATACCTCTACTTTGGTGGGTTTTATCTGGTACCAGTCTAACGAAAGCGTGTCATACCTTATAATAAGTTTATGCATGCAATATAGCAGCTTTATTAATTTTGAAAAGGTAATATTTACACTATTTTCGTTAACCCATATAAAATTTAATAAATCATGGAAACTATTAATTTCATGCACTTGAACATTACTTTAACATTGGTATTTATACTCATGCGTAACACTAAAAATTTAGATTCAAAGATTTATGATTTGATGATGATTTCAATGATGACAGAAGAAACAAAACAAGTAAACAAGTAAAACATTCAAAGTTACTTTTTTAGAAAAGTATCTAATAAATAACATTAACTATTTTTAACGAATTGAAATAACTTTTTTATAATGTAAGTTTATTATAAAATAAAAGTATTATTTTTTCTAATAAACAAGTACCTGTCTACAACATTCTTTCAGCTCTGATATATTTATCAATCGAAACTTGAGTACATTCTTTTGAAAGGATTTTAAACTTTTCAAAGAGCTAGAAAACGTGTTCTCATCCATAAATAATGTCTCTCCAAACTATCCTTTTCAATTATAAATAAATAATTAGATAACTTGAACAAAGCATTCACACAGTGACAGTTGAGACTTAGTAAATTCATTTCTATATAAAAGTCTTCGTTTTTATCCTCTTTTTGTCCTTTAAATTGTTAACAAATGTTCAATTTAGTGGATCTCACAAGTGAATGGGATCATTTTCTGTGCCGGAAATATATAAGTATAAATAGAAACAGGACAAGAATATAAAAAAAATTATTTAGGGAGTAGATAAAATGCATTTTGTACGCACTTACGAGGGGCTTGATAGACGTTGTTTGTTGGCAAGGATGACAGGGGTATTCGCTTGATTTGCGAATACTGTTCCTCGTACTCCGCCTGAAAAAGAAAATTAAATTAATGTCTAGTGTCACAAATAAATATCATAGTACAAAGAAAAATAATGTAACCGTAAAATTGAAATTTTTAGGTAAACAAAAAGTTAATTTGATATTTAGGTTATTGTAATTAATGCATAACTTTAATTGAAAAGGTATTGTAATGCATTGTTTCTTTTTACCGACTTTTTTTGCTTATGATTATGACAGTCTAATATTTAATTTGTTTTGTCTTGTTAAAAATTTTTATCAGGTAGGAAAACATCTTCATATTGCGATATGTATTTTCTCTCCATATGAATGAATATTTCCAAGTATAAATGAAATATTAGACATATTAGAGCATCATATATCATAAGTCTGAGATGTGCTTTGTTTTTAAATTATTTAAGTGCACATTTGTACTTAAATTTCGATAGCTAGAAAGAGTGATTTCACATTACATTTCTGCACGCATTTGCTTTTAGTTAATTTTGTTTTCTAAAAATTATCGTAATTCGTTGTTATAGGACATTTTATTTTAAAACACAAATTAAATTATAATATGTGAGTTAAAAATTACAATCAAATGATACAAGATTAACAACTGTTCTTTAGAATAGAAATTTTTACACATGCATTTTTTAACTAAAATATGCATCATAAAATTTGATAAATGGAATCATCACATCAACTGACTGTTTCTTGCAGCTGTTTGTTTATACTTTCATCAGTATGTGAGAACGATTTATGAAGCTAAAGTTAATTGTTCGAAAATTGCCAAGCTGTTACATTTGTAACATAAAGTAAACTAAGATAAAGCTTTTCGTTGAATCTTATAACATACGAATTGATGGAGGACGATAATTTTTCTTTCCCTTAAGTCAAGTTAGGTGAAAAAGGGCAAATTTCTTTCTCTTTTTTGTTAAATTTACCACACTAGTTTTTAGCAATTGTTTAATATAATCGACCGCAACAAGCATATACCAATTTACTTGAGACGAATAAACATATTAAGATTGTAGCAGCCATAGTTTTTCTTCTTAGGTCTTTGAAAGTCGCATTCTTTTTCTAACTAAGAAATGATCGAATCTCGTTTTCATATCTCGCTCTACTGTTCCATTTTGAGGACGTTGCATGCACTAACCCTTCTAACTGGAAACGGTACATCGTATGTATGGCTTCCCTGCGGATCACTAGGAGTTCGGGTACTCGACCTTAGGCTGTCGCATTCGCTGCCTTCTTCAACCACGTACCCAGGTACTCGTGTGGTGGCGTAGGGTGAGGGGAAGTACAGCGAGTCCTTGGGCACCTCGTATGCAGTTTCGCCCTTTTTGCCCAGAACACTCATGCTGAGGGTATCGCCCTTGTGCGAAGAACGGGATTGGCCATCTAGAAAGGGAAAAAAAGTTCTTCATTCTATATTTTGGTAACAGGAAAATTAAAAACAGAAACATAATTTTTTTTTTTATGAAATCTTTAGAAAAAGCTCACATACGAACTACATTTTTGATACAGATCAAACTGATTTCAGAAAAAAAAACTCGTGTGGTATGATATTGGACCTTAAGACTACCTAGCTTCATATATAAAGAAAAACTTTGAAATGTGTACAACACATACATTCGTACAAATGCACCTGTATTGGTTTACAAAAATAATCCTTAGCCTCGGTCAAAACAGTCAAATGGTTTAACGTTGGTTAACAGCAACAGAGGATTATTTTTTATCCTACTACGTATTGTCTCTAAGCAAAACATTCACTCGAATAGGGCAAATACTCTGGCCAATATCTATCGACATTGGCTTATCCCGATGTGAACCGTTGTGGATTTTTACGGATCATGGTCAATCTCGGCCATTGCTGAATAAAATGTACTGAAAATGTTCATGTATTTATATAATTGATAATATATGTGTATAATTATTAAATATATTTTTTTTAATAAAAAGCATGGAGGGATTAAAAAAATATATATGTCTTATGATGTTTTAGATTTGTTTATTTTTTTAAAAAAATTGGATATTTTGGACAATGTTCGAGTTATGGACAGAATTGGCCAATTTTCACAAAACCCTTTTTTCGACATTGGTCAATACTATGTTGCCTTCAAAAGGACTTGTGCCAAGAAATGACTTTTATGCACGAGCGCTAGAAACTGGCTATTGCGTTGTTTTAAGAATCATGACGCAAATCTGAGTTGTCGCGAGGATTGAAAAAAACAATCGACGTTCTACGAATTTCTGAGTTTCGATCAGTAAATGTTTCCATTCAGCAGTCAACTAATATGTACAAGTTATGAATCCTTAACTAGTTATTCATTCAGTTTAGTGGTTAGCGTATCAGACTACCAAGCTGGTGGATCTTGGATCGAATCCAGGGTAAGAAGTGGATGTCCTATGTAAAGGGAAACGATGGCCCTCCCATTGGGTGCCCCTTCACAAGTGGTCATCTCTACCGGCCTTACAAGTGACTGCGACCACATTGCAAGTGACTGTAAGTACTTAAACCCACTGTTAGAAAAAAAAACTTTAATTATTTATGCGTGTTATTGTTATCTATTAAAAGTTAAGTTTTATTAGTTAGGGTTAAAGAATAATTCTTTCACACTACAGTTTAATGAATAACAATTGAAATCTCGCTGTTAGGACTGACAAAAGATCTTTTTAACATTTTGGAGTTTTAAAGGTGAGGAGGAAATTTTATTCCACCTCTTTCCTCCTTAATACTATTGTGCTATTTGGGAATTCACATCTTGATAATCTGACAATTTCTACGGATGTCAATTGATTTTTCTATTAATAAAACTAATTTTGTGGATCATTTGTGTCCAATGTTTGCTCCGAAACACCATTCGTACAAACACATGTGAGCATGAACTTTTATCTTTAAACAAATACCTATTTGCTTGATTAAAGCACGACTAGGAAATAAAATAAAGTTTAACTTTAATCACCACACTTAGAACTAATAGAAATTCGATCACAGACATTAGTCTTTAGGTTACCCTCATTGAACATTTCTACAGGGATTTAGGAAACATGAATTACTGCAAAGAGCTTGATAGGTTACTCAATAATAACTTGTCTTCACCACCAACCAACCGTAAAGATATCCTTTAATTCCCTTCCTGAGGGATGTAAAATCATCTTTTTAAAAAGTAACGATTTGTTGCATTGACAATGGTGAGAAATAATGTGGCTATTAATTATTCATGCTTAATTGATTTCTGGATATCTTTAAGTGTTTCATGGTAGAAAAGATTTCCGGAAGTTACTTCTGAAATCGGGCGCTTGTGATAAATTACTGTTATGCAGACCCAAGAGGGTAAAAAAAGTATTTCCCTCGAAGGGGATGAAGGATTCTATCCAGTATTAATCATTAATAAATTGGTATATATTTTATAGTTCTTTACCACTTGATGATAATATTTTTAATCATTAGAATAATATATGAGTGAGTTGCATTTTCAGATAAAAACAAGCTTGATTATGGAAATAAGTGACTGTTACTAAAAGCCGCTTCTACATATATTTATATTTCGGTATATTAAATCCATACACTTTACACATGTAGATTGGAAGCATTTAATGACTGAAATCCCCTCTTGCTTTAAGTATCTTCCAAGCTAGCAAGTTTGACCACAAACTTGTCAATTATAAGCTATAATACAAATTAACAAGATGTGAACTTCCAATAGGTTAAATATAAAAGCACTCTTCAGGATAAATTTTAAAGCACTTTCGATTGAAACTTCATGTTGAATTTTATATAATCGAATATGATAGATCAAGTCCTTCAAACTAATATGTAATGCGTCTAAAGTATTTATATTTTATGCTTATGACTTGCAAATTGACTTATAGTCACTATTTTTGTTACTTCCTGAGAGTTAATATTTTGAAATGGAAACTATGTTGAAATGAGTAATTTCTTTTGATAGTTTTGTGTCTGAATTCCGACAGAACCTTTGAATAAGCTTCTTACAAAAATGAATGTTGTTTAGAAGCTAAAAGTGTACTATCTATTTACTGAGTAGTTTGGTAATACATATCTGTTATTTTTTTTACCTAACAGTTACTTTTCTGCAAAGAAATGTTACGTGGAATGAAGATAATTAAAATTCAATTTAGAGATACTCTATAGCAATTAATTTTCAAAAGTAAAATGTAACAGTTTATAAAAAAAAAACATTCCTTTTTTAATTATTTGGAGTAAATATAATATAAATAACTAACTGAATGTAAGCAATTTACAAGTTGTACAAGAATACATACAAGCAACGAGTAAGGCTTTGAAAATACGAAAGTTTTAATATTAAATATTTGAGGTATCATGCATTTATAATACATCATATATTTTAAATATATATTATATATTTAAATATATATTATATATTTTAAATATATATTATATATTTTAAATATATATTATATATTTTAAATATATATTATATATTTTAAATATATATTATATATTTTAAATATATATTATATATTTTAAATATATAAATATATTAAATATATAAATTCTATAAATATTATATATTATATAAATATAATATATAATATAAATATTATATCTATAAATATTATATAAATATTAAATATATAAATTATATATTTTAAATATATATTATATATTTTAAATATATATTATATGTTTTAAATATATCATGTAATTCTAACAATAATAAAATGGTTTAAATAATTCTTATATAATAAACTAGCTGAATACCCGTGCTGAGCTACGAAATTTTACCATTAGCATATTAGCGATCAAAAGAAATTCATGTATTCTACACTTCAGACGTTTGCTCCCATTTCGATCCCGACAAATTGATTTATCAAAATAGGAACTTTCCTTTGTTGATATTTTAAACGAAATTTATAATTGTGAATAGTAAATTGGAATACTTTATTGTGTTTATGTTTGCTCTTAGTTCTAAATTTCAAAGTAGTAGCTGTATTGGAATTGAGACATTAAGTTAATCCTCGTATAGTTTCAATGTTGCGTCGACTTTTCATCCCTTAAAAATTCGTTAATCGATATTGGAATGACTTATTTTTTTAACATTTGCCCTTTTAACATTTGCACCAAATATCAGAAATATGACTACATTGGAAGAGGAACATTCGGATATCCATCGTTTGGAACATTTAACCCCTTTTCGACAACTTAAAGTAGGTTAATCGAGAACGGAATAGCTTACTTTTTCTATGTTTAATCTTTTTTGACATTTGTACCAATTTTTTGAGTTGTGACCTAATGGGAAGTGGGACATTCAAATATCCCTAGTTTGGAACGTTTAGCGCCTTTTGCAAACCTTAAGTGGGTTAATCCAGATTTAAAAGGCTTACTTTTTCTACGTTTATCTTTATTGACATTCCTACCAATTTTCAGAGTTGTGACTATATGGGAAGTGGGATATTCGAGTTTGGAATGTTTAACCCATTTTCCACCCCTTAAAGTGGGTTAATCAAGCTCGGGATAGCTTAACTTTTCTATGTTTGTCTTTGTTGATATTTTTACCAATTTTTAGAGTTGTGACCATATGGGAAGTGGTACATTCGAATATCCCTCGTTTGGAACTTTTAACAACTTTTAGACCCCTTAGAGTGGGTTAATAGAGATCGGAATAGCTTACTTTTTTTACTTTTGTTTTTGTTGATACTTGCATCAGTTTTCAGAGTTGTGACGAAATGGGAAGTAGGACATTCGAATACCCTCGTTTGGAACGTTTAACCCCTTTTCGACCCCTTAAAGTGGGTTAACCGAGATCGGATTAGCATGCTTTTTCTATGTTTAGCATTGTTGGTATTTAAGCCAATTTTCAAAATTGTGGCCATGTCGGAAGTGGGACATTCGAATATCTCTCGTTTGGAACGTTTAACCCCTTTTCCACCCCTTAAAGTGGGTTAATCGAGATCGGAATAGCTTACTTTTTCTTCGTTTACCTTTATTGATATTCGCACCAATTTTTAGAGTTGTGACAAAATGAGAAGTAGGACATTCGAATATTCCTCGTTTGGAACGTTTAACATCTTTTCGAGCACTTAAAGTGGGTTAATCGAGATCGGAATAGCTTACTTTTTCTATGTTTACCATTGTTGACATTTGTACCAATTTTTAGAGTTGTGACCATATGGGAAGTGGTACATTCGAATATCTCTCGTTTGGAACGTTTAGCCTCTTTTAGACCCCTTAGAGGGGGTAATAGAGATCGGAATAGCTTACTTTTTTTACTTTTGTTTTTGTTGATACTTGCACCAGTTTTCAGAGTTGTGACGAAATGGGAAGTAGGACATTCGAATATCCCTCGTTTGGAATGTTTAACCCCTTTTCAACCCCTTAAAGTGGGTTAATCAAGATCGGAATAGCTTACTTTTTCTATGATTACTATTGTTAATATTTGTACCAATTTTTAGAGTTGTGACGAAATGAGAAGTAGGACATTCGAATATCTCTCTTTTGGAACGTTTAGCCCTTTTAGACCCCTTAGAGTGGGTAAATAGAGATTGGAATAGCTTACTTTTTTTACTTTTGTTTTTGTTGATATTTGCATCAGTTTTCAGAGTTGTGACGAAATGGGAAGTAGGACATTCGAATATCCCTCGTTTGGAACGTTTAACCCCTTTTCGGCCTCTTAAAGGGGGTTAATCGAGATCGGAATAGCTTAATTTTTCTATGTTTGAATATGTCGACATTTGCACCAATTTTCAGAGTTCTGGACATGTGGGAAATGGTACATTCGAATATCTCTCGTTTGGAACGTTTAACCCCTTTTCGACCCCTTAAAGTGGGTTAACCGAGATCAGATTAGCATGCTTTTTCTATGTTTAGTATTGTTTGTATTTAAGCCAATTTTCAAAATTGTGGCCATCTCGGAAGTGGGATATTCGAATGTTTCTCGTTTGGAACGTTTAACCCCTATTCCACCCTTTAAAATGGGTTACTCGAGATTGGAATAGCTTACTTTTTCATCGTTTACCTTTATTGATATTCGCACCAATTTTTAGAGTTGTGACAAAATGAGAAGTAGGACATTCGAATATTCCTCGTTTGGAACGTTTAACCCCTTTTCGACCCCTTAAAGTGGGTTAATCGAGATCGGAATAGCTTACTTTTTCTATGATTACCATTGTTAATATTTGTACCAATTTTTAGAGTTGTGACCAAATGGGAAGTAGGATATTCGAATGTCCCTCGTTTGGAACGTTTAACCCCTTTTCGACCCCTTAAAGTGGGTTAATCGAGATCGTAATAGCTTACTTTTTCTATGATTACTATTGTTAATATTTGTACCAATTTTTAGAGTTGTGACCAAATGGGAAGTAGGATATTCGAATGTCCCTCGTTTGGAACGTTTAACCCTTTTCGACCCCTTAAAGTGGGTTAATCGAGATCGGAATAGCTTACTTTTTCTATGATTACTATTGTTAATATTTGTACCAATTTTTAGAGTTGTGACCAAATGGGAAGTAGGATATTCGAATGTCCTCGTTTGGGATGTTTAACCCCTTTTCGACCCCTTAAAGTGGGTTAATCGAGAGCGGAATAGCTTACCTTTTCTATTTTTACCATTGTTGATATTTGTGCCGATTTTCAGAGTTGTGACTATGTGGAAAGTGGGAGAATTAGTGATGAGTGAGTCAGTGAATGAGTGAATGAGTGAGTGAGGGCTTTGCCTTATATATATAGAGATCATAAGTACTAAGAATTGAAGGGTTAACATATAGTATCAAAATATTTGATTACATAAAATTTGACAAGCATCTGAAGTAGCATAAGAACACCCAAAGGGAGTCTGAAAGCGAACTTAAAAAAGTAATTATCTATCTAAGTAAACGAAATCCCTGACTTATCCACTCAATCACTAGTTCTCGGATTTTTTAAATCTCCAAGTCAGTAATTTAGTATAGGATATTCAACAACGACTAGTATAGAAAAAATAAGCTATTAAGTTTTCGATTATCCAACAATTAGAGATTAAAAGGGTTCAGTTGTTCCAAACGTAAAAAACAAATCAACTGACATATTTACCATAAAACCAAAACACATCCAATTGATTTACAAAATTATACATAGTAAAAGAAAGAAATTCAAAATTTTGAGTTACTACTTGTAATGAGTCAAAAATGTTTTATTTCGTAATCGAATCATCATGATATACTCTAGGCAGTATTAACTAAAAAATTGCTTCGAGTATGTTATTAATCTTCCAATTATTCCCATGAAAAACATTCTAAAGTACTTTTCTTACAAGATTTTAACAAGTTTACTCAATTATCACAAAATCCAGCGTACACTTTAGCTCGTTTTTCTTCTAAAATACCCGCATGTTCGCAGATAAATGCACAGAATCGACCAATAAAGCAATTACGGTTTTCTATCTTTTATTGTGATTATTTTTGGAGAAATTTGGGGCTGATGAATAACGCAATAAATCCCACGACGTAAAAAAAGGTAAATAAAAAGAGTTGAGCCGAGATGGTGATTTCTAATCTGTGCAACGGAAAAGCATTAGGTGAGCTGGGGCAGTTTGGTGCGTGGCAGAACTTTATGGGCGATATAACTTAATCGAATTAGGCATATGCGAGCTAACGTTAACATAAACGTTGGGTTTCAGTAATTGCTACCATAAACGGTGAGGCATTTTATGTTCTCCCTTACACCGCTATTTTCTTCTGTTTACTTTTTTAGCGTTGGTTTAAACGAAAAGAGTCAACGGGAAAAATTGTATTTTCAGCAACTGTGAGATATTTTGAGGTTTAGTGGAACAATTTTTAGATTGCAAGAAACTAGGCGCATTTTGTTTGAAATTACATCATAAATGGGACAGGGAACCTCATTTTTCAGAGAGAAAAGTGTAATATAGATTCAACACAGTTTTCACCAACAGCTATTAATACATATCATGTATAATAACAAAAAATACGCTTATCTTTGAAAATTATTTTTTTCTTACGTTAACTTATTTTTTTTTTAATTAAAGTAATAAATAACTGATGCTTAAATTAAATTATGATTTATAAAAGTTAAAAGCAAAGGAATAAATTTAAGTATATTTGTTGAACACGATGAAAGTCAATAATAGTCAACCAAACTAATACTCTTCAAGCCACTTATTCACAAACAAAAAAAATTTCACTCCAAACAAAAAATAGTTTATGAAACAGCATTTTACATACAGATTTTACATATTTTTTTTAGCAACATAGAAAACTCTAATAGTTCACCTTCCATTTAAATAAACACTGATAAATTCGAAAAACTTGATAAGTCAAAGCACATTTCCTTGCATCTCAGAAAACAATTTGAATTTTTAAACAAGATACGGTTTGAAGTTTTCAAACAATTAAGCAATTTTAGCTATTATTTAAAAAATAAAAATTTTTTGCTTGAAATCATATTGTTCATAATTTGAAAAAAATACTGTATCTTAAAGAAACATTTCGAGTAATTTAACCCTAAATACAAGTTAATTTAATGCTAAATGTAATCTAATAAAATGCAGTTAAATTTGAAGATAAAATTCAATTACTGTAAGCCACTTCAAGTAATTAACATAACCAAATAAAATTGTTCAAATATTTGTCTTGCAAATGATTAAATAGAGCAAGAAACGAAATCTGCTAAAGAAACATGACAGCTTCAATTGAGCAAATCAAATTACATTCTGCCTTAAAGCAAATTTCAACGACAAAATGATTTTTGTAGAAGCTGCAACTAAAAGAAAAAAATCATATACTAATCTTAAATAAAAATTTTGATTAAAATAAAATGAATTTTTTGGCCCTGCTAATACACTTCCATCAATTTTAAAGCATTGAGAAATGTTTGTTTTAATATAAGTCATTTTATAAATCGAAAACAATTCAACTCACAATCAAATAATGGTGCGCGTTTTTATCAAAAGGGCCTTCACTTACGAATAAGATTACCTCTCAAAAATATTGTGTCGAAAAAGATGCATTGCTGGTTTTTTATGTTCAACGCTTGATTATTTTGCATGGAGAAAAACTATTTTGCAACTTTTTTGTTTTTTGTTAGATAGTAAATAGTAGCTACTTGTATTCTGTCATATCAAATGTACTTTTGCAGATCGTTATTCTTATACATAAGTTGATACTTAATACTCTTGATAAAAGTTTGAAAGTATTTCTTACATATGGTCTTGAAATCTTTTTCTGTAAGGAAAATCTAGGGGTCTTAAAAAGTATAAAATGTATAATGCTGGAAGAATATTCTATTATAATAATCAATTTTACGAATATTTTATTCTTAATTATTATCAAGAACTTTCTTTTAAAAATACAGGATATCTGTATTTAAATTGACAATGTTCGGAGCAAATAAAATTCAAAAGATCTTCATGAAACATGGCGCACCAAAAATTAAACCACATTTTGACACATATTTTTAAAAGTTGATTCATATTTTTGAAATTAACATTTCAACAACAATAATTCTTTTTAGTGTAAAATTTTATTACAAATTTCCCAATATGATTATGTCTGTAAAATTAATTTTCATACAAGTTCTTATAATGTGATGATTTGTCAATTGGTGAAACTTCGATCAGTTGTTTATTTGAAGTTCAAATACCATTTTTACAATAAATGTATTACGGATAATAAATTTTAAAAAAATAGATCAATTTAAACAAGCTCTAAAAGGATCTTCTTTTATTATGTACATCCCTTTTACAACAAGAGAAAAACATGCAACTTTGATAAGCATTCAGTACAATAGTAATTTCCAGTAGGATCCCTAAACAGCAAATTGCAAGCAGTTAAACTTACCACTACAGATAGTTTTTCACTCAAGTTTCTATTAAACAGTAAATATTGTCTTTGACGGCAAATTACCTTCTTGTAGAACTATTATTGAACTAAGAAACCTTTTTCTTCTCAATGCACTTAATATCAATGTTTAAAACAAACGTATGTTGTTTAAGAAGAAAATGAAGAAACTTGTTCAGTGACTCGTAGAAAATCTTCCTCTTAAATTAGGATAAACATGTTGGGAGGAAATATCGCTGCATTCCCTTTGCAGCCTAGTTGGACGTAAAATGCGCATCTGCGCAAGATAAAGTAGGCTATAAAACGCTGCAGTCAATGGCAGTGGGATATACACAGATACGATGGGTTATGTGGTTTGTTTTCCCTTTTTATCGTTTGGGAAACCAGTTATTCAGAGTTATGGTAGTAAGGCTGTTTCGTTTATTGAAGGTATTATCTTTTTTATACTATATGCAGAATTAAATGTAGATATGTATGATTTATCACATATAGCTCTTCACGCGAGTTAGAGTTAAACAACGTGAAGTAAAAAGTTGGCATTATTAAAATATAGCCGAGTCGAGGTTTTTTTACTATGCAGTTATTATCATACTTAACAAATGTTAGGAAATTAATATAAGTACATAACACTTTCATTATATAGTTACATTTAGCTTATCATCTTATTTTTTATTAGTAAATTATACACACAGGTTTGATACAAATAACTAACTATAAAAATTTAACGAAATAGCTTTCTTTATAGAATTTGTTTTGAAATGAATTCAAAGTACTCACTTTTTAAAAAATCAACTGTATTAAAAACCAAATTTAATATAAAAATTCCTCAGATGTATTGTATCTTACATGATTGTTTAATCCGAAAAAACACTTTAATTTGCAATAAAAATTTTAGTTTAATTCAAACTAAAAAATAATAATTTCAAATGGTTTGTAAATTCAGTATCAGTAGTTCCGAATTGAGTGCCTTCACCAAACTGAACGAAATTTAAAAAGCACTTCGAATATCACATTGAGCGCAATATAATTTAACATCTACTGAGTGTGAAAGTAGTTTAGCATAAAAACCAAAACTAATTTTTACCAAATTTTGAATTTTTCAATGTATATTATTTCCATTTTTTCAATGTATACTATTTCAATGATAATATGAAATTTAATTTTTTACTGAGTTAATAAAAATTACACTCCAATGGCATATTGACTTGGTGCGATACCATGCTTTATTCTAGCAAACCTTCATTATTTTTGGTAGTATCGTTTATTTCAGAAAAATGTATATATGAGTAAATTTAATGAACTAAATATATTTTAGTTGACCATGTTAGAAATTGAAACATAAAAAATGTTTGCATCAATTGCAAGCATTGAAAATTACTAACTCAAAAACTTTTAATTGATTAGTAAGTTTTTACTCGCATTCAATTAACCTTCCATCTTTTTCTGTAGATATGATTTACCCATTTTATGCAGATGCTAATTTTCATCTTTAAACACACTAATGAATAGTTAGAGTTACACTAACTAAAATAGATAATTTTTGTTTATTTTGTAATTTAATGGTGATATTAATTGCAAAATATTAATTTATTTTCAGCCGTAACGATATATTTCATAGGTGCTTAAAATTTGAAAAGCACTGTAGTACAAAATAAAAATGAAGGGAGGATTATATTAATGATTTATTAACTTAACTTTTATTTGCCTCAAAATCGTGTAGTTTAATTGACATTTTCTCGAAGGGTAAAATCATTCTGTGAATCAGAAAAGTTCTTCATATATATAACTTGGCTTAAGATTCGCATTAAACTGAAAAATCTAATAAAACACAGTGAAAAAAATATCTTTACGTTTCAAGTATGAAAAGGGGAAAAAAAAGAAACAATTTTCGCCTGATGTAGAAATCCCAGATACCTTTCTGCACAAAGTGCGAATATAAAACTCTCACCTCCGTTTCATTTCCACATTCAGTTTGAAAAACAATTTAAAATATATTCCAAAAAAGTAAAATCTCCCCTAAATCCCATTCAAGAATGTGGCTACTTACATATAACTGTCAGGTAGCAGCTTTTACTTCATCTATAAATAAAAACTAAAACCCACAAAGCCCCCAAAATTCACAATAACCTATAAAAAAAACCACATACACGCATATAGAAACTGCATTAGAATTTGTGCATATCCCACCGACTTTACTTTGAACGATGTCTTGGGACTAATACCATTCCAAACAAAAGATATTGGAGGGAGTATGTTAGTGCGAAGAAAATATATTCTCCTCTACAAAGGCGAGATCGTTGCATTTTTACGACTTTTATTCTGGTCTTCTCGAAAAAGATAATCAAAGCTGGAGAGATATTATATCACGGAATAAAATGGGCCGATGTAAGGGGATGGTTTTTATTGGTTGGTGGGGAAAGGGGTGATCGGAAGAGGGGGGTAGCAGGAATGAAACACAAACTTACAAGCAAACAAAAATGGTTGTTTGGGAAAAATAAACTCCCGAACGATCTATGTAAGTGGGAAGGAAAAAGGTATAAAGGCAATATTCTCCAAGATTTTACCTCATTTTCTATCTGGGGAATGCTTCATTTCCGTTTCGATGTGATTTTATTTCCCTCATCTTTTGCCGGGAGGCGAAAATAAAAATCCCAGATTATGTGGTTTCGCCGTCTCATAATTCCGCGGTTGCAGTAAACAAGAGGGGAAATAGTGTTTTGGAAGCTCATATAAATGGGGATTTTGTTTATCGACGGCTCTTGAGGAATGTATATTAGGAGTGGAAATGAAATTCGGGATTACATTTGGTAGCCTAATTCGGCATCAATTTGGGTGCAGTAGAATGAATTAATTTGTTTGAAATTTTTCCATCTGTAATGTTCGAACAACGTTCTATTTTGAAATTCCACCTGATTAAGCAGCAGGGTATCAATATGTACCTAAATTTACCCCAAGCTAAAATTATAACGTGTACTAAGAATACTGTGATTTTTAGTGGATTTCTCAATACCACGAAACCTCCTTCGGGCATGAACGAACTTTTTCTAATAAATGTTTATGTTTTGGTATAGTATAGTGTAGGTAAGTCGTGGTAAACTTCGGGCATTATCCAACTAGGTATTTACTAATGATTTGTTGCATACTGAGCATGATAATACTATCTAATATCAAATGACGAACTTCAGTGCACAAAAAAGATACGGTAATCTAGTACTGTAGCCTGACATGGGTCACAGAATATTTTTGGTCATCCTTCTGTCTAACTCATTATATATAAAATTCTGTAGCAGACTTCTCAAAACCTCAAACCTTTGAACTATTTTTCATGATGATTAGAGCATAACGAAAACCTCGTTTAAATAGTATCCCAGATCCGGCTTGCCTAAAAAATTTACTTGCCACTATTGAACCAGCACTGTTTTAATTGAAGTTAGCCTTATTCATATGGCAATGCGAACTATAGTGCATTAGTTAAAATAAAAACAAAACTAACAGAGATGAGAATAAGTTCTCACTTAAAAACTAACCCTTCATAAAGATCAATTGAAAACAGAAACAAAAATTAAACTCAGTGTTGTATCAGCCCTGTAGATGCTTGGTTCTCATTTAATCGACCCTCTTAAGGAATGAAAGGCTGAGTCAATCTTGCCTAGTCGGGGGATCGAAAACAGAAACAAAGATAATATTATTTACCTTGTTTCTTCTATCATAACTGAATTTCACTCGGCATTAGATACGTTTTCCTTCAATGGTACAACATGGCGTCCATAAACAACCGTAATTCGAGCATGCGCAAACGGCATCTCTGTCAATCTGTTGCGGGCGAGCATATTAATGATGGAACCATATTAATGCTGGGCGAGCAAATTAATGCTAGCGAGCATATTGGTGCTGAGGTTGCTGGAACCTCACTGATGGTTCGTTGACGTATGGCAGCTAATAAACAGAATGATGGCAAGCTAGAAATTGGCCTACATTTAGCTAGTGTTAGGGCCTGCATAAGAGTGCCAGTGCCTACTCTTATCCACCACTGCCAGCATCCAACCGTTAAGGGGCCAGCAATAGCGTGTTTACTGGGTTCACTATATCTTGATGTTCTATACAACATCAACATAAAATTTACAAAGTGTTAAACATGTTTACCGTGATATGCATATTTTTTTCTATCCCTTACTACTAAATATGTTTTACATACACTGCGATGCAAAAGTTTAGACAATAACATCTTTCGGCTATAAAATTTAGAACTGTGATGATAGAATTACAAAAGCCTATAAATATACTCCAAAATAATTTTAAAATACTATAATCAAAGCAAAGTTGTTTGATTTGCTTTAATTATAATTTTTTTGGATAAAAATAGAAAGTTGCTGTTGCAAAAGTATACACACAATTACGTGTTTCTGTAAATATTTGTTTACATATACAAATTTAAAAGAGATGACATCACAGACATCGAGTATTTAAGTTCTGCAAACGGATAACACTTCATGATACAAACCACGAACTAAAGAAATTTAAACGGATGAGCCTATGCAAATTTGGCAAATGGAAGCTGTAGGTAAACTTGTTTCGTAAAATTTCGGCTGCTATTAATTGACCTAAGACTTCTATTTATCGAGTTCTACCTAATGGATGCAAATACAAAGAAAAACACACACATCTGACAAGTCGCGTGTGCCGAATAAACCCAGAAATAGTCAGATCAAAAGACTGTCAAGTGCCCAACACATTTCTGTTTGTGAATCTCAAAGGTCATTAGGACTTTTGGTGTCAAAGTATACGAGTTGTAGAAGAATTTCGGAAACAGAAACAACGAGTTATTGTAAAATACAAAATATACCAGCTATAAAGCCACATCAAAAGTCACAGAGAATATTATGGTCTTGCAATCATATGTCATATGAACCAAAATGGCAATCAGTGGTATTTAGAGATGAAAAAAAAATGGAATTTAGTTAGTTTAGATGGCTGGACATCGTACTGGCAGGACTTGAGGAAGAAAAATCGTCATTTTTTTTTAGTCCAGACAAGACGGTGGCTCGATGATGGTTTGGACTGCCTTTTGCTACAATGGACAAGTGTCTCTGCACTCTACCAGTGGTCACCAAACGTCCCAGAATTACACTAAGACATTGTAGGATAACCTTCTACCCTTTTCTGAACTTCAAGGTGGACATTCATAGAAATTTCAGCTAAACAGTGCTTTTATCCACACAGTAGACACTACAAATGCCTGATTTTACTCTCAGAATTTAAAAGTTATCGATTGGTCAGCGTATAGCCCTGATAATAACACAATAGAGAATATTTAGAGCATCATATGTCGCGAGTTTACAGCAATTTTAGACAATATCTTCCATAAATAAACCCAGTAGATTATGGTACCAAATCGAGCCCCAAATCATGCAAAATTTAGTTTTTTAGATGGAGACTCATATTTATGAACTAATGACAAGAATGGATCCAAAATAAAGCTTAAAATCATGTTTATTTTAATTTCATTTAATTTTGTCTAAACTTTTGAGACAGTGTTAATTTGTATTGTTACCAATTAATAAATTGCAATATGCATAATTAACTTGTAAAGTTATAAATATTGTTAAGTATGCATTGCACATTATACTGATGCTATCTTAAGAAAAATTATTAAATTTATTTTCAAATGTGTGTGAATTTGTTCATTGTCTAACTTTTGCATCGCAGTGTAATATATACTTATTGCATTCTAAAAAAATGTTTACATAAAATAGGTACCCTGCTACATAAGTGGCACAAATCCCAAAATTTCGTTTTGTGTTAACGTGCGTATAATCGCAAAATCCATGTACTTAATACTGATTAAATGGTACAAAATTGTTTACACCTTGAATTCAAGTTATAAATATATTCTTCCAAAATCAAGGTCACATTCTCCATGATTCTATACATATTTAAACTAAAAAAACATTATTTTGAGTTGTGTCACTTTTATAGCAAGGGTTCAATATATGTGACTCCCTATCACAAAGTAACTCCCTATCCTAAATAGCAACACTAAAATAAAAATAAAAAATGACAAGCCTTTTCTCTAACCTTAACACAAGTTGATTTACTGATTAAATTTTAACCATAATTTTGTTAGCTAGGTTTGTAAATTGAAATGAAAAAAATTGCGAGAAAAATGACATTTGTACAACCAGTAAATTTAGCAAATCCTGAGTACAGCATATTCCTATCCTAAAATATATTTAAAAAGTTTGCGAATTATAATGGAATATATTTTCTTACTTACCTCCTTGATCATAATGTCCTCTTCCACGATTTGGAGGATTTCTTCTTGTGTGTAAAACACAAATAACAATAGTCACAACAATTACAATTACTACTGCACAAACAACAGGAACTATGATGCTTAGATGCTTAAAAAAACGTCTATCTGCAGTGTTTACTGTTGTAGGTGGGGCAACAGTACCTAAAAATACATAAATGCAAAACTATAATTCAATAAGTCGCTTGCGAATACCCATAAAATAACAGCCATTAAGTAAATAGCACATCTTTATAAAATGTATAGATGCATATATTCAGAAAAAGAAAGAAATATAATTATTCAAAACATTTTGTGACAAAAGTTTAATGTAGCAATAAATAAAACATGTTGAATTGTGATGTCAATCAATAGAACTAAAAACCACTTCTACACGTGATTATATTTCTCTACACAGGTCTAGATACAAAGCATGAACAATTTGGAAACATTCAGTGATATCTCCCCATTTTAAAGTTGGACGCAACAATTAAACAAAATCTTGGCTATTTTGCGAGTTTCTTTTTTTAAAAAAAACAACAAATATCTACAATTTAATGAAGTATCTGAAAAAATCGGCAGCAAAACGTGTCACAATTATCCAGATACCTACTAAATATCTCTTTTTTCAAGCAATGCATGAATTCCCATAAAATAACATCACATTTCCGATTGAATATTCATACGCGCCTGTTTAGAACTTCCGGTCGAACTTATATAAACCTAACTATCTTAACGAGACTTTCAAACCGGAGTAAAAACATGCCTTAAACATATATGGTTATACCTTAAGAAATTGCAGACTTCTAGTAGTTTTGGTAATAATTTCTGGTTGAATTGTTCTGGCATGGAAGCTTGTTTGCTTTTCATTTGAGATATCACACGGAATGAAACATTTGTAATTTTCTCTGGGAATGTTAACATTAATCAGATAAGTAGCACTTTTATGATTCTCTTTTTTATATCAAGTAAAAGAAACAGATTCATCATTCATGTTTAAAGTTACAATAAATGTAGCAGTTATCAATGGACAATTGCCGCTTTTTTTAAAAACGGTCGCTTTTTTTAATTAATTTATGTTTATGAAGACATTATTTCTGATTCCGAATACTCAAAAGAAAGTTCTTTAAAAAAATTAGTTATTTAAAAATTAAGAATAGAAAGTGCGCCCCCCCCCCCCCCCTCAAATTACTATCTCGCCAAAACGATCAACTACACCACGTCATCCTTCAGTTAGCACTAGGGGCACGTGACATCATAAGACTAGTTATTCGCTACGCTGACATTCGAAATCAGCTCTTTTCACCGCGATTTCGTCAAAATTTAACCATTAAGAGCCATTATGGGAACTTGTTTTTATCCCCTCGAAGTTGCTTTGTTGATAAACAAGCCCATCGAGTATCGTGAGGTTTCTACTTAGTAGTTTTCTACTGAGATGTTTCGGATGAAATGACGTCATGCGTCGTTTTTCCACCAAAATCTGAGACTTTTCAATGAACTCATGTAAGCAACTGTTTCCAATTTAATGAATTTTTAAAAATATAAAGTCACTTTTAAGACACACTTTATATACATGCACATTACGTGCATGATTATAAAATCACATATTGCATTCTCATCAATACAAAGAATAAACCACAAAACAGACATCAAATTAATAGTATAAACTAAATTAATATAATATGAAATACCCTTACTATGAATTCTTTTAACTTAAAGAAGCTATTATTTATTTAATCAAATCTGTATTGTGAAAGTAATTAGCATTTAAAACTTTCGTTGAGAACAAAGCAAACCAGTAAATTTACATATATTATTATCTTACCGCTGAAGATTAAATAAAGAGAAACAACAGACTGAAAAATTCAAATTAACAAAGATAAGAACAATGCAAACTTAAGTACATTTGTATGCAGAGTATTCGCATTCCCTTCAACGAATTGTTGAATAATTTTAATGAAATGTATTCAGACATAAGTTTCATTTTAAGAACACACTTGATTCGCTTTCGCTGGGTTAATACATTTAAATTTATAAATTAATATAATGCATTTAGATAACTACAATTCTTGCACGTAAAGCTTAAACATGAGATTGAAATTTGAAGTATACTTTGTAAAAATTTAAATAGAATCGCAATAACAGTCGTAACAATTGTGTTTATTTTTCGATTACTAAAATAGATGCTATAAAACTGTAAGTTCCTAGTGAAACTGTAAACTTTAAGTCTATAAACCACAAAAACCTCTAATAAATGAAGAAATTTAATCATATATAAAACTCGACTGTTGATGTCGATGTTTAGCATTAATTTGTGAGAATTTCAATAATCCAAATTTTAAAGTTAAGAAGATATAAGTTATTATATATACTAACTTGGCTTTTTAATAAAATTCTTGAAATCCTTTCAATTTAAAATTTACAAAAAATATATTTTGTTGTCTTTCAAAACAGCTGAGCAAATATTTAGGGTATGCATTCCAAATGTAATAGGACATACTTATGCCAGAAACTATATTCTTTCAAGATATAAAATCTTTTGACTAGATGATAACAATTCTATTAAAGAGGTAACTGTCTTGAATTTATTTTAAAAGACACTAAAATTACATATTCACAAATTCTAGTAACGATAAATTATTAAATTAAATATATTTATGCTTTTTTAAATTAAAATTATGATCTTACCTCCAAATAGAGTTAAAGTCGCAAAGACGTATTCAGCATCAGTGGATCCTGCATCATTCTGCGCAGATATCATTAGATTATACCAAGTCCCAGGATTTAGTTCAGATAGAAGTAATTTTCCAGTTTCTGGGAGGACATTGTTAGATACCAAAAACCATTCCACGTCTGATAATAATTTGTACTTGACTTCAAAGTAAGATATCGGACAGCCTCCGCTGTGCCATGCGTCCAGGCGGAGTGTCACAAAAGTAGAATTTATCATCAGGAATGAATGTTTATCTGGCGCGACAGGTGCTAAAAAAAGTTTAAATTCAAATTTAAACTTAAAGATATTTCAAAGATATAAATATTATGAAGTGATTATTTTTATTTTATTGATATATTATTAAGTGTAAAAATGGTTTCCGGTTAGCGCCAAAGGATCAATCTCATTAGACGTTGAAGTTGAGATATAAAAAAATTCAAAATAGTAAAAATTGACAACAGGAAACCAAACTTAAATAAAACATTAACAAAATTAAGGAATAAATTATTGGGATTTAGCATATTTTGTATGATATTAAATATTCATTGTGAAATGTGATGAATTTTATTCCCTATTTTGTATTTGACACTTATACAATTTATGACCATTTGGTAAAATAAAATAAAATAATGACTTTTGAATAAATTCCCAAATTAAAAGTTCCTATTTCTCTGTAAAAGTACCCGCTAAATGTCACAGTGTGTAAAAATCAATATTTCAAAATATAACGATGGTGATCTAAGTTATGAGAGACTATTCGCACTCTGCAATTGCTCTTTTTGAACTCATAGATAGGATATCATTGCTACTAAGTTATTAAAGTTAAAGTGTCAAACAAAACATCCTTTCTGCGTATATATTAAATAAAATGAAAAGTTTTGTTTCAAAGTATTAAAATAAATGATTTAATAAAATGTTTATCTCTAAATATTCATTTATAATACCTTTTATTGCAATGATAGTACATTGTACTAAAATTTTTATGGACACAAAACAATTATATGGAATGAACATTAATATTGAACATAAACTAAAATACATTGAATAGCTTATAACAAGAAGAATTACATGCGCAAGGATTATTTCATTCAGAAAATTTATTTTTCACATAACTACATGAGTCTTCATAAAAGTAAATTACACTAAAAATATTACAATAGACTATTATATGTTAAAATGACTGTTTTGAGACATTATAAATGTTTACTCATCCTTATGCATATTTTGGAATAAAATATATTTATTTTAATACTTATTAAATATATTTTATAAAAAATACATTTTATTCATACTCAAAATTCGTTCATAAGTATGCATAAATTAAACTAGTAAATAACCTAACACTGAAATTTAAAGTAAAATTATATTTTATAAGTATTTATATTGAAAATGCGTTTAAACAAGCTCAGTTGTTTTTTAAAAATTCTATTGATTTCGATGATATTTTCAGTCTTTATTAGTGTAAAAGTACTGATTAATGCTAATAGAATACTTACCTCATAAACCTGCATCCAAAATAAAATATGCCAGTTTGCCAATTTTTATGAACTTAACGGAGAAATTTAATTTATTTAACGATAATAAATTATTCATTCCGTGTACTTAAAGCTACATATCTTCCATATTTATTTTAAATTCATGATCTATGTTCATTAGTCTTATTTAAATACATTAAACAGAACGAATCGAATCATTTACGGCTCATGATCCTGACAGACATATTCTACATCAACGAAGGTTTAAATTGGCTATGCATGTCATTTAACATCAGGGTTCAAATCATCTATAATGGTAACTCACGATCTCCTAGCACATATCAATCTAATTTAATTTAAACTTCTCTCAAAATTATGATGAATCAGCGAAGGACGAAGGTACTTTAAGTACGTTAGAGTGCAAGCGATTCAATTTCAGTTTCATAGAAGGTACATGTTTTGATATTTTTTTCAATATATTACTGACGTAATATAAAAGAGCATCAATTTGTTAAGGTTATTTCTTTTTCCAAGATTCACTATGTAATTTTTCAACATTAGGGTAATATTCTGCTTCCTATATCACATTTGCCAATAAGATTACCTATAATTTTAATGTTCCTGTTACATGTTAGTTTTAATTTAATGATATTTAAAAGAGAGCTTTATCAAAGAGATCCGCATAGATTAGTTATCTAAAAGAAAAATTAAGTGACGAATTAAAAAAACAATAAAAAAAGTTAGTTTTTATAAATAGCTATTACATTATCGACAAGTTAAAAATAATTATATTTTAAAAATAAACCTTCATCTATATAAAAAAATTAATATAATTACATGACAAAGCAATACTTGAGTATGTATTTATTTATTTATTTATTTATTTATTTATTTATTTATTTATTTATTTATTTATTTATTTATTTATTTATTTATTTATTTATTTATTTATTTATTTATTTATTTATTTATTTATTTATTTATTTATTTATTTATTTATTTATTTATTTATTTATTTATTTATTTATTTAATTGTTTATTTATTTATTATATGGAGGAATAAACAAGATAATGATTTCAAAAATTATTTCTCTGAGAGACCATGGATTATGATTCTATTACATTTTTTTTTGTTTCTAGATAAAGGTGGTTGTATTAATGAGGGTTTGCGTAACAGCGAACTTTAGAGAGAGTGAATATAGGCTACTAGGCTGGGTTTGCAGTTGACATTTTCAGTGAATGAAGCAAGCTTATGTTTACGTAGCAATGAACCTATTAAGGAGCAAAGCGAGCCTGTGCTTCCGAAGTAATGAAACTTTTAGAAAGTAAAGCAAGCCTGGTTCGTTAAGCGTCAAATTCAAGCATCTATACACTTTGATAGCTTTTGCAACGTCAGTCTATGCAGCTGGTATTTAAAAAAAAAGGTATCACTATGTATAAAATAAAATTTTTATTCAAAAGTTATAAGCATATTTAACACATGACTCCTAAAAAATTGATTTTTATGAAGTTACTGAGAAGAAAAAAGGTTTTTTTCTAATTAATTTAAACGAAATTCATATTTTAATTTCCTAAACAATTTGGACTTACAAAAACATATTTCATATTTTCTTTCTTACTTTTATTCCTTAGGTAGTCTGTTTATTCGCTCCATATCTATTTACTACAAAATTAATTTGCTCATATTATCAGTCCCTCATTTCAGAACCTATTTATAAGTTGTCGCACTATTTATTAGCAGAGTTGATTTACCTATCAACATCCGATATCGCAACAGAATAAGGGAAATCTATATAACTTATCTCTTACTTGTTTAGTATATCATGTATATATTTGAATTCCATAACTTGAAATTTCTCAATGTTTTGTGCAAATCCTATTTATGTAAATGTAAATAAGTTGCATAATTCTTTATAAATCGTCTATTTTCTCAATCTTAGTATCTATGATACAGGCTTTAGAATGTTGGCATCAGCAAGGAGTTAACCAAGAAATTTCATGATATTTCCGGCAATATTATAAATTTATAAATTTAATCATTAGTAATATTCATTTTTAATATTATAAATTAAAAAAAAAAGTATTGTCCCGCAATTTGTATTACCGTTTTCAACTTTAACGGCCTTTGTCTCCAAACGCAATTTCGGAGACGTAAGGAACATTTACTAAAACACTATTAAAGATAAATGCCTAAAATTTGCAACATTTATTCTTACCAATATATTACACAATTTGAGTGTAGTATTTTTAAACATTTTGTTTAGTTTCTCAAAAATTAAAAAATTAAAAGGTCTGACATGCTATAGAAATTTCAAAAATTGTCATTCTTGGTAGGAATAAAACTGTATAAAATCTTTAATTTTGAAAATATTAAAAAATGCTACACTTAAATTGTATAAAATATTAGATTATATGTTAAAAATTTTAGGCATATGTCTTTAATAGTTTCTTAGTTAATGTTCATTATGTCTCCAAAATTGCGTTTGGAGATATGGGCCGTTAAATTGATATATAAAAAATACTTCTAATTTAGTGAGATTAAAACTTTTTACACCGTCGGATTCAAAATTGTCTGTAATTTTTTTTAGAGTATTAGACTCGATCGCCAGATGGGTTTCTGTAAATTTTCGAAAAAATTCGCATGCGAAGATATAAACGCGTCGGGAAATGAAATGCGAGTCTATTAGAGTTTCGTAGTTCTTTTGAAAGAAGCTCTGCGCTAATTTTTCATGAGTCTGAATTATCACTGTATCTGAAGTTATATGCATTGAATTTCTTGTTACAGGTTGAGTCTATTATTTAGAAAAGTTTTCTGAGCCCTATGAAACAAAGAATAAATTATTAGATTTAATTTTGTAAAACTGTGTTATCATTTCTTCTGGAAAAATTCTTAATATTATTATTATACTACATTTTTTTGTTGAAACAGTAAAATCATGATTTTTTTTTTAATTTAGTATCTGTTCATAGTGTTATTGATACTGAAATTACCCATGGTTGTTGGTATTGTTGTTTTATTATTATTAGTGTCGTATTATTGTTGTCTTTTTGTTGTTATTATCGTATTTTTGTTGGTATTGTTTATTTCTGTTATTGTTGTTGTTGGTATTGCTTGTGTTTATACTATTGCTGTCATTTTTATCAGTATTGTCATTGTTTTGAATAATGCGTATTGGTATTATCCTTTTTATTGGTATTGTTATCTATATAATGTTTTCTATACAACGATTATCGTTGTTATTGGTAATGCTATTTTTAGTGGCATTGTTAATGATATTGGTACATTTCTGGAAAATTGTATTTGTATTGGTAGTGCTATAGTTATTTATATCAGTATTGTTAGTCATACTTCCATCAGTGCAAATATATTATAATTGATGCTTTTAATATTAATTGTTATGCTTAATTTTTTCCATTATCATTATTAGTAAAGTAATTGTCTATACAAATTGTTCTGTATATTATCAACAATATATTTAACATAATAAAAGTTCAAAACAAAAGATAAAACAATTTTAATCTCATTTTCACTCGTTTTTCTAACAAGATTTTTTTTCCATTTCAGTTTAACGTTACTTGTTATCTGTCATCAGATAATGTCCACGTATTTTAGATAAACCATTGAAACGCTTCCTTGGTAGCCTCACACATCATATTTCTGCAACACACATATTGCTATATTCCTTTCATACTCATTAATTTTAATTCAAGTCTCATTGTGAGTTCACGTTTAAATATATATCTCCAAGGCATAAGGGATATACAAATATCCTGAATCATCTATAATATTTATCATTAAATATAATTTGAGAAATATCATCGTCGTAAATATTACTTTACTCATATTATTAAAAATAAATCCAAATGTGCATGGATAACTGAATACCCTAAGTTAATTTAAATTTATCGAGTCATTCTACAGAAAAAACTAGGGGTTTGTAACATTGCACAACTTTCAATTACACTATGTTGCTGATGTAGATTTGTGTAATTCATCAGTTTTATATTTTCATCAGTCGCTTAGAAAAAATTGCCAGTTTGGCGATATTTTTTTTGATAATTCTTATATGGGTCTCTTTAAAAAAAATCAAAAAAATGGGAATTTTGGCGATATGCTTATCGATAATTCTTATATTATAATTCCTTGTAAAGGAAACTGAGCAGATATATCTATATAATTTTTTTTAAAAATTATCCTTGATGAGGTATGGCTCAAGGAAAGAGAACTCTGCGTTAAAGGATTCGTTTTTCAACTTTTTACCCTTTTAAAGCATTTTTAAGGGAATTTCGGTGGTGGGGATGTTTAGAACATCTTAAGAGGCGATTTTGAACAAAATCGTTAGTGTCGCTTTTTAGCAATTACTGAAAAACATGATTTTTTCAGTGGAAACTGCCTTACGCTCATGCGCGATTTTGACGAAAACCTTAACAGTAGGTCCCATGGCAACCACCAACTCGCACACCAAATTTGAATATCGTAGGTCAATTTGTTCGGGAGTTATGCTGACCACATACACTCAGACCGACATTTTTTCTAGATCACTTTTTTTGAAATCAAAATGTTCCAAAACGTGGAGAAAAGCAAAAAAAAAAAAAAAAAAAAAAATTTGACCGAATCTTGTACTTTCATTACCCGTTGTATACATATGGGTTATTGAAAGTAAAAAACTTAAATGAGCTAAAATTAAATTAGTTCCTTACCTGTTCCTTCTGTCTTGACTTGTACAGCGTCAGAAGGTTCCCCTTCCCCAGCTTTATTAAAACTCGTGATCTGGACCTGATATCGAGTCCCACATCTCAGCGGCTGAAGGACATGGTTAGTGATATCGGGAGGAAGTTTGTGTTCTGACCATTCGCTCTTGTCTTCACGGTAGTGTAGTAGAAAACCTAAAACAAGAAAGATAAGAAAAAATTTTAACTGAGAAATTCCTTCATTAACCCTTGGTTAGTCGCGTGGATGACAAATGTTCCCCTAAAAAATTGTTTGGTCAATTTCTCGATAGATAGCAGCCAATAATCAAAGACCTTCCCAGTACCTTTCTATCTAACCTTGAAGTTTCCCTATGTGTATTCATTCAGTTCCATGCGTGTACTCAGGTGACACAGAACCTATTTGGTTGACGTTTGTCCCCCACGCGACCAACCCTGTTTTCTATTTTTGGTAGGTAATCTAAAAGGGTTTTTTTTCTAATAGTGTTTGTGTTTTCTGAAGGGGCATTTTTAATTTTTTACGATATGATTTTACCGACACATTATCTCTCGGTAATAAAAAAAATTATGCATTTTTTTACACGAATTCACTTTTTTTTTTTTTTTTTTTTTTTTTTTTTTTAAATAAAGATTTCAAGCAGATCTGAAAATGAAAAACTGTGACTAATGGGCCTGTAAGGATTATTTAATTCAGATTGAAATATGTGTAAATTGTGCAGATGTTGAAGAAGACAATGAATGACTTTTTATGATAAAATTTATTTATTTCCATATATAATTGCTTTTATTCTATTTTAGATGTTAATTTATATTTTTACTATAATTTCATCATTAATGGTTAATGTGATTATGCTTCTTGTGTTTTCAAACTATTTTAAAAATAAATTTGTATCTTCACAAAGTTCACTACAATAATAAAATGTGTTGTTTTATTTTCAGAGATTTTTTTTTTTTCAAGTTATTTTAAAAATATTTTTTTAATTTTTATTTTATTCTGTTCAATAATAGTTTTTTTTTAAATTAAAATACTCACTTTGAAATTTTGTCACGAATTTCATGGTATGCACGAATATTTGAATTTAGGGTGATGTGTACGAAAATTTGAATTTGTGGAACATTTGTCCCCCATGCGACTAACCGCGAGACAAAAGGTCGTGCGACTAACCAAGGGTTAAATAATTGTTAAATGGAGATATGAATAACTGCATGCGTCGGAGGAAAAAATAGCTTAGAATTTTGTGAATGTTGACTTATAAAAGTGTATTCAAATGTTATTGTCAAACAATTATGTAACAAAGAGCTCATAAACTGTAAAATTAGCAGCTTATAATGGGACACCTAATTGTTGTTATTAATATTTAAAAGTATTTCTTTATTACAAAACCAATAGACATGACTTATAGTATGTAAATTTGTTTAAGTATTATTATTTAAATTATAACAAGAAATGCCATTAATAAATTAGTACATTGAAACATAGCCATTTGAACATTGCTTTTGGAAATATGAATTTACTATTCACATTTATTTAAACATTTTAGATGTCAAATACTAAGTTTTGATCTATAAAAAATAGTACTTCTTTAAATTATGTACTTAATATGAAAAGTATATAGTTACAAATGGTATTTTATAAATACTTACACATAATGTAAAGAATTCGTAAAAACGAATTACTCTGCAATCTTTTTATTTATAGTTTATTATTATTATTAATGTAAGAATTGTTACTAGTAACGAAAACGCAATCTTTAAATTAGTGGTAACGATTTGGTTATATTTGGATATTTCTAGAATTTTGAATAAAGTCACAAATATAACTGTAGAAGGAATTATTTGAAATGCAGTTCATTCAGACTATGTTCTGCTATTGAGTGGTTATGTTACCGGGGTTATGATTTTTAGAACTGTAAGAAGCTTTTGTTATCGGAGTCAGTTCTTCTAAATCTTTTGTGGAAGATTGTTTGCGAATTTCTGCTTTCGTATTAAGATTTATAGAATAGGATGGACAGAAAAAAAATCTTTTCTTTTTGATACGTTATAATGCGGAAAACTTGTATCTAGGGTAGATAAGTGAAAAGAAAAAATAATAGTTATTATCATTTTTATTTTATTTGGTTATATCTGGCGATAACGCATCGACCCTAAAATTTGAGAAAATAGGCAATTTTCATTTTTTTCCAATAAATGGAAAAATAATCAAATAACATCGATAACAAGTAGCTATATGCAAATTTTGTAGACAAAAATAGGAAATATAAATAAATTGATAAAAATAATGAAAAAAACAATTTATTGGTAGCCCTTCTTACGCTTAAAAAACATATTTCTTACAAAAAATCTGTAGTCTATAATCTGTAATTATGAAAGTCAGAAAAGATGTGCACATTGTTGAACTAAAATTACAGTAATTTTCAAGAAAGTATGACATAAGTAAAATTAAAACTGTTTACGTAATGGGATACAAAATCTAAAGGCATGAAATAAAGTTATTTGAACAAACCTCAGTCCATTGTGGATTTATTATCCCATTCATCTTGTTCAAAATATGCAGATACATAAACTTTTCTGCCAAAAGAGAGATTGGCTGTGATTTTTCGCAAGAAATTGTAGAGGACAAAAATGAAGTTCGAATTTAAGTCTACGTTTAATTCCCTATGACATATGCTCTTTAAAATAAAATTAAAAAAAAAAAAACTTCCTATTACTAGGTATCGCTTTGGATTATCAGGTAACAGATCAATATCAGCTATCGCTTCATGTATGCTGTAAGACTATGGTGTCGTAACTAATGATAACCACACCCATATTGTTACCAAAATAAACTTGGAAGGCAAAAAGAGTGCTAATTCCCAAAACTTCGAATGCAGAACAAGGATAAGCATAACACACGACCACTTTAAGGACTATATTTGGATGATAGGATATATGACACCCTCGTGATTGAAAAAGATCCAAATCAGTTTCAAAAAACCATAAAAGAACATTACTCAGTTTTACAATAACCAGGTTCTGTCTTCATTGATCACGGTCCACCCTCTTCTGGGTCAGCTCTAAATGTTACAGTAGTACAAGGTATTGTGGTTGCCATATTTGACTATGCGGTTGTTCATATTTGACTGAAGTTGGATTTTCACTTTATAAAATGGATGTACTAAATTGTAAGGGATAGCACCTTTGCTAATATCGAACGGAAAACTGGTGTTATCATCCAAATTGAAAAAACATGTTAAAAGACCATTACATTGGGGTGAGTGCCTCTTACCCTTTAAAAAATTACCATTCCTGCATTTGTTTGCATACTTAGAGGGTAAAACGACTAGGTTAAAATCATTTAGTAGTCCGATTGGCACACAGATCAGTAAATATGAGAAAGTCCCAGGGTTAAATTTTTAGTGTTTTGTAGGGAGACGATACCAAAAATTGACCATAATATTTTATGAAAAGATCAATATTACCTGCTGGACTTAAGTTCTGCTACAAATCCAGGCTTGCTATCCTGAAGGCTCATATATTTGTAAAAATAGATCTTCTATCCCATTCAAGATGGTTACAGCGGTGAGCTGAGTTCTGTGATGTTATTTAAGTAATAAAAACCAATAGATAAACAAAAAATATTATTCTTTTATCCGCAAGTCATATCTGCCTGTATAGTTTAAATCAGGAAAAGTAAGTACATCACATATAGACCAGAACATGTATTTGAAATTGTAGTATTGAAATTATAGTAAGTGAAAAGTAAATTACTTTATGTAATAAATAAAAACATTCGATGGTTAGATGATATTTTTAAAAAATTTAAAAATATCAAACTACATTTTTTTTCTTTAAATAACTCAATGCAGTTCAGTAGATTACTCTATTATGTGAATTGAAACTTTATACTTTACAGTAAACTTTCTAAATTACTTTCCACTTTTATCAGGCCAAACTTCCCAAAATATCCGATTCCGGGATTTGTCCGCATGTGTGCATTTATTTGAAGTTGCGCTTTTGGAGATAAATTCGTTTTCCTCATACTTGATTAAACATCTGGATCTCGTGACCAGACTGGATAAAAACCGGTCTCTTCAACTGAGTTATTGAACTTCTCCTCTCAGAATATGATAGTGGGGATATCGGACTTCAAACCCTTCAAAATTCCATTTATCACGAAGGACTGAAAAGAATATTTTCCAGGTTTTTTCCCCCTCTTTTTAGCTTACCTCAGTTGTTTTATTTTGTCTTGAATTACAAGCCTCTTAAAGTGTATGATATTAGTATGTTATTTTATTAAAATTGTGTTTCAAATCAAAAATGACTCCTTAGGGAAATAACAATTGTTGTTTTCATAGAGTTATGTAAAATTGTTTAACACGTTAACGCCGGCGTGCATCACTGGTAAGTCACACGCGCCTGTCCCGTGGGGCTGCATACATCACGGTGGGTCACACTTGTATTTCACAAAATATGTAATGCAAAAAGGTTTATATTTTATCTCAACGTTATAAGCAGCCATTCAATAGTAGAAACATAACAATATTATAAACTTAATAAATATTGAAAATTGCAATTTTTTAAAGGAAATGAAAGAAAAATTGACATAATTACACACTGAAATTAATAAATGCTTATTAAATAAATAAAAGGTAAGTTATTTGAAAATAGCTATCAAGTCAGCAAGTACAAGCATTTCCAAATAATAAAAAAAAATAATTAAATGATTTCTATGAGTAATTTTCAAAATGGCAACTTTCGTACTAGTTTATCTATAATTATTTCCCCAAGTATACACAAATTATTTACAACTTAAGCAAAATAATTCAACAAAAGGTTACGGTATCCTAAATAAATTAAATGACTAACGTTTCTTATTTAATCCCACAGTAAAAAAAACTCTAATTCCAAGAATGCAGTGAAATTATGTCAAATCATTCTCTTTTTATACTTTTATTGTAATTCATAAGATATATCCAGAGATATCAGTTATAAAATATATTATCATATCCAATAAACCGACAGAAATACTTCAAAGAAATACAGGATTAATGCATATGTTGCAACGTTAAATAAAAGAACATACTGAAGAGAAAAAAGGAACAATGCAAAAATTGCAGCAAACGAATTGATGAGCTATTTGTTAAAAATTCATTCAGAGAACTAATTGAAAGCCACCCATTGGGAATGATATCGTAAACGAAAATAATTCTAACCTTTTTTTTTCATTCAAAGGCTTTTAATAGCTTATAGTAATAAAACGTGTATGGTATACTGTGTTGGATTTTGTGTAGATGCATCGGATAAGAGAAAATTAAATTTCTAAGGCTATACATATTTAATTTTAGTAAAAAAAACTAAATAACTTGATTGAGTTTGGTTATAATAAATACTACTAACTTTTTAACTTGAAAATTTAAAACCAATAAGTAATCGTAAATAGCAATAAATTATTATAAATAAGCCAATTGTACAAAAAATATCATTATATTAGTGGAACAAAACTTCAAAAAGTATTGTAAATAGCTAATTTGTATTTTTTGGGGGAACACACTTGTATATTTTAGTTTAATAAAAAAAAGCTTATTATTTATGTATTAAGTCATTTTATAACGTTATTATTTTTCATAACGTTTTTTTCTTACTAAATTGCAATATTTCAACTCGATTGAATTGAACTATAGTTATTTATTATACAATCTTAACCGTTTGAAATGTTACATTAATAAGTAATGAAATGTAAATACTTCTCCTTTAATGAAGAATGTTTTAAAAAATTAGTATTACACGAACTGACGGAATAAATAAATATTATTAAGACACAAATAGAGTTTAGGTCATTGCATTGGATTAATTTTCCTTGGGTTGGTGTTGTTTACCAAATTTTCATTAATTTTGCTTAAAAATATAGTGAAAATTATTTCATTGGCGAAAAAAAAAAAAAAAAAAACCCTAAGGATATTCTTTCCGATAATTATTACAGTGTCATTTCTTGTAAATAAAACAGTCGATAAACTGTAGGTGATTTGCGATGCTCAAAAAAAGGGAACTCTATGTTAAATACATTCTTTTTCATCCTTTTACGCCTTTATCACATTTCTACGGGAATTTCGAGGGTGGATATGTTTAGAACACTTTAAAAGACATTACCACATTGATTTGTATCAGTATCATTATCTTTAATGACAAGTTCAATGACCACCACCAACCCGTATACCAAAGTTGAACATCGTAGGTCAATCCATTCTGGAGTTATGCTGACCACGGGCAGACACACGGATACATAGACATTTTTAGATCATTTTTTTTAACTAACCAGGCTCCAAAACGTGTGGAATTAAGGGAAAAAAGGAATTTTTTGGACGGAACGCAATTCTTTCATAACCTCATGTTAACATATGACTAATAGAAAGTAATAGATTTTTAAAATAGAGATTTTCATTTAAACAACTATTAATTAGAACAGTATCCAAACAATTTTTGTACCAGTATTAAATTTTCCAATAATTTAGTTAAAACAAAGTTAGTTGAAACATGCATTATCTTTTTAAGTATTAAAATAATTGCGTTAAGTGTTATTAAACGCTTTCGAAAAACATTTTGGTGTTTGCCTGAAATACATCAAGATTACTTCAATAATTAAGTAATTCGTACATGAATATAAATATTAAATTATTATTTGGAAGTTTAAAAAATCATTTATATTTAATTATTTAGTATCAAATAAAGGTTAGTAGTTCATGTTCTTTTAATGTTTAGCAAAAATTTAGTTTTAGTATGAACAAAAATACTCACTATTTAACTTTAAATCTGAAAGCATACAAAAATTAAAAAGGAATTTAAGAATAAAAACTATCAAACTAATCAGTGTGATATTACAATCACTATTTATTAAACAATTTTTTTTTAATTATATTTCTTCTTCCCAAAGTCGTTTCTTTACGATTCTACGGTTTCATTATCCTTTTAGTAAGAACAGTAATCCACCTCTAACAATGTCTTTTCTATATATTTTTTCTTAATTAACAGACTTAGGTATTCCGGATGTTGGATTACTCAATAAATAAATTCTGCACTACTGAGATCATTTCAATGCGGATAAACATTGAAGAAAGGGCAACTAATCCTCGAACTTCATTAATAGATAAATACGAGACTTACCATGCTTGTTAGTGAAGATCACACTTCAATACTTATAACAACTAAACCTTTCATTTATCCTTTTATAATGTAGAAATATATAAAGATATGTTTTATTTTGAGTATTGTTATTATTTATTTTATCTAATTTTGTATGTGCTAATTATTTTTCCACTTCTGCAGATCCTGTTTTGTATTGTTGTTTTTAATTAAAAAGAATAAAATGTGGTTACGATTATATTTTAATTTTATGTATTATACAAATATCTGGTAAAAATAGTATCTAAAAAGTTTTTCTATCCAGCTACAGCTCCAATACATTCCAAAATGTATCGAAATATTTTACTATACACACAAAAAGAAGAAAGTTAGTTTTATAATAAATAAATATATTAAGATTTCACTAGCTTTGAAATATACTTTATAAGGCTTAAATTAAATCTTTATTAAAAAAAGTACTTTGTTCACTTTAAAAGGCTTTACGTTATCAGATCTTTATTAAATTCAGTATTAACTTCTATCATGGCCTTTAATATATATAGTTTTAAAACATATATGGAAAACAATAATGAAAATGCCATTCAAAATTAGCTTTTAAACATCTTGAATGTTGCAAATAAAAAATTTCCAAGTAACATCTGGATACATATGAACTCTAGGCTCTGCATAAAACGCACACTCCATCATAATATTTCTAGTTCAAAAACATATATCAATATTTTCCATCCAACTAACCTCAGAATCCATCATATGAAATTTCAGTTAACATAAACCTTCAAATTACATTATAAGTTAACCAGGATATTCTCATGCCACACCCAATTACTTCACATTTCCTCACAATAGGAAACTACTTCCAGATCAGTAAGCAACAATAACCATCACTCTATAAATAACAACTCCACATTCCTTTCTGACGGTAAAGAGCCAAAAAACCTAAATTATTATCATATTAATAAATTGAGCTTATGCTCCACTAGACAAATCCATTAACTCCATGAAGATGAATAACAAAAGACTGTTCCCTGGAATACTTACAGAAGAGCGCTCCAAAAAAAAATAATAACTTCCAATCTCCAGGCATTTCCCATACTTCTCTCCTAGAAATCGACAAAAAATAAAAAGAGAAAATTGAGAAGGGAACTTTTCCACCCCAAAATTTCCACGTTGCTAGGCATCGAAGCGATTTTTGACATTTCACTGAACTCACCCAGCAACATTCAAGACTGCATAGATTTTGGATACTTCGGCGTGAAGCTTTTCTCGACTCTTTCTCAGGGAGTGGGTTTGGTAAGTTATTGAAAATACGGATGAGGAAAACCAGAGCCATGTTCGCGGGGTGTCTTCTGACCTGTCTCTTTTACACGCGAATGAGCAGAACTTTTAGGGTTCATCCCGATATCGTTTCTGCACGCGCGAATGGTCTTGTGAATGAAATTTCGGGTGTCATTTAGGTTTCGGGGAACATTCATAAATAATGGAACGGGTGGTTTGGATGAAAGGAGATGGGTTGTAGGAGAAAGGAGGATTTAATGAAATATGAGGGTTTGTAGACTCTTTGAGAGGTGGAAGTGTGAGAGAATTAGATTTTAATCCATCAAAAGTGACTTCTAGATGTTATATATTTTAAATATTTATATTAACTTCGCTAGTTTTGAGAAATATGTCTCTGATTCAAGACTACAGTTAAGAACTTAATAAATTATGTAAGCTGGAGTTTTTTATAATTTGTAAAAAATACATATCGAGTATTATTAAATACTGTCAATATATCTCTGATATAAAATTTAAATTAACGATGCCATCTGGTGTCTATTTTTTTCGAAATATGCTGATAGTGCAAAATGCAATTTTGGTTGCAATAAATATAGATTTCGATACCATTCAGTAAGCCTCTTTTATTGAAAACCTTGATGCCAGTGTGAGTTTATATTAAGATTGAAACGTGAAAAAATTCGGAGAATTTTTCGTTGCCCAAACCTTTTTTAAATCTAATTTTTAAAGTAATGCATTATATAGAAACAATTGATAAAGAGGAAGCATGTATTATTTTAAACTTTTGACTTCTTTTCAGGAAGGATGGTGTTCGTTTTTCTCTGGAAAAGATAATATTTTATAATTTATTTTATTTTTTGAAGGCTTTAAATAATGATTATACGAATCAAAAACAAAAAATTATAATTATTTGACGATGAAACATTCTATATTTAGAGTATTCCTTATATCTTATCATGTTGAAAGAATACAAAAATAATAAATAAAAAAAAATAAAGAAATATACATTTCTGGCAAAAACTTTAAAGAAAAATTCATACGAGTTGTAATTTCTAAAATGAAAATTTTTCTAATTTGAAGAATAAAATTTAAAGTTTTATTATTACTTTCAATATGCATATCGATTTTTTTAAACTTGTATAAGACATATATTTATTTTAAATTTTATAATGTGCGCCGTATATATAATTTAAATGATAAATTATTTTTTGAAGTTTTAAGATGCTCTCTTCATTTAATATCATGAGTAAAAAAAAAAACATAAAAAAAAAAAATATATATATATAAAAAAAAAAAAAAAAAAAAAAAAAATCCAATTATCATTTTAAACGCATAGTTTTGTATTCAAACACCCACATTTATACTAAGAAATTGATTTCCATAAGTGTAGTAATCAATGTACATGTGAATGAAAAATAAAAAAACAGTAACAACTATTGAAGCTTAACAAAATATCAAATAAAATGCTTGTTATTAATGTAATACATTTAAACTATGGCTTTGTATTCATACCTAAATATGGTAAAATATTGCACAAAATGGATATGTTGCTTTGAATCCTATTCTCCAACAGATCACGTGATTATCAATGAATGAGCAACACTAATTTTAATGAAACCTAAGTTTGAATAGAAAGTCAAATAATGATAACTTGTACACTTTATGTTACTTTAATACAAAGAAATATCATTTGCTATTTTGATTTTTCGCTTGTAGATACATTAAAATGTTCATTCAGGACATTCTTGAAATGAAAAATTTCAGAGTTGTTAATATTGAAATAAATACGTATTTGCTCATCGCATTATAGCAAAATTTTATTCATTTATTTCATGGATGCTATGATATTTATAATTGTGTTTTATATCATCATTTTAAATACACCAGTTTAATACAATTACTTTTTCAAAAATTAATAATTCAAATTAAAAGAAAAATGTATGTTTAATAAATTGTTTAATCAAAGTAAATGAATTAACATTAAATGTTAAATAATTTGAAAAATATAGGTACCTTGATACTAGAACAAGCTATATATTAATATTAAGTACAGATATATCTTTGAGAAAATATACCTTAAAATCAATTGAATATTTGTTACAAAAACGTGCAGTACTGAATTACTTAGAAACTAAGAAGTTTGAACGTCGCACAATTTTCAATAACATAATAATATTAACCAAACAATAATACTGGTTATACATTTAATATAGATTCGCATTATTTACTGATTGAGATTTATTTAAATTTACTTTCTTTAAAAGGTAGCCAGATTGGGACTTTGGCAAAATTTCTATATATAACTGTTTACACATATCTATCCATATTGACAAGTTTAGTGGGAAAAAAGTGATAGTTGATTTCAACCTATGACTGAGAAAATTGACCCGCAACAGCCAGAACATATAATTTGAATAAGGTTACTTCATAAGCTATATTTACAACACATAATTTTTTAACAATATAAATTAAATTGTATTCGATTATTTTGGCTTACATAATATGACAATATAATACAATTATTGGATGAATATCCTGACCGTTGATGAAAACAGAATTTCAAAGAGGTTCCAGACTATAATTTAATGTTTAGAACACAGACAAACTCGTAATTAGAATGAATTTTTATCATAATTAGGAAATTGAAAGATTGAAACTTTTCTGTGCAAACTGCCCTTTGCTTGCGTGCAATTTTGAGGAAATCCTTATCGTCAAGTCTGTATTTATATGCGTCATGCGTATTTTTTACTGACACACCGACTTTGAACATTGTAGCATTATCTGTTCTGGATGAAATGTAAATGGTGTCTATAGACATACACAATTAAACACCAACAAACCAATTAAAACTTTTTTAAAACCAGAACCAGGCAAAACATAAAAAAAATTAACTAAAAAAAATTACAGAATTTTTTATCCCAAAGAAATACTTTCGTTTCCCTATATCATATATCATATAAGTAATAATATATTTATATCTTTGATTCTGAAATTGACTACTTCAAAATACAGAATTGTTCTGATAATTTTTGACAATAATTGAAGACTAGAAATGGAGAACGACTTTATAAGCCTAAAAAATAAAAAATTTCATTAGAGCCGAAAAATGGAAAACACTTGCATCTGGTACTTAAGGCTATGACTAAGTACCAGATTGAATTTGAACTATTGCTACTGGAGTTCACACTTTGGGCGTTCTCAACATTGTTTTTCTTAGTCTTTATGAAATTTTTCCGTAAAAAATGAACTTCATTTTTTTTTTTTTTGGTACTTAGGTAGTTTTTCATTTCTAGTTCTCAGTTGTTCTTTAGGTAATGGACTTTATTTGGTGCTTTGAAGTAACTATGCTTTTATTAATTGATGAACAAATTAAAACGTTTCACACTATGTCCATCATTTCTGTGTGAGTAAATATTTAAGAACAAATTTTGGAGTGTCATATTTTTTTTTCTTTTAAATGCCCTAAACCTGAAATTCTCCATTATTTACGATAAAGCATGAATCTTAATAATGACATCATCAAAAAAAAAGTTTGACAATCATTAGTAAATTTAGTTATTAAATGGAAGAAGCTTTTTAACAATTTTCTAGCATATTAATCAGCTATAAATATTTGTAACCTTGGGAAGAAAGATCATTTAATTAGTTATAAAATACATGAATAGTAAAATTTTGCAGGAAATCACGGGTATTCAGCTATTGTAAAAACAAATATGTTTTCATCTCAGAGCATCTAGTTTATAGATCATACCATACTTTATAAGGAACTATAAGTACATATTCATGAAATAAAATCAATCGATAACTATTATAAAAAAATGAAACATACAATAACTTAAGTATTTTTTAATATAATTTACATACTATCACTCATAATGTACCCTAAATTAAGGAAAACTAGAAATATAGTTGGTTATATTTATTTTAAATTCCGTATTTAACTACATTATAATAGTAAACTAACACAAACTATCTCATTTCTCCAATTTCAAAATTCCGCTACACATTCTCATAATACACGATAACGTTACAATACTCAAATTACCCTCATTTCACTAACGCGAATATGACCTATAGCCCCAAAGCACACGCTGCATAGTCCCACGCACAAAAGATCAAACTAACTACCTTAATGAACTATGTTAGGCCATAATTTGCAGAGTCATCCATCACGTCATTCATTTGACACTTATGCACATATTACCATTATGGATGGATGATAAAGCCATTGAAGGAAGGTTAGCAGATCCTATCGAAAGTCCTTCCGATAAATATTTATCTTGTCTTGTCATTCTTATTATATCTGCCTATAAGTCAACAACATTCAGGTTACAGCCAATTAGGGACATCATCCATCTGCTCCTTGCCTTGACGGCTTGCCAAATTTAGGATGAGGGGGAATCGTGTTTTATATTATAAGAGTATCTTTCTCTTAAAAAGGTTGTTAAGGGTTACTTTTGATGAACGGAAGTCATAAGTAATTGGATGGATGCTAGACATGCATGTATATTTGAGTAATTTTACTTATGCTTTAAATTGAGATCTCAAGTGCAGTTGTCAACAGGCCTGTTTTAAAGTTGTTTTACTGAAAGTTTTGTTTCTTGATGAGTTTTTCTTTATTACTTGAAAACTAAATCGTAATTTTTTTATGGTATATTTAAGTATTATTTGAAGTTGCATGTTTAGTATAATAAAAGGAAAAAGTCCACTGAATGAGATTGGTTTGTTTCATTTCATTGACATAAATTATAGATTTCTTTATAAAACGTCATTAAAGGTAATAATGATATTTTTCATAGATAAATATGGATTTCTTTTTAATAGCTTCATTAGTCAGTAGGGTTATGTACGATCCAAAGATATCTGGAATAATTTCTAGCATAATTGGACCCAAAAATTCAGAGAAAATCGATTTTGAGTTTAACATTGTTTATTAAAATTTAAATTTTTCCCTTTAAAATGATACCTCCTTTGTAATAATATCTTATTTAGAAGTATTTTTAATAATTTTTTTAAGTAAAGATACTCTTCCGTTACCAGTCTACTGATGCACCTAAGCAGACAGCTTGTTGCGCTAAGTGCTTAGTTTCGATTTCAAGTTGGCTTTCTAATGCCTTCCACTGACTTAGAAAATACGTCATTCTTATTTTTTCTATAGAATTTAATGTTTAAGAATATACTTAGACCTACAGAAGTAAAGGAACGACTCAACTTAACAATTATTACTTTATTTTAAATCATGTTTTGAATTAGAAATTTGAGTGACTGCTGTGTACTTAAGTCAGATTTTGGTTATTTGTGAGCTTTTTATAAAAGTATTTTGCTTTTTAATTGAAATATATAATCATTCTTAGATCGAAAAAAGTTTTTAAAAAGCGAAAAGAAGCTTATTTAGAGAATCGAGACGGCAAAACTTGGACCACTGGAAACGGTCGAACTACTACAATATGTGCTCTCGAGAAGAAAATTCCAGACCTAGATCACAGTTATTCATCTTTCGTTGGAAATAATGAAGATAAAGGTCTTTTAAAAATCGTGTTATGAATCTAAATATTCATGCACTTGTGTTGAAAGAATCAGTAAGATATAAAATGTGCAATAGTGGCCTTGAGTTGAAAGTCAAGAGGAGTTAGTTTGGACTAGCTGTAGAAATGCAACTGACATGCGTTAAGTATAAGACCTCAAATAGAAAATTGTATTTAATATTTTTAAAAAATAGGAAGAATTTAAAAAGTTAGTATATTTATTATTTTTGATTTCAAATTAAGTAAAACACTTCAAAAGAATAGAAAATCCATTTTGAAATCAAAAGAATAAATAAAACCAAAAACTATGAGTCCACGTGAATACCTATATTTCTATTGTGTATGTGTGTGTCTTTCTTTAAAAAAGATGTATTATTCGTTTAAACAGAGCATTATAAAAATTGAACAAAACTGTAATGTTAGCTAATCTCTTAAATATTGATCATAAAACAAGTTTAAAATGTTAAATAAGTTTAGGTTTAAAGGAGCAAAATATACAAAGAAATAAAAATTTAATGTTTGCAAAGACTCTAATTCAAAAAATTTTCTATCCTCGCTGTTAATTATAAAACTCTTTTATAAAATAAAAAATACGATTATGATAAAAACTTCATTTAAATTTTTTACCTTTATTCATTAATTGAATTTTTAATTGATGCAGAGAAAACAAAGGTAAGACCACGTGTAATTATAAGAATTTTGTAAAGAAAATACAAAACTATCAAAGTAAATATTCTTGCACATTTAATTAAGAAACTATTTCCATTAAATAGTGTAACATATCCAACCAGAGTAAATCTGCACAGATATGAAAAGATGATAAAGATTGTTGATACAAATGATCACTACAGCATTGTTATGGACCTGGATAATTAGTTTTAACATTTTCTAGAATTTGGTATGAAATAGACCATGTCAGAATGTATAATTAGACGAAAAAATTCAGTTCATGTTACATATGGTGGGTTTTGTAGTCTAGAAAATGTCACAAGTGGTGCCATTATAAAAAGCTATTAATTTTCTTGGTTATATATGCTTATTAGTAATATATAAAGATTTTGTAAAACTATTCATATTAATTCTGATAATATTTTGTCTTGTCAAATATAATTCAAACAATGAGGGAGACAATGATGCAAAATCTAAGCAACTTTTGTAAACATAATTGTACCAGTTTTCATGAAGTAGATGGAGCATATGTCAACAAAATTATATTCAAGCCTTTAGAAGTTTAATTTGGAGAACTTTGTATTTATAAAATCATTTAGTAAAAGGTTATATTCAAATTTGTATATGTGATGATAGATGATCATAGAGCTTCATACATAAAAATAAAAGACACAGGGAGTTATCTTAAAATCCAATGTCATGTAGTCATCTCATTTTCCTGCATGTCTCTTACTGCATTTTTATTGATTTTGAACTATTTCTGAAATAACTCTGAGAAAAAATAATTTAATTGTTTTCTAATTCTTTCCATTTTAATAAGTAATTCGTGTATTTATTTTTATTCTTTTTTCTTATTGACATTTTATTTAACATTTAAAAATAATTTTTCAATATTTCTTATGCTTACATACTGGTTTTTATATACTTAGAAAATTAGTTATTAAATTAATGATTATATTCACAGAAAATAAGTTTTCTGTTTTATTAGTGCCAAAAATTGCAGGTTTACTAAGTTAACTAAAAATGCACTTAACTTTCTCACCGGATTTTAATTAAAATAAAATATAAAGAAGTAAAAGAGTACAAGTATTCTATCAGATGAATCTTCAAACCCTCTCTAAAAATCGTGCATTTTTTTACAAAACTCATTTAAAATGAGCCGACCAAACAGTATAGTGGTTAGCGTGCTAGCTTCTAGACCGCGAGGTTGCGGGTTAGAGTCCCGTGTTAGGCATGGGTGTTTTGTAAATGTATGTTGGTTTGTCTAATGACGAATGCTTCGGCGCATTATAGCCCTCGTGTTGCTGACGGTGCCAGATAATCTGAAAACAACCATTTAAAATGAAAATTTCTTAATGATTATTTGTATGGTTTAGATACTTTCTGGTGTAAGAGATACAAGATAATTATTGTATCATTCCATAACGTTATTTGATCAAAACTGCAGTAGGCAGTTGACGAGTCAAGAAGAGAAAGCTTCAAGTGGATGTCTTTGAATTAAAATCATTCAGAATTTTTCATGTTCAATGGTAAATAAGGGGCAAACTTCCAAATGAGAGTCTGACAACCTATAAGAAACTAAGTTTTATATTACCATGTATTATTACTCACTATTAAATAAGGAAATGGAGTGCTACAGGAAAGGCTTGATCCCAAGATCTATCGCATGTTAGAAGAACCATGTTCCTCTCAAAAATATATTTTTACCAAATGTTCACGAAAATCATTTCAGTGTTCAGAAATGAAACGTATGAACATAAAAACGATAGAGTAAGTTGGTTGTTTTTAGATTACCTGGCGCCGTCAGCAACACGAGGGCCGAAACATTCGTCATTTAACAAGCCAACATACATTTACAAACACCCATGCCTTACACGGAACTCGAACCCGCAACCTCGTGGTCTAGAAGCTAGCACGATAACCACTATACCGTTTGGTCGGCTGAATATAGTAAAAGTTCTTAGATATATTTTGTAGAGTGTCCGAGAGCAACGTACACAAAATATGGCAAACTAACATTTTAGATACTATAGTATAAAATTATCTTAAAGATTTAGAAAAAAAAGTTCCTGCATGCATACTGTAAATATCGACATTTTTTTTTTTTTTTTTTTTTTTTTTTCATAAATGTAAACAATTCAGAGTTAAACTCTGGAAATATAGGTGTTTTTTAAAATATGTGTAAATTATGTAAAACTTGAAACTTCTTTTAAAATCACATTTTACAAAAAAAAATAAAAAAATCTGTGTATATAAATTGAGAAATAGCGATACCCAGCGAATGGATCTGCGGCATGCCAAAAGCAATGGACTCAGCATGAAAAATGACATCCAAGCCTTTTTCCGCTCCAATTTGCAATTATTTGATTTTTCTCTAAAGGAAAAAGGCATACCATTTGACTACAGCACATGCTGGATCGATTTTGTGTCAAAACAGGGGAGTAAGAAATATCACATCGTTCCTACACCATCCAGTTTAACAGACAATATCGAGTAAAAAGATATTGGTGTGATCAACTCGATCGTTGGATCACGGATGAGTGCATGACCCATATCCTGCAGCGCAGTGTCAAATATTTTTAGATAGGATAAAACCTGCGTAAAAATGCTTGAGGATGAGTTATGATCAAACTTAGGAGTAATTAAATATTTTTACTGGAACAGCATACCTTAAATATTATGTTAATGAAGTTTGTGGGTTTTTATGAAATTAGTGGTTTATTAGGAGAGTGACGTTGACTTCAAAATTTGGGTAACTGTTTATAAATTGTGATATTTTAATATACTTGTGAAGTAATAAAAATATTTCAGTTAAGTTACATAAGTTCATTTAATAATACCCTAACAAAAGGGAAATATCATCCATGACATTTAAAAATTAATATGCATATCTTAATGGTAATAATGAAATCAAAGTAATAATGAATGATTCAAACTATAGGTTTTACATGTTTTTCCTAAAAAGAAGGTAATGGAAATTATTTTCTTTTTATTACTATGATAATGAATCGCAAAAATGCCCAAAATCAGGTAAGAATAAATTGTATTGTGATTTTAAGGGTAATAAATTTTAAATTGAAGGCATTTTTAATGTTGTTACAGTTGCGGTAGGACAATGTGGTCAATTTTAAAATTATAACAGCAATCAAATCACATCAACTACAAAATATTTACCAATTTTTTATAAGTAATAAAATTTTAACGATTTTTATACTGAGTAGATGAATTCAAAAAAACAAAATTTTATGTTGCTGATAGCTGTGTTACGAAATGTGTTCTGATACAATCTGTTTTAAAAATAGAATTAAAAATGTCTGCAATCATGATTTCTTAAATGCTCAAAATACATTAAATCTTAAAACTAAAATAATCAAATAGGAGAGTGTATCGATGTTCCTAAATCAAAGACATCTTCTAAAATCACATAACCCACGTTTTTTCCCACGCGTTATATGTTGGTTAAGTTTTAAAATGTAATGCTGATTTTTTGAATTTTTGTCATCTGATAGTTTTTACAAAGGCCGTATAAAAATAAATTATACGAAATTACACTGCTACGACATTTTTAGAACACTTTGTTGTTTAGCGATTAATAGCCTTTTCATCTTATATATTCACACGTGTTGAAAAAACATTAATCCCAATGAATAATACTAGTTTTGAATTCAATTCGCTAGGAATAAATTTATTTTAAAGCAAGTAAAAATGGTACATTTAAAAAATAATTATTATTATAGAGCTTTCTTTAAACTATATAGAGTATGATGTATATCTACAAACGTCGTTCCGAACTGCTTATCAAAGCAATGGTGCTTATAAGAGTTATGCTGTTGACATATGATTTGATGAATTACAGAGCAACCATGCAATATTTTATAATACAGCACCTGCTAATTGGCAAATCATGATAATTCCTTTTACACCCATCAAATAAAGTTTCAAGAGAATGCCACGTAAATTGAATACATTTCAGCTTTTCTAGAAATTCACTATCTTCTCTCAACATACTAAATATAAATCAAATATGCCAATTAGCAGACTTTATCAACTAAGTACCTCTTCTAAGGATTAATTTAGTTTAACACAGAGCCACATGTTTTGATGTCTTACTCATCAATTAAATAATGCTCTATATTATGTGTCATTTTACTTCTGGACGATCCTGTACATTTGAAAAGCAAATAATCAAATAGTAAATTACAATAAGAGCACAACAAAATCTGTTATGAATTGCATTACCTTGAATTGGAGTTGAATCTGGAGCAGTCCATTCTAACTTTACAGATGTAGCAGCCACAGATGCAATGCGAATAACGGGTGTTCCAGGTGGATCTATAAAACAATATGTTAATAATTTGTAATTTATAAATGATTTACTATAGATAAATACAATGATAACTAAACCCAATCAAAATATACTGCAGGACAACATTAATTGATATGACTAACTAATTTGATTGTATACAGGCTGAAAAACCAAAAGTTCTGGTTGAAAGCTAACTAATTCATAACCAATCAGAGGCTATTTTATAAAACAAGCCTACCTCATCGTCTTATATTTATACGAGCTTAAACTCTTCCTTGAGCTATTTTGAACTAAAAATGTTTTGTGGTAGTATGACTTGGGCAAAATAGTTTATTGTGGTAAACTTTTTTTTTTGTGAGTACATGATAATGTTTATCGACATGATTAAAAGCATGTGAGATATTCTTTGTCTTTTAAAGGTGCAATATCTAGTGATTATCTACAGTCATTCTAATAAAAAGAAAAAAGAATATTTGAATTTTTAATCATCTAACTTAAGCATTCAATATCTAAACCAAAATATTAAAGTTTAACATAACCCACATGTTTTAAATATAAGTACTCAGAATGTTAAATATCATTATATAATTTTCACCATATTTGGAAAGAAGTAAAAAAATGCTAAAAATAAAAATAAGATTTTAACCAGTAATCTCAAGCGATTTAGTTGTTTGAAAATAAAATAAATGTTTGCCTTACATATTTTCTGAAATAAATTAAAAATAATTTTAATACATTAATATCCCGAATGACACACAAAGAAATAATAATATCTTAATCTCAAATTTAAATTATTTTGCAAATTTTGAAGTATAATCAAAATGATATGATGCACTAAATGCCATAAATTTGTAAGTCTAATCAATGAATAAATGTAACTAATAACAACAGTACTTTTTAGTACTTTAACTTAAATCTTAAGAAATACTGATAGGATTAGTAAGTAAATAGTGAGTAAAGTTATATTATTTTAAAAACTTAAATTAAACTTAACTCTTTTTAACTATGGAAAAATTGTGTTATACTGTTTCAGAACACATAAGCTTACATAAAATACAGTGGACCTATACACCATTAAAATTTTCGAAGCCATGTCTTCTACATATTACTCCACATCGTTAAAATGTTCTGGAAACCATCTCCCCAGTAATACTTACAAACTCAAGGATGCTTTTCACATTAAATCTCGACAGTAGACACACACTATTCGAGTAACCTTATCGCAGCTATCCACTTTATCCAAAAGCCATGCATGGTCTAGTAATTGCCCTAGTTACTATGAAACGCGGATAGTCAGCACTAGTGCACTGCTCGTGACTATTAACAGCCGCTGTTCCTGTAACTCCATAGCGCAACGCTGACTCTTTTGAAATTGAAGACCTGTGAAGTCTGGCGGACTGGAAAATCTTAAGGAGGAAGTTTTGAAGAATGTGGATGGTAAGAGCCTTCTTTGAGTAGGATTCTTTGAGTCCTTAAAGGATTAAGAAGAATGTAGGGGGATTCTCTGAAGTTGAAATGTGGTCCTTACTGATGTTTTCACCAAATGTGATTACGTTTAACAAGATTGGAGTTGAAAATAAAAGTTTTGAAGTGGGCGTTAATAATTGAACTCATTTATACATCACTGCCTATGCTTAAATAAATGGAATATTCGATGCTAAAGATATTTTTAATGGGACTTTGCTGTGATTATATTAAATGAATCTGACTGTTTGATGAATCGAGTCGCAAAACTTTATTTTCAATTATGTTATAAGATTCAAGATACGTTATTTCATGTTTCTTGTTATGCCACGCTAACCTATATATTCGAAATTAAAAATCACCAAAATGGAGGTTATGTCATATGCCGTGGTTAGCTCAGTACCTAAACTGTAAATGTTGTGACGTAATAACTAATATTTAATAACTATGGCCACTCTGTGATCAAAAAGGTCAGTTAGCATTGAGTCTGAGAGACAAGGAAGAGAATCATTAACAGTACAAGAACAGTGTTTATTACTTCAATCACTTAACATAAACATTGTGTAGCAAGTCAGATTTTACGGTGCATTATGAAATAAGCGGAAGTACAGGGTTTTATGTAAGGAAGAGAGGGGAGTTCTACTTGCGGCCTGTAATGGGCAAGACTCAGGTTAGTGTCCGTGGGTGGCTTTCGTATGCTGGACTCTTCGGTCAAGGGTTCCGGGGAGATTCTCCGATCAGTAGTCTGTTGGGATCGAGGCCGTGTTGTAGGGTCTGCTCTGCAGTCTGGCTCTATTATTTGAGGGCTCCTGTGTTTGCATGATCAAGGATTGCTAGATTCGTCTGGTCATTCGGCTCTGGGTCCGGTCATTCGGGCTCTGATGGGTGCTGTCAATTGAGGGCTCCAGGGTTTGATTGATCAAGGACTGCTAGGTTTGACCGGTCAAGGGCTCTGGGTCCAGTCATTCGAGGTCTGCTGTGTGCTTCGGTAGCGGGCTGCTTAATGAATCATCTGGCTAGATAGGCTTGGAATCGCAAGTAGACTTTTCCGTATGCTAACGCTCACTTCTCTGCCAGGTCCGTCTCTCTATTCACAGCATCCTCATGGAAATTTAAAGTGCGTAAAAAAAGTGGCTCCTGACTGCTTGCAAACCCTTTTACGTCGACCTAGGCTGATCCCTCTTTTCCCTTGCATCCAACTGGACTTGAAGGTCCTCCCGCTAGAATTCACCTCATCTTCACCTCTGCCCAATCCACACCAGGCTGTAAATTCACCCCTGATCTTTTGACCTGGTCCTGACAACTCTTGGGTCAAACCGCGCCAGAGTCTAGTCCCCTCTCATAAAAATCTCTTTTACATCTAGGGTAGGTCTTTTCCACCCCCTAATTCTTGTAGAAATTGTTATGGGGTGATCTCACCATCACATCATGATTAATTTATTTAGATTGTGAAGATAAGGTTCAATTGTTACCCGATCGTGAATTATTTATTGTAATTTATCCTCAGAAACAGAATTATCGTGTCAAAATTTAAATTATGTAACTTTTAAAATAAATTTACCATGAAAATGCCATTACCTTTTGATTATTATTATTTTTTTTTATTTTAAACTTTATTTAAAGCATTTTTTCTGTTTACACCAATATATAATAGGAAATAAAATCAAACCATGTCACCACAATTTTGGAATACCATTTATGTATCTATGCTCATCAAACAGTTACATCCAATCCATTCAGTCATTGACTTATATCTACTCATTATGTTGAAAGAAGTAGAAACACTTTAAACAATACTGAAGCACACTCGAAAGTATTAAAAAAATCCTAAATAAACTCAACTTCGCCATCTTAAACACTGAAAATATTATTAATATATTGCATCAACAATTCATTTGCAATATTTAATTGCCAATGTTTATAAATAATATAAAAAATGTTTAACACATCACCAGAAAAGAACTTCATATATATATATATATATTTAGAATAAACTCATTTTGAAGAAATCGATATATTTTGGTAATTGTATCAGATGAAATATATTAATATGACTTATTAAACAGATTAATTTTCATTGCATTTCTACTGATACCTTATCAGTTGAAACTAAATATAAAAATTGTTTTTAGAAGCTTATATATTCAATTATAGGTTGCTTTTCAAAATATCCCACCGAATCTGAATAAATGCTATTCAAACCCAAGTTTTATATTGCAAAATATTACGAAAGGAGTATTTTTCTGATCTTAAGGTAGCAATTCCTATATACTCCACTTTTAAACTAATTACTTAAGCTTGCTTAAAAATCAATGCATAAATAAATGTTTATTTAAAAAAAATTTAATGGTTATATTAATTCAATAGACTTTAAACATTATATAAATACAGCAAAGTAACTATAACTTATAAATGTAAATAAATAAATACACCACTAAATTCAATTGAAAAAGATTGCGGGGTATTTTCATTGAGATATATTTGCAAATGAAACAAGGTAGTTCTTAAGTAAAACGGATTTCCTATTCACACAAAGTTTCTCAAGTATCAGCAAAACCTTTGAAAACTTTATTCCGCACTCAATCCTATTAAGTGATCCTTGGATCTCGGAGAAAAAAGTCGCAATTCCTTTGTGGATGTCGTTAGACGACTCGAGAGCAAATGGTGATGACAAAATAATATTGGAAGCCTCTTAGAATTGAATTAAGAGTAAAGAATTCACTCCCAACACACCAAAGAACTATTAAGTTGTCTTCTCTTTAAAATGACACTCTTTTAAAGTAAGCTACAATGCAACTTGTTTACAAAAGTTTAGAGTTCAAAAGTTAAAGTACTCCGATGTGATTTACAATTTTAACTTTACATTTAAACTCTAATATGCAGTGTGTATGAGTAAGTATTTCGGTAGGAGTTTAAAAATTGTTTGTCTAGTGACAAATAAATCGAAGAAAATAGTTTATGTTTCAAATTTGCAAACTGAATTTAGGAGTTAAATGCATTCAATAATATAATTCTTTCATGACAGTCACATAAAAATATTCCATAAATTTAAAATTTTAGATTTTATGTTTATGTTAGTTGCTACAGATTATATTTAAAGATAATCCGATTAAAGTTTATTTTTGTTTGGGAAAAATTCAAATATTTCAAATTGGTTGCATCATTTTTATATTACTCAAGATTATGAATATTTGAATAATTACATTAAATAATTCATTTATATTCATGAAAATAACAATGAAGTATACAGGAAACAAAAAGATTTAATTATTACTTAACTGAATATTTTAATAACTGATATTCAATTCTTTATTTCTATCATAATAATTCAAAATGAAAGTTTTGTCGAAAGTATACGGTAATTCTCTAAAGCATTGTTACTAATATATTTCTGTAATATATTTCTATAATTATGCACATTGGTAAACATTTTATTTATTCTTCAAATGAGTAATACAATATTCTAATCACCTTTTCTGTTTTTGATTAGAAAGCGTAACATACCATTTTTATGGTGTAAAGTACCCATTAGACCAATGCGGATAATAGTCCATTTATATATAAGTTTACATTCCATGTCCCAATTTAATTTTCAACTGTCTGTGAACGAACTAAAATCGTATATACATATAATTAATGCTAGCAAATACACATTTACCCAAATGGTGGACAGTGTTTGAAAATTAAATAAACTAATGCGGTTAGAATCCCAAAATATACACACACATTCCATAATCAAACATGCTAAAATAATGAAATTCCTGCCTGAAGTTCTGAAAAAACTACTTATTCCTTATCTTTCACCTAAATTTACTACTAAATTACCCTCAAGTCCCGAATCAAAACAAGAACAATGAATATCATTAAACACACGAGTTCATTAATAATGCAAAAATTAAACATTGAATTTATTCTTCTTCATGATTAATTACAATACAAAAGTAATTTCCATTGTATCCATACGCATATCCGTTTTTAGTTGTACAACACAATAATAAATTGTCAACCTGTGAAACTGTAGGTTATTTTTAATTAAAATATAAAAAGTAAGGAGATGCATGCGGGTAATTGGCGTCTGCAAATCATAAATATCAAACAAATAACCCCTAACCAAATTTTTCGTACCCTCTCTAAACACCTAGCGGTATTGATTCACTGCAACTTGAAGCGTATAAAAGATATTCAACAATAATATAAGGCACAGTTTATAATGAAAAAAAAAAAAACTTCTTGATACAAAATATTACTTTGCTTTTGGTACAATTGTCGAGTAAAATTTACTCTTACTAGTAAAATATTTCAATATTAACGTACTTATGTTTTCCATCATACAACTAAACATCAGTGATTTTTCATTTCCTAATTTCTATACAATAAGTTTATTTCTGCAAAATTTCAAGCTGAAACAGTCATGGTAAAATTCCATTTATGTCAAGTTACTTCACAATTCATTATTTATGAAACATAATGCCAAATGGATTCCCTCAACCAAGTAAAACTTGGTCGGAAACAGTTAGAATCCCAAGTTTTGGTGATCTGTTGTCCCTTTTGTTGTCAAACAAAGGCTTCACTTCTTTGACTTTTCATCATTTTCAAAGCCACATCACTCAAAACTAAGCTCTTCTCTCCTACAAAGTTAACCCTAACTCTATGGATGTAAAAGTAACTTTACCTACGTTCCGCTTAAAACTGAAAATTTTTAACAGTTAAACGAGTTTAGCGTGCATATTATATTTGCGTTATCTCGCTTCCTGCTTTAAAGCTTAACTTAAATAGGATTTTTTCCATAACCCTTCTAAAGCAATTTATTTTCCACGAGTTTATGGATCATGAATATTTATGTCTTCCAAAATGCATCAATCATGTTTAAGGGTTTGGAGGGCTCTTCTCTTAAGGTGCTTTTAATTTTAAAAGCTACTTTTGTAGAGGCACCTTTTAAAAGTAGAATTTTTTTCTAGTTTTCTATATTATCGATTTTTGTGACTGAGTGGTAAGACATGGATCTACTTTTATAATGAGTTAGCATTAATATACACAAGAAGCGAATTTCTTTAAAAGTTTAGCAAATTTTAAAAAATTAGCATAAACATGTATTATATAAATATATGTTATTTGCAATATTTATAGAGCACTTATCCCATTAATGATCAAGCTGAAAAAGGAGACTCTTTAATCTGTATCCTCTAAAGAAGGAATAACTTTATTTAAATAAGAGAAATATTAAATATTTTAGCATTGAATAAAATGGTACTTAATTCGTAGCCAGTGAGTGAAAAAATAGAGCCTTTAATGTTCAATTGACGTAATGAAGATTGAAAAACTAAATGCTAATAGATATATTTTTTTCCATATAATTAGAAGATCCATTACGTTAAAAAAAGAAAGTCAATTTATTATACTGAATTTGAGTGAAAGTGTTTCAATTTAGTGTTTTTGAATACTTTTTAAATGTTATCAGTTAGGGTTTGTTATCAGTTGTCTGTTTCCATTTGTTATAACTCAAATAATACGTAATGACTTATGAACGTTTCTACTGAAAAATTGATTAAAGTTGGTATAACTCATTCGTATATTTCTATGACTTTGTAATGTGGATACGAGGTGCCAAAAGATTAAAAAAATTATCAAATTCTAAAATTTGTTTCATAATAGAGATTGATACAATGATAAAGAGATAAACTTTTTCATTGAGCAGAATAAAGTATAGAGCCCCTTTATTGATTTCCTATATTTATATTCAGTCATTATCATCTGAAAATCCACAGAAAATCTTTTTTAGTATTACATTTTCTTCTATTATTTACTCACGTATCGTTAAAGACAAACATAACTTTTAATTCTGAATGAAATATTTAATTTCTATACATATGTATGCTATAGTGAGATAAAACTTTGTGATACTATTTAAAATAATAATAATAATAATAATAAATATAATTAACTGTTAAATTGAGATAAAAAATTTCATCCAATGAAATAAATTAATGTTTCCGATAGTAATAATTATAAAAGAAATAAAATAAAATGAATACCTAGTCAATTTTTAAAAAAAAAAAAAAAACTTTTTCAAGTCACATTTAAATACACCAAAAATATGTATTTCTCTTCAACTACTTTATATGCACCTGTTATTCTGTTATAATCGATAAAAAATTAAAGCTGTACTCGTTGGGAGAGTGGAAGGAATTTCATTTTAAATATTTCAATGCAAGCACTCCACACATTTAAGTCAAATGTAGCAACAATTTTTACATATATTTTTAATTAGTTGGAACTAAAAAATATCGCATGTTTATAAAAAGACTAAATTTTAACAAATGTTTTATTTTGTTTTTAATTTTAATTTTTTTCAACTTTTTAGTCGATTTATACCGCAACACAATTTATTTTATTATAATACATATCTATACAAAACGAGAAAAACAACAAAGTCTAGTGGCACATTTTTAACATTTAAAATTTTACGTAAATTCCAATTAAAATCTTTACCTTTTATCACATCAGAAAAATTTGTATATTCTGTAAAATAGAATTCAGGATTTAAACCAGGGACTACCGCCTCAGCAAACTATCCCACTATTCTTTTTGCAGTTTCCAAACTAAACCTACATGTTTAGGACACTACAACTGCAGTTAATTATATTTGATTACCATTTAATTATTAACATTATCTTATGTGAAATTTATCTCAACAGTATTTTGGTTTACAGTATTTTTTGTAGATAGTTTTTATTTACCTGTGAATTATTTCCACAATTTTATACATTTTAAAACTATAAAATTTATACATGTGTCCTATCCATGCGATAATAAATTTATCCTACCGAAAAAAAGTCTTATAATTAATATCCCAACACATAATATCATGGAAATAATGACAAGATATCTGAAAATAGTTCACAAAATGTCTTTTCCTAAATGACCAGTGGCTTAAGCCCCCTATTTGATGGATATACCTGTAAGGGAAATGGAAGGTGATTTCGTCTCACGTTATTTGTACTATGTTACCTGATAAAAAAGTGAAACAAAGTTAATCTAAGCGTGTGAGAAAAGCTAAAAGGGGGAATTTTACCAGCAACTCCCACTTTCAACAGCTATAATTAGGTAAGAGTTTGTAGGGTGGAGCTCCAATAACCAGAAAAGTTGGATCAATGCAGCTTTAGATATATCCTGCGGAAAACCATCTTTGTATTTTTATCACACCCATGATACATCTGTTGTCCAAAAAGAATCTTCAATTTGTTCTAATTAGTAGCGATAATTAATCAAAATGGCGTAAATTACTCGCTTGAAAAAACATTTATATTATTAATAATTTTAAGTATTTTTTTTCTGGAATTATGCATCCACATACATTTTATTATTATTCATATATTAACTCTTTAGTAAATAAATAATATATTTCCACATTTGAAGATTATCATTTTTGATACTAGAATTTCAAAAATATAGTATATTATTTTCTGAAAATTCTACATGTACCAAATATCTAATTTATTACTTTTTTTTTTAAAAGAAACATCGTCTCCAATGTCCATATTTTCTTCATTTCTGATGTCATAAAAATCAAAACTTGTTTTACAAATGCGCATTGCGCATTCATATTCATTTTTTAAAGAACTTTTTCTCCGCAATCATTATCAGAAAATACGGGAAAGATATTCTTTCATTGACTTTATCTTATATTAGTTGCTTACTTTCTCAGATTTCAAATTCATAAGACTACATTTTGTCTTATATTATCGAATATTTTATGGATTTCCTGTTCTATTCACATTATACATTATACATAAAGTAAGTTAAAATATTTTCTAAATTTAGCAATTAAGATTAAAAGGATTTACAAAAAGAGCTCCAAGTTTTTAACAGTACATCTATAAAAATAATTACAATATTTATTTAGTTAGGTGAATAAGTCTCACTTTTCTCAATAAATGTCACACTACAAAATTCAAAGTTGCAAACAATACAGTTTTTACTTTGTAGGAAAAAAATGATATTTCATTGCATAGAAACTATACTTATAAGTAAAAATGAAAAAAACCTAATGTTATATGTGGCATTATAAATAATTTGATTACTAGACCATTTACCATGCATAAAAAAGTGACAGTAGGATGAAATTCAAACTGTTCATTGTGTACAATATTCAAATGTACCCCTTTCCCCCCAACATTCAAATTACTTTGACGAGTCACATTAACACCGAATTTAGCATTCGAATAAATTCAACATATCATTAAATAAACCATTCGGTTAATTTTTAATAAGCTTGATTTAAGTGCAACATTCGAACAAAATCCACCTTCAACAGACCAAAACACACATTATCATATCGAATGGACTTAAATTGTGAAATGTTTGGCTATCGTGGTAAAGAAGGAATTTGTTATCAAAAATTCAAAGTAGTTCATAATTATGAATCTGTACCATATCTTAAAAGTTACTTATTTTAAAGCCGACCAAACGGTATAGTGGGTAGCGTGCTAGCTTCTAAACCGCGAGGTTGCGGGTTCGAGTCCCATGTTAGGAATGAGTGTTTGTAAATGTAAGTTGGCTTGTCTAATGACGAAAGTTTCGGTGCATTATAGCCCTGGTGTTGCTGACGGCGCCAGATAATCTGGAAACAAACAATCAACTTATTTTAAAAATCATAACATCTAGTGATATTTTAGAACTATTTAAAGGAAATTCGAAAAGTGTCATAAAATTTAATTATTTAACATTAATCAATAAAGTAAAATTTATTTTTGTAGCTGTTCCCATTTTCAAACTATTGAAAACCTAAAACTAGTTTTACTACTTGTTAAAAGACAATAAACATGATGAAAATACCTTTGAAGTTTATGTATCAATGTTTAATAAAGTCAATGGACTTACATTATTCATAGGTCCCAAAGGAAAAGTATAGGCCTCAAAAGCGGTACTTAAAAACTCAATGTTTTACTTACTTAACTTAGTACTTAAAAATTCAATTTTTAACGGGATTTTGTAAACTTGGGTAAGTTCAACTTGTGTAGAAATTATTTCCATTTCTTTTACTTTTCTATATTTTCAAGGGCAAAATTAATCCAAATGTTGGGTTTTTAATCTCAGATATTAGTACGATTAATATTAAGTACAAATTGTAATAACTAATCTGAAACTATACGGTATATTCCATTTTTCTATTAAGTTTTATTTCCTGAAAATCGTATTTAAGACTTTCTGACATATTTAACTTTAGTCTAACCTAGTCATTGGGACGGTAGAATAGAGGGAACTCTCCATAAAATAATGGAGTTTAAATGATAAGTTGATATTTCTAAAATTTCTGATAAACTTTTAAACACTAAACTTAAAAACAGTTACAAAATTAAAACCATCAATATTCGCAAATAGTCGTTAATAAAAGAAAATAAATTTTAAAAAACGTTATTCAAAGATGTGGAAATAATTACTTTAAAGTATTAGATTAATTTGAAAAGCTTTTAAAAATACCACTGTATCTCTTCTTTTAGATATCTATTTCTATCATATTTCACATTTCAAATATTTTCTGTCAAAAATACCCTTCCTAATTCTGTCGCCGTTATTCTCAAAATAGAAAATGTAACTCGCATTCCACTGATGGGGTTACATCCCATACGTGACGAGAAACATCCCCAGGTCTTCTGCTTAAAGTCAACGATAGAGAGAAGCGCTGTATTATTTCCCAGTGAGACCAGACCTGTCGCAGCCAGATAAAACCGGTAATGATCTGTTTTTGTCGTCGGAGATTCGATATCTTTAATGGATCCCTGTTGCTAATGGTCCATGTAGGACGATCACGTCCAATTATTTCTCCCGAAAACGCAGGTGACGAAATAAAATGTTATGGAAATAAGACCGAGTCCGTCTGTTATCGCTTAAGAAGTTAAAAAAAAAATGGTCTTGGTTGATTTTTTAATAAGGACATTTTTCTATTTTCACAACGATTTCACGAAGTTTACTCAAAGCTCTCATAATGGTATGAGCTAAGTTCTTGTAAAAGGTAGGAAATCAAGAGTGTATAGAATTATTATGGGGAGTACTTCAGATAAATATTATTGCAACTATAATTTATTTGACGAAATTAATGTCATACTTTCATCAACAAATAATTATAAATCAAAGGAAAAGAAACGTTTGGCAATTTTTTGTTGAAATAGAGCTAAATTGCCAATTTGAGGAACAAATAGATTGTAGATCGTAAAAAGTATCAACATAATACTATACAAAATATAATTCACAGAAAAAGTAAAGACTCCTAATGTATTTCTGCCTACCAAACGGTATAGCGGTTAGCGGGCTAGCTTCTAGACCGCGAGGTTGCGGGTTCGAGTCCCGTGTAAGGCATGGGTGTTTGTAAATGTATGTTGTCTTGCCAAATGACGAATGTTTCGTCGCATTATAGCCCTCGTGGGGCTGATGCCACCAAATAATCTGAAAGCAACCAACCTAATGTATTTCTAAACGTCTTCAAATCTTTAAATTGCGTTTTCTCAAAATCACTTCTAGGTGAGTTAAAGAATTCTTCTGTCTTAAATTTAAATTATCGTCTAAACATATGCTGACTTCCCTTACTCAATGACAGAAAATTATATTTTAAATTTATTATTTAACTCAGTGAATAATAAACTAAGCATTGTTTATTTATAAAGATATATTTTTAATTTTAATGTCTACGCTATACTTATGTAAGGAGAATCCTAAGCAAAGACCCTAACCTATCTGTGTATATGTGTTTGAGAACAACAAATTTCCCAAACTAAACTGCTAACGATGTCGACAAGTGTGATGTGTTAAGTGTAATCGTATCAAAATTCACGCAAAGAGTACTGGAAATGATAATTTGAATAATTTTACCATTTAAAATTATTCCGTTAGCCTGGTACCAGATAAAATCCACCAAATTGCAGACCTAACTCATCCACACAAACAACCTTCAAATCATTTATAATTCCTATAACAAACCGTAATAAGGTTGTAGCAACCCTATAACAAACCATAAACATTTAAGTTTGGTGTTACAGTTACGTGCCATTTAAGCGTGTGGACATTTAATTTTGGCGATAATGGTGACAACTAGTACCTGGCTAACAGAAAAGCACCCGATTGACAATTCGTAAATTTTCCTAAACTATACGTACTACACTTGTCATACATCAATTAGAAATTCTCGATAAGTTGCTGGATTACGTAAAATTCAAGTGGAATTCCCATCCTGATCGGAAGATTACTGGTAGTTTACATTTTGGCTTTTGGAAATGTAATTAAAACCATATTCGAAAAATTAACGATTCTTTGTTCATAAAAAAACCCTCCAAATAAGTAGGTACGATTTTGGTAGAATAACGCGTTAATCCTATAGTTAGACAGGAGAGTTTACAGTAATAAAATATCACCCAATTCCACATGCTTGGCATTTAAATCTGATGTAACGCATCAGAAACGTATGAAAGGCGTCCTTTAAGAGACAGTGATTATTGCAATCCAAATTTTATAATCTTTGCTAACCTAATATTGTCAAATTAATTGCACTTTCCAGTGAATTAAAAAGGATAAAGTCGGCTCCGTAAAGCAGCAAGCAAGCAAACATTCATCAATTATAAAATATTCCAAGCTCATTATTATATATATTTTGCATGTCAACCGAAGCATTAATTGTTATCTAAACATTGATTATTTAACTAAATAACAACTATCCTACTATATTATATAACGTATTGAAATTTTGAATGTAAACAACTTTAAATTATAAAATTTACAAAAAACTTTACAATTTTGAAAAATATGTTACTCTTTTAGAATTGCATAAAAATTGGATGTGTCCAATATATTTTCATAATTTTATTTCAATTGAACTACCTTTAAAACACATTATAATTTATCAATGATAATTTTTCAAAATATTTAACAAACACAACTAAAATTTTTGATTCAAATACCAACCAACCATCACAAACCACTCAATCAATCTTCAACAAACTTGTTACACGTTTATTCTAAATATTAACTTTCCCAAATAATTACTTTGCTGAATTTATCTCCAGATATTTAAAATACAATTTTCTAACAGATTAAAATTTGCCTTATTAGGCGCCCCTTGCCCTCGATTAGAACAATGGTAAAACTTATAAGCGGAGTTGACCCCCCCCCCCCCCCTTCTACCGGTAATGTTAATTTTCCATATTTCCATGTACTTTTTCTCATAAAATATTTGACATAGAAACCTAATTTTTTCAGTGTATTTAGCAAACACTTTAAATTCTACTGAAGTAAACATTTATCGTTGTTTATTTCCTTTTCCTTTTAATGAATTATCATAAAAGTCACTCCACTTTTTTTTTTTTTTTTTTTTTTTTTTTTACGAAATAAGCCAGGAAAAAAACTATTTTCAAATTAACAAAACAATCTCACTTCAATATATACAGATACATAAAAGGAATACGTGGTAAAAATTGCACGTGCATAAGTGTGCAGTTTTTGAGAAAAAGTATATGAGTAATGGAAAATGAAGTTCTTGTGTAAAACCATTTTAAAGAAAACTTTACTTAACTATACACTAAAACTTTACTTTTATACACTACTTTTACTTTACTTACACTAAGCTTGTCTTCAAAAAATTATTAAAATTGCTTCTAATTGAGGTATTATTACAAATAAAGTGTCATTTTAAAGGAAAATTATTAAATTGTAATAAACAATAATAAAATCAAAAATTTTTGTTTTTTTAAATAAATTTTAGGGTGCCAATTCACCTTAAATAATTTGACTATATCAAACATTTCAAACAAAAAAACTCTTAAATTAATATGTTAAACGCAAATTTACCAGCACAATCAGGGTCAGAAAAATATTGCATTTGTTTGCTGATTTCTTGGCACATGCTTATGAATATAAACGCAACAAACTATCCGTGATCTGAAAAGACTCAAATCATCCTAAATCATGTATAGCTTGAAATAACATTCCACCTACGGCCTTGCTGGCCTATTCATTATTTTCATGTATCATAACACCTGACTGGCTTATATCATGCACAAGATTAGAAAACGTGTATGGATTTTAAAAATATAATAAAAAGTCTTAATAATGTCTTATTAAAAAGTTTATCCCATAATAAAAAGGACATTTACCTTTTCAACTTAGCAGAAGCCTGAACCTTGAGAAAGCCACGTTTCTATTTATAAATTATTATGCACTGTAAACTACTTTAATACTTTTGTATTTGATTACAAATCTCTATAGCATATAAGTTATTCCAGTAAGCAGATTTTAAAAGATTTTTGTATAGACGTTGGTTACTTTTTTGTGAACTATGATCTTATTTGATAAAACTAACTTAGTAAATTAAATTTAAATAATATTGTAATTAGTACACTTAAACATTATACGTTTACGCAAGTGTTTTAATAGTTCATAGAGAAAAGACACTGTGAATTTTCTTGCAATAACAGCAAATGTATTCTTTAAAAAAATCTATTTTAAAAAGTAAAATAGCATTTTAAAAGAATGACAAATGTTATTTTCTGTATAATGCTATATCAGAATATCAGAAAAACAACTCTTGTACTCCTTCAAATAAATACATTTTTTTTTGCAACCAATCTTTTCCTATTTTGATGAACTACCGTTATGAAAGTGCTACGTTCTTACCACTTCCTTCCAAACAATGTCATCTCCTACGTTAGCTAATAAAAACTTTAATGGGAATCCAGTTCAGTAAGTGCAGGTGTTCTCGATGGAAACTAATGAGGAAATTGATTTACTGAAGTACTCTCCATTCGATGAGAAATGTACCAACTTGTTATCTATGTTTCTTGAATATTTTATTTTTCTTAATGGTAGAAAAAAATTAGCGTGTTAATTATTCCGAAAATCATGTAAGGAAAGAAGCTACTAAATTTTCATTCGATCCGGAAAGAAAGATTTTTTTTTTTTTTTTTTTTTTTAAATTTTAAAACCGGATTGCATATTACATATTTTTATTGAATTACGAAATTAATTTCAAAATGTAATTGTGAGAATCATAGAATATCATAAAGCTTTATTTGATAAATTATAAATTGTCAATTTTATATTTGCCAAAAATATTTAAAAAAGATACAAATATAATACTAATACCTTTTTCAGCCACTTGATATTTTATTTATATATATATATATATATATATATATATATATATATATATATATATATTTTTTTTTTTTTTTTTTTTTTTTTTTTTCAATTATACATCAAAAGTTTTCCCTAAGATAGATATTCAATGTTTCTAAACAGTGATTTTTCTGACGAACCATTTTTCTCCCTTTATGTAAAACTAAAATTGATAAATGATACACCAACTTGAAAGCTAAATCATCCGCATCTGGGAATCGGTTAATTTATAATTCCACATTGTGTAATTTGCTGGAAAATAAAAGTTAAATTTTTTTAGTTTGGCACTCTGCGAGAAAGAACTCTTTGCAAAAAGAGTGCCCCATGAATGATTCCCTCTTTTCCCATCGAACTTTAAACTACAATAAATCAAAGTATAGCTTTTCTAAAGGTAACTTTCTTTACTTTAAACAGATCCCAACATTATTTTTTGAGGAATTAAATTTAAATTTTAAAGTAGTTCATCTTGCTATTCTACGAGAGATGTATGATATACTATTTATTATCAGACCTACCAGCGTCACAAGCCATGTCGTGCCAAGTTCTTCTTTTCAAATTAAGTTTATTGTCTCTCAACAATAGACTATAATATAAAACAAAGATGGTATTCCATATAAGTAAATTTTCGAGGCAAAATATTTTAGCGCTGTATAAAACTTAAATTAGTCAGTATAATAATGCCTACATAAAACTATGTACTATATTCCCCATAAAAATACATGTTTTCATTGTAATTACATATTCTTTTATATTATTAATTCATATTAGAATATACTTTGGAACATAATAAAGAAGTCAGGCATTATCTAATAAAAAAAACTATAAGGATTAGTAAATAAAGTACCAGTCCAAGTTTTCAATACAAGAAAGTAATGAAACAGAAATGAACCCCGCTAAATTACATCTAACTCACATTCAACACTATGATTTTCTGTATCCTATTTGTCTTTGTGACTTTATTTAAGATTTCGAAACTGCATGTACAGTAAAATATTATTATTATTAAATCACTATTCTCTATTCTCCGAAATCGAGACGTGAATAGATTTATTTTTCGGAGCTTTACTAGTCAACTGAAATGTCAAGCAAATTTTGCATCTAACATAGACGACGCAAATACAAGTAGGAATGCATATCGTTGACTTTGCATTCCTTTGGCAATTTTACTACCCAAGTAGTATATATATATATATATATATATATATATATATTCTTACACTATCAAGTCTACGAAAGGTTTTAAAAGTAGACGATTTTTCATGACGATTTTTCATTAATTTTCTATCTGTATTTCAAATTTAAAAAAAATACAAAGTATTTCTTAAATAGTTACAGTTTTTAAGTAGCTACTTATAAGAGCAAAATTAACCATTTTGAAGCGATTTGAGGATCTAAATTGATTAGTAGCTTCATCAACGTTATATTTACAGCTGTACAGAAATTATGCTTTTAACTGTTTTAGTGACAAATTGTGAGACTAAAAAAAACCACGATCCCCATTAGTGTTTTTAAGGTATTGATGGATCTCTGAGGAGAGGAAAGGTAGAATTCTATCAATTTCCTAAATCTTATCAGAAACCACTACATTTTTGTCACCTTATTAAAGATATTTTAGCATTTTACTCCCCCTTCCCCTTCTTTTTGAGAATCATACATATCAATTGAAAAACTCGATGGTATCAAAGAAAAGCCACCCATTCTGATCCTCTGAACAAAAAATTTTGCAAAGCCAATCTCCAAGGAAATAAAAAATATTTTCTATTATTATTATATTATCACTTCAAGTAAAAATAATAATAATTTCATATGAAATAAACAAAACATATAAAACATTTGCCCAATACTTCTTTCTAGTGTTCAATACTAATTTACATCTTAACAGTTCTTGATTCTATAAAAATTAACCCTGAACTACAACTAAATTAATTGCATCAGTAGTTATCTAGTAGAAGGACTTTTGAAAATAGTTTTATTGATCAGTTTATTCATCTACTATTTAAAGACAAAATCTAAAAATATTCTTTGTATAGCCAAACGCATCAAATTTTGAAAAACATACTAATTCATCTCTATCATTATCTAATTCTGAAAAAAGATCACTGTATAGCTTCCGGGAGTTTGGAAAAAACAATAATACAGAAAAATCCATTAACAATAGAAAACTCAAACTGGGAATTCTTTTCCATTAGTTATCATACAGTGGTCAATGTAGGAGAACAAATACCTTCATTTTTAAAGGCCTTTTTTGAAAAGTAATAAAGATGGCTGAGAGAAATAAAACAGAACCTCAGAAACACAAAATATATCTATAAGAGTCTTGATGAAAAAATAAATTGTAGAGTGCATTGTTTTTGAAAATGGTGGCTTCATTGGAGAAGACAGCAGAAAATAAGATTTAATTTATGGCCAACGTGTTTCTTTAGTTTCTTGTTGGGAACATCAATTTAACAAGGGGAACAAGTCGATAGTTTCTCCCTAAAGCTCTGCCTCCCACTCTCCCAAGCACTACCTCAGCCATAAATCTTATACTTGTCAACTTCTAAAAGAATAGGGACCATCTTGAATCTATCCAATGTTTTACGTGGAGTACTAAATTGGCATTGGTCATTTTATTCTTTTAAGTTAAAGTATTCGCTTCATTTTAAACATTTTACTAATATATTCTGTGGTTGAAATCTTTATTTTTACATTTCCCGATTAAAATAAAATGTACTGCGTGATAATAACTTTAGTAAAATAATTATATTTAGTTTACAATTTTCTGAAATAAAATTGTGCCACGAATTATAATCTATAACGATATGGTACTACAAATTTCTAAACTTCTTCAAAGAAAATGATTGGGAAATTATTATTTTGCTCAAAAATATTTTCATAATATAAAAAGCATATAAAATCAATCAGAATTATACAAATTGGTATAAAGATAAATAAAAGTCGCACTGGACATCGGCAATTACAGGACGTATTCAATTTGTATCACCATAAAGGGCTGTAGGTATTTACGTCAAATTACTACCTTAAATAAATTGGTCAACTTTTAGTACCTTGTATAATAGCAAATCAAACAGATGCATTCGATTTGTATCGACATTTTGTTGCTTACGTATATGAGAATGCAATTTAATTGCCTTCTTTTTTTTTAAGTATGTAAAAACATTGTTTAAACAAAAAATTACAACGATAAAGCCGGGTGAAAATTTCAATAATCAAATTTTTATAAAATTTTATTAGTTGATTTGTTAAATAAATGTATTTAGTAAAAATGTTCATTGTTTATTTAGTTAGTTCAATCATAAATTATTTAATGAGTTAAAATCAGCTTTCTATATGACTTGAGGGATACATTTTTATCGTCAATTGTACAGCAAACTACAATAAAATTTTTATCAACAAAACAAAACAAACTTTTTTATTATAACAAGAGACTTACTTTCAAACGAGAAGAATAACACTATATATCTTTAATATTTAAAACAATTCTTATAAAAGTTTATTTATCAAGAACTTAATTGATGTAATACATTATATTTGAGAAAATTGCATTATATTTAATCAAGTAGTAGTAGTTAAATATGTAATTTTAATGAAGATGAAAGCATATTTAAAGACTTATATACAATCATAAAAACAAATATAAGCTATCTAAATTAATAAAGACATTAAAACTTCCAGTCGTTATTTATAATTTTTAGTTAGGCACGTAAAGATCATTTTAATTTTCAACAAGACTATTCACTTAATTAAAGCACCAGACTTAAATTTGCCATATATTATGTTTATTTGTGATGTAAATAAAATATCAAATTTATACTTTAATATTATACTTTAAGTTCAACGATATAAGTAGAGCTAATGCATAAGTTGTAAAGATATTTTATTTAAATCCCTAATTTTATATATTCTGATTTATTTTGTTTGCCAAATTTAGTGACTAACTTTTACTAACGCTAGCAACTACATCTTGTTATTTAGAATTTGATCAGACGTAAAGGTTGTAGCTGTTATTGCAGCTTAATGATAATGACTTGATCACACAATTTGTCTCTTATGAGACTGATACTTTAACTAACCAAATCCCTCACGGATAAAAAAAATTATCCTTTTCAATCTTTTTAAGATAAAAAAAATAAAAAAATATTCACTTCAAAAGTAATTAAATTAAAAAGAATACTAAATCTTTAATAATCTAAATCGTTAATTTTATTTAAGGTTTGTAGTGATAAAATTATAATTTTAAAATACTCGTCACATGTTATTACTCGAAAACCTGTCAGTTCCAAGTTGAATACAAAAGAGAAAACACAATATATTATAAAATTACATCATAACATATCAAAATAAAATTAGTGTTTCAAATTACATATATTGCAAATAACATAAATAACTTCGTAAAAAATTATATGAATAAAAATAATTTATACATAGTTTTACGTGGAGAGAGCCCCTTAGTACTCTCATTTAGAAATCGAACAACCCTTTTCGGCGCCAAAATCAGAACCTAATCTTTTTACTCTGAAACTAGAAAAAAAAATTGTCGAAACAAAGCAATGTTTGCCTAAGAAACAAAATCGAATGAACCACATCGCGAAGAAAAGTAAACCATTCCCTTAAAACAAATCGAAGGATTGCTCGAATTCATCGTTCTGTAATGAACCATGAAGTGGGTATTTAAGCACTATATTTTGACATAGTTAAATTTTATTTCCTTATCCTACAGTTCATAAAAATATTTTGATTTATTTATTTGGCATTGGAAAATTATATCTTACTATCCACTTTTTTCCTGAAAAAAAAAAAGAAAGCAAATTTAATGTATCAGCCAAAAGGGAAGGAAAAAAAAAACAATCGAGAATAATGTTGAGAGACTTGTTGTGTACGTAAAATATATGTTTATAACTGGACCTCATAACAAAGTGAACCTAAACTTCAAATAGATAAGGTTATAGAAAGTGAAAAAAAAATTATAATCTTACACCTATTGGATGACTAATGAATTAAGGTACTGGTCGGTGACTATTTTGTTTTTCAAGAAACTGCCAAAAATTCAATTTGGAACATTTTACTCAATAACAAGGGCCGAGAAAATTCTTATTTTCCTAAAAATTTAAATAATTCAAAATAGTCCCTTTTTAATAGAATCTTTAAATTTCTAATCAGATTTTTATTTTTATTTCAAAGTATTCACTACAATACCATGCTTGTGCAAATTTTCATTTAAACAAAATTCAAATTGAAAATACAAATTATAAGCTATGTCACTTTTCTTCTTAGATAATCCTTTCTGTCAAAAAAACACCCGGAATTAAGTAGCTTAGTATATTTACTCCCCCACGCAATGAATCGCCTATAGAAGCTAGGCGGACGAAAGTAAATTCAAAGAATTGACGACAATTTTAAACTGAACAATGGTGTATGATTGAATTCCATATCAATCCCCAAATCTTTTCAAATTTTTTTCTCAGTTCATGTGCCATCTTTTTAAAAAATTATGTATTTGAAGAATGGTGGAAACGTAAAAGAATAGTAACGAATTTATCGTCTAATGAATTTCATTGTGCAAACATTTTATATTGTGGATGCGACTACAGATTCACAGAAGTTTTTATTACAGTTATAAATTGCGATATATATTTTCTACTATTACCCATTTGTGTTTTTACACATGAGCTCAAATTTAATAACCCATTTCTATATATTTGAGTTAAAAAAAATTGGTTATTAAACAAGATTGTATTTCTGTTGGTTAACTTCGTTTACTAACTTTTATTTCAATTGATTATTACAATCGAGTAAAAACAAAATTAAATATTTCTCGATACAATCATTCCTATCATTAGGAAATGAATACGAAAATATAAATATACTAACTACTACACTATTAGAAATGGTCTTATCTTACTTTTAAATGTTATTTATATGAGATTAAACCTACAAATAACATTTGGCCAGTTATTTTAGTATTTATAATGTTAATGTTTGACTTTAGAGCGTTTGATGTACTAAGTAAAACACTAAAAAACAGCTTATTAAATGAATATATCTTCCGATACTAATTTAGAGAAGATAATAAGCATGTAAAATTGTAGCGGGAGGGAGGGGTAAAATAACTTTTGGATCTGGATAAATTCACTTTCCTATAAAAACTAGATTAACTTCCACTTGTATTCATTGGTACTTCAAATAAAAACTGAATCCTATACTTCTGTTATGTAAGCTAAAATTGTATAAGGGCAATTCTCTGGTGCTCGCATAGGACATTTTGAATCTTTTTTTCTAGTAGAAAAAAGAAGCAAAATGTCGCGTGCGAACGCCAAAGCATTGTCCAGGAAACAAATGAATTTTTAAGAGTTCAATTTATCAGCTTATTGACAACAGAATTACAGGGTGCTCCCAACAGGGCCTAGCTCGCTAGCTGACAACAAAAAGACTTTGTTAGAAGGACTAGAAAATTCTCGTGGTACGCACATATAGACATAAGTGGATCTGTATGGAATTCCTTTTCATGAAGAAAAATGAAAATGTGCGTTTTTTTAATACGTGTGTATTTCTTTTGCATATAAACAGTGCAATATAATCGTCATCTAGAAAATTTACTAATCATGTAATTTGAAGCAGTCTATTTAATAAAATTAATAATATAATTTAATGTTAAAATCCAAATTTGATGCTCGGATCTTCATGTAGTTTACTTAGCAAAATTTTTACAACATGCGTATCTATTATAATAGAATCTTTATTTCACATTCAAACTAGTGAATTGCTTAAATTTTCAAGTTTCATTAATTTGAAGCAATTAGTTTAGTCAAATTGATAGCTTGGGTTGGTGGTATATCAATAGTCTTTCAAATGCCTTTTTATTGCTTACATGGTTATAAGCAATGGTAATAGGCCATTTAAGCAATACATGGTAACAAATCTGTGCTTTGTTGGAGAAAAGCCCTTATAAACTTACTGTGCAATCTCAAACTTAAGAAATAAATAAAACGCGATGAAACACAGAGAAATGTGTAAAAACTGTCCTTAAATGCCAACTTAAAATCAGCATCCATAGCCCTCCCCCCTCCATCTTAGCATATTCTCAATCTAAATATGGAAAAAACAGAGAATGAGCTATAAGGGTGTGTCACAGTATCAGTTGCAACGAGCTTTGGTTGAAGTACTTTGTTCTCTCGTCTCGACTAAGGTAGATATCACTTTTTTCTGTAACTTTTCGTAGTTGCGCGCTGTCAAAAAGCATTTTACCATCGCTTTTGTTAAACTATTTTAATTAAACATGACCTCGACTTTGCTGAAAAGAAGGAGGAGGAAAATCTTCAATTTAAGAAAGAATGGACTGAATTGCATGCGTTCACTCCGAACAAAAATGGTCTGCCTTCATGTTCCATTTACCATGATCATTTTTAAACCATAAAAAATTTATAAAAATGTTTGCAGTTAAAACTCATCTTGGTACAGCTTACATTTATTTTACAGCTCTTTAGAAAAATGTGAGTTCATATTATTGACTGTTTAGCTTTTGGCGCAGAAAAGTCTGCAGACCTCTGGTGTAGGTAATTAGTTCTTCTATTTTATAGGTGTGAAAGAATAAATTTTGCAGTAGAAAAAATTTAAAATTGAGCGTAATTTCAAATTATATATAATTATTTCAAAACAAATCACAGGCATTTTATTTTTAAATCCCTTATTAACTATGATATGTAAATTTTATTCCATTCTACAATATACTTGCACGTTTCACTTTCATTCAGTTTCCCATTTTTCCCTCTTCGGTATCTCAGTTAATATCGGTTGCTGCTACTTTTTTACTATCCTTTATTCATAGTCCAAAGCTTTATGGCTTGGTTCAATATTAATATTGCGAAAGAAGTCCGTTGAAATTGAACATTCTTTTACCAAAGCCGATATTACACAGTAAAAGATCTTTAGAAAATATTCTTAAGAAATACATTTGTAAAATACACGATATTAAAAGAAAGTATACCAATGTAAATGAACTTTTATAATAGTCTTCTTTTATAAAATCTGAGCTATTTAATAATCACATTTCTTGTACAATATCTTTTATAAAATATCTTGGTCAATAATATTCAAAGTGTAATGAAAACTTATTTATGCTTACAATAATTAAAAATTTAGAAAAAAAATGTATCTAACTTAGATTAAAAATTTAGAAAAAAAAATGTATCTAACTTAGATTAAAAACATCATCACTTTGCAAGTTACAATACCAGTTTAGTTGTAAATGATTTTGTATATGAATTTTATAGTTAAATGTCTTAAAATAAATTTATATTTATAATTAATCTATAATTTCAAAATATTCATATTTTTGAACTATTATTTAAATAACACAAATGTATAGGTAAGGAGCCACGTTTTACGTGATACTGCTATTTCGATATACTTAATTTAAAACACTTTATGTTACCTTTATAGAGAATAAAGTATTGTCTGTTGTGATATCAAAAAATATTTGAAAAATTTCTGAAAACACGATGACGATGAAACTGTATGCAACATGTTATTAATCCCTTCTATAAAAGAGTAGAACAGAAACAAAACTGTTTGACAAATCGTTGCATTGCAAACTTAAAGAAACTGAAAAAACTAGCTATGAGGCAACATACATACAATTGAAAAAGAAAACACATCACAAAACAAATTGTACAAGGAGTCTTTCAAGAGAGAGAAATGATAGGAAAATACTTTTTCGACTTATAATGATGCGAAGAACTTCCATTCATAAAAAAAAGACAAAACGAACCCATTGGGAAAACTTCGAATTTTTTCAGAGTTCTAAAATAAAAGTAGCAGCGAAGGAAACGTCTGTGATCATTTTCTGAATAGCATCTGACAGTTTCCTTTAGACATATAAAACAAGAAATTGTTTGAAATGCAATTTTTAAAAACAATCATCGTAGTTTGGTAGTGAGGGTAATTTTGAGAGAATCATCAAACTTATGTGTTTCTTTTTAAGTTGCTACTACACATAAAAATGTCAAATAAAAATCAAACTTCTATTGTTATTTCAATTATGTATCATTTAGTACACCTTGTAAATACGAGCTAAAAAAAATTATCAATTACGTATTCACTTCGAAATATTCATTGTTTGTTTCTCTAAAATTTAGACTTGGGAAAATCGTATCTACTAGTTAAATACCACTTTTAGTGATAAAATATGGCTTTTTTGTGTAATAATTAAATACATCCTATTTTTTTGTGATTAGTAGTGAGAATCTACTAATAATATGGATGGAAGCTAATTTTCTGAATCATGACTGCAGCTTTTCCATTATTATCTAGGTAACGGCTGTTTTTTTATTACTTAAGTAATTCAATGAATGATAGCAACAATTATATTTATTCTAGCGCAAGATCAAAAATAACCGATAAAGACTCTTTTTTTCATCTAAGTTTTTGTCCTTGCGATGTATTAGTCAAGCTTTCTGAAGCAAAATTCGTTGATCAATACTAAAGAATCCCTATAAAATGTAACTATAAGAACCGTAAATGCTTTCCGCTTCACATGTTAAATACAAATAGCGAGTTTTTTGGGAAATTTATTATAATTTGAAATTAAATTTTAAGTAACTACACTTTATTATAATTTCTGTGAAAAGCTCTCTAACCAAGTTTATCGCCAAACATGCCAACTTGGAGGCACTTTTATAAAAAGACATTCCGAATTTATAGAAGTTTTCTTACATGTGTTAACCTCAATTCAGTTATTAAATATCTGATAACAAAAGTCGATTCAGTCATTAAATATAGATAAAATGAAACTGTTGGTATCTGGGCCTGGTGTATATTATTAGAAGCATACGTAAAAGCAGTTTTTTTAGTTAGAGACAGACAGATTTCCTTATTTCATGAAAGAAAAATAATAAAGATATCTTAAATATATGGTACATTTGACAGACTTTAAAAAAGTTCATTTCTAAAATTGCGAGTATATTTAAAATTTTAGTCATAAAAATGTCTAAAAATTTTTTTTTAAAGGCCGTTTCCAGCATTATATCTTCAATTCACAAAATCTTTTTAATCAAAATAACCTTTCGTAAACATGATATAAAACTTTTTTCTCAAAGAAACTTTAATATGTTAAGACCTCTTGATCAAACCTCTTTCCCAAAGTAACTCAGATTACTGCTTTTTATGCTACCTCAAAACTTCAAAGGCCCTGTCTCCTTTATTTAGATCCAGACAGTGATATTAATCTCTGGAACAAGATAAAAAATCAAAATGAAAAAAACTGCAGTATAAGCATAAAACAGGATATTACGCTTTTTCTGAAGGCACTCAACCATTACTTAAGTGCTTCATTTTCCAAGGTAGAGGCGGATGAAAATGAGAAAATCTCCAATCAATAACGTCTTATAAGAAGTAATAAGTTAGATCTTAAGGTGATACCAGAGAAAGCTCTAAGAGCACAAGTGTTTCAGAATTTTTTCAGGTTAAGTTTCTCCTCCAAGTGCTAAAGTTTTAGAGTAAAAAAGATGTCTAGTTTATCAGAGGATGAGCAAGCATTAAAATTGTTCAATAAAATTTCGGGGTATGAGATTTGAAGAGATAGGGTTTTCTCATTCATACCAGAAAATTATTTAATTTGCGATGAGTCACAAAGCCTTAAACTTTGTTTTATATTAAAAAGTTATTTAATGAAATTTATTTTAAATCGCAATAATAAAGTAAAATAAAATCTGGCCATTTGGTGTCAAAATAAACTTATCTCAATATATGTTGTTTGATTTGTACTGTGTGTGATCATTTGAGTTTCTTAGAAGACATTTGTGAGAAATCTAATTTATCAGAAGATGAGTAAGCATTAAAATCATTCAATGTAATTTCGGTCGTATGAGGTTTAAGTTAATAGGTTTGCCTTATTCATCCCATAAAGTTATTTAATTGGGGATGCGTTATAAAACTGTACTCTTATGTACTGAAATTATCTTTAATGAAACTAATTTTAAATACCAGTAATAAAAATCTAACTAAAGCTACCAGAAATGCTTTTCTCTTCACATTTAGCAAACAAATAGTGAGTTTTTGTGAAAACTTTTATAGTTTTGAATTACATTTAAAGTAACTTCCCTTTATCATCACTAACAAGGCAAGTTCTCAAACCAAGTTTATCACCAAATAAGCCAAATTGAAGACATTTATTTTTATAAAAAGAAATCTCGAATTGATAGGAGTTTTATTATATCAAATGTTGTCAACCTCAATTCAGTTATTACGTATCTGATCACAAAGATCAATTGATAGGAGTTATACAATATAAGATGTTGTGTGTCAATTTCAATTCAATTATTACATGTATAATAACACAGATCAATTCAGTCATTAGATATATCCAAAATGAAATCTGGCAAACTGGTTCAAAATAAACTGAACACAAACCATGTTGTTTAATTTGTTCTGTTTTGTAGTATGTACACGATTAAGCGTATGAGCACGATTAAGTAGTATGTACACGTGAGCTTTGACATAAATATGAAGTAACTGCATTTTAAAAGCACATATTTTATATGAATTCATAAATATGATTTAAATATTAAAATAAATGTATGGCTTTTAATTAAAACCCACTAATCGCTTTTTAAAATCCGGCTAATAGTTAATCTAAACTGAACTTTTCAAGTATGTTATCAAACATAAAAGATATTTAAAACACAATTAAATTAAAGTATATTAATTAAAATTAAAACGTATTTTCTGTATATTTTATAAGATGTTTTTAATGCTTAATATATTTAATATGTAATTTTATATAATATATTTATTACTGTTTCCAGTTTAACGTTCTTTAACTTTAAATTCAAAAGGTTTTATAATAATAATTATTGTTAAAATAAAAGTATTATACTTTCGTCTAAGTTAAAAAGCCTTAATCAAAAAAAAAAAAAAAAAAAAAAAAAAAAATGTAAATGTCTATTTTTCTGATTATTTTTATGTAGTACAATCATCCGCTCGACTAGCGATTCGAATATTATTATAATTTTCCTTTTATTCGCATCTATTTTGAAGAATACAAAACTTTTTGGGTTCAGATTTACTATATAAGACATTTCTTTGGCTCGATTTTGCTTAGTGTTTTTATAGAGAAATACTGTTTATAACAGCGGTTTTTATTTTCTGTTATATTTTAATTTTATTAGTATTTATATTTCAGTTTAAGTTGGCACTAATCCGTTTGCCGGGTACCAGTATAAAAATCGCCAAAAAGAAGGCCTAAATAATCCAAACTAACAACTTTCAAATAATTTATAATTTCTATATTTCGAATTGGCGATACATTTACGCGCCATTTATCTGGTTAAACATTTAGGCTTGGTGCCAACTGGTAATCCTCTAACGGAAGAATACGCATAATATTTATATCTTAAGTTAATTTTATTATTATTTACGTTTTAGTTTTCTTTTAGTTATTGTGTTTTTGATTTTTGCTATTTTTCTGATCTTTAAAGAGAAAAAATCGCCAAACTACATCTGTTCCACTTTTTCTTAAATGTAAACTTCTATGTCTTTCAAAGGGACCCCAGTAGAGTGGGGCCACACAGCTAGTACGTTATTAAAAAACCAAGAAAGTAGTTTTACTAATGCGCATAAGTAAATTTATAATTATTATTTAAAGCAAGGACTATTAGCAGAGCATAATTAAACTAAAATTAAATTGTTGAATTACAATAATTATTTTAATTTTAACGTGATACACAATCATAAAACATAAAAAAATGAACTCATTTTAATTTTTTATTTTAATTATCAAATCGAAAGTTTCCACAGCAGTTTAAATTACTTTTTTAAATTCGGAATATGATAATTATGTGGTTTCTCCGTCTTTTCTTACTATCTTTCTTCTCGCTAACGTTTGCTTTAAGTAATTATCTCCTGAAAGCATAATCTAAATGGTGGTGAAGACCCCAGGGATCAAACAAAATTAACGTGGCTTATTCTCAACTAAGTAAAACAACAAAAGAAACCTTTTTGCGCGAAAAACTTTTAAAAGACTCCAGACTCAATTACGCCTCTTTGTAAAAAGAAACTCATCGATTATTTAGACTGAGTCTAAAAGCTTTCTTTGATACTAATTTAAAAAAAAAAAAAGAAGAACAGACGAAGAGACAACGCAGGTTGAAATAGATGTTTTTTTGATAGCACTGTTCTAAAAAGTCAGAATCTTATTATGTTCTCATTTTTCATACACAACTATAAAAAATGAAAAATAAACATGCAACTTATGAAATAAGAATTTAATTGTAATTAATTGCAATATTTATGATAATTTATTTCAAATAAATTATTAATACTTACATGATAAATTATTTATTTCAATTATATTTTTTATTTAATAATCTATATTATTTTTACTATTATAAATTATTTTATTCTATTTAATTAACTAATTATTTATATTTTATCGCAGTGGTTTAATGTGTAAACATATTTAATAAACAATTTTAGTTACTTTGAATTAATTATTTTAATTACAGGTAATTTACTATTTCATTGCAGTTTTATTTCTGTATCAATTATATATTTTAAACGAAATAACTTATATTAATTATAATTTTTAACTTAATTGTAATATTTATTGTATTTAAAATAATGAATTTATATCATACAATTTAATTTAATAATGGTAGTTATTTATTTAACAGTATGTATTGATTTTCATTGCAATTATTTTTAAATTATAAATTTATTTGAAAAATATTTAAATTATTTAAAAATATTTTTATAATAATTTATTTTAATAAAAATATTTCATAAAAATATTTATTAGTTTATATTACTTTTAAAGGACAAGAATTATAATGATGTTTCGATTGACTTTTTATCAGAATACTATTTTTTATAGTTATTTATTATCATCATTTATTATTGTCATTTATTATCATCATTTATTATTGTCATTTATCATAATTATATTAGAATTACATAATTTTATTTAACATAGTTACACATAATAAGGGAATTTATAAAAAACGAAGTATAATTTTAAGTGGCTTAAACGAATTAACAAAGTACTTTTGAGTTATAACCTGAAATTCCTATCTTCTGAATTCCTAATAAATAACGGGTATGAAAGCGGTATTTAGAAAATTGTTTAATTTTCGCTTAATTTGGGTACGTTGCATACCTAGAAATGGTAAGAAAAAGATGCAACATTTTAAATCTAAAAATGACAAAACGTGCTTAATTGTGTTGAAATATATGACACCATACTTTTTTTTACTTAGAAAAATAGCTGACTAAGAAAGAATATATTAAAAGAGATTCGACTCAAGTATCTGTTACTTGAAGACCACAATGAAAAAATCCATAACAGAATTCGTGGTGAGGTTCAAAATATAGTGAGGCTGCCAGTTTAGGAAGTGGATAAAAGCTCTCTGTAACTGATAAAAAATCTTAATTGTTGCCAAACTTTTTAATGATATGCTGCTACAAAAATCCGTGATGACCGCTTGAGAAGAGTAATGATCAGGATGACAAATATAATCACTATATTCATATATCTCAAGAAATATGCTTGTTTATGAAATGTGTGCCATATATCCACCATTATATTTTAAGAAATCATTTCTTTCAAAAATAAATCAGATTTCAAGAGATTGTTGGTGTTTTTTCCATTTCATTTTTTTTTTTTTTTTTTTTTTTTTTTTTTTTTTTTTTAAATCAACCCAACATACTTTAAAATATTAATCTCAGATTTCCAAACACCGTTTACATAATGTTTATAAAAAATCAAAGCTATCTGTGTTTTAGTTACTTAGACAAGGTACATAGAAAATTGCAATTTGAACATTAGCGGTAA